>CAUJNA010000075.1:202500-209665 GCA_963377175.1 Effrenium voratum
GAGTCTCCCGCTAAGCATTAGATAGCATGTCGACATCAAAATGGATCCTTGAAAAGGAATTGGCCTCGCACATCGGGTCAACTCGATGCTTTTCGGGGTCCTTCTGAGGACTGGGTCGGCTTGCCATTCCATGGCCCAAAGTGAGCGAAGTTCAGATTGATCTAAATGTGCGCAAAACATGTTGGTAGTCAACAAGGGCTTATTCAACCTATGTTCAATAATGTCATTTGCAAAAGACGCACAGGAATTGGTAGATTAGTTCTTGTTTTGCGAAGTCAAATGATTATATCATGAATAAACACAGGCATGTCAACGCATATCGTTGGGAGATGTGATTGGCAGGATGGAATCACAATCGATTTGAAAAGGCTTGCAGCAGCAGAGGGCAGTATCAAGGGGGCAGCAAGTTGAGCTTGCCCCTGTTGTTCCCTCTCAGTGGGTTGTTTTTGTGGCTGTGCAGCTGCTCATATCATAGTAAGTACAGGAAGGCCAGTCAATTGGGACAATGCTTGCTAGCTTGCAAACAGCAGAATATCCTGGATGTGAGCTTTCTTTCAAAATGCTGCTTTCCCCAAGAAAAAACACATTTGTAGTGCGTCGGCAAGGCCTCCAAAGCAATCCAGTATTGTCTGCCATAGATCGCAGTGAATGCTTTCTTGGTTGTGTTGCAGCTGGAAAAGTCCTTGACTGACTCGCACTTTTAAGGTTCAGGCCTCAAAGGATTGGCAAAATGGGGCAATGGTTCTCCTCTGAATCGTGGAAGCTGACAGACGGATTGAACAAAACCCTATCGCCTGTATTCAAATTGTTTGACAAAGGCTTGGAGCTCCTGGCTCTTGGACCGAAGCAGAGCTTTCTGCTGTGGTAGCCACTTTCTGCGATACCAAGCAAATCCGATGCCCATGACAAAATAGCCATGGGCATGAGGTCCCACTTTGGTATCACGGTTTCGGGTCAATTCAATTCTCCAGGACTGCAAGTGGTATTCCAGCCGGCAGATTGGTATTCCCGGCCACAAATCATATCTTCTTGCGGCCATTGACACCCCTTAGTTGAGGCAGGTGCGGTGCCAATTCATGTTGTGTGTCACAAAGTGACTGTATGGCTTGCCAGGTGTATGTGTTGTCTGGGTGACGTGATAGCTGCTGCAAATGACTCATGTGATGGAAGCAACTGCTTCCTCAAAGCCTCGCATGTTATTTGGCATTGCTGATTCCGCAATTAAATTGGTACCTGAAATGGCAAATCGGCCGGATGTGTTGTGTGTCTCTTTGCAGTGAACAAATGTTACAGCGCCATCTCTGCATCCCTCTTTTGGCCGCGTGCCATTGCTCTGACACATGCGACCTTTATAGTGCCGCGCCCTAAACGGGTTAGGTTCCGGCTCAACAGCAGGGCCCCCGTCTTTTGTGTGTTTTTGGAGAGTTGAGGAGAAGTGGCTGTCGCGCATGGGCTCGCGCTTGCCAAGTGCCCTCTCAAGGAAACATGGAACCTGACATTGAGTCCTTGTTAGAGGACAATGGTGTTGCTCCAGGGGCCCCTTTCAGGTTCTGCTTTTGGGAACTCGGCGGATTCATTGGTGATGTGACCTGCAGACAACCACAAAGTGATAGCTTGAATTGTCCAACAGTTTCAGCCCCCTGATTTGCCACCCGGCCTGCTGGCTTTGGTGGCTGGAACTTTAAGGGGGCGAACGGCAGTGTTGCCAAAGTTGCATGTTAGCCGCAAGGCTACAACTCCTGGTACGACCTGGAGTGTTCTGAGGCCATGAATGCCACCCGGCGATGTGACTGTTGCGAGAGTGACATGAGGCTCTAAGGTAATGTGAAGGAAGTGAGCAGCCAGACCATGGACCCCTCAAAAAGGAAGCAACATTAATAACCAGTCGTAGTTCAGAACCTGCTTGAACAGATGCTTGCCCCAACCCTGCTGAGACCATCCAAAGCCAAAGCAAGCTTTCCAGCTTTAGAGCCACCTTGGCCAAGGCGGCATTTTTACTTGAACACTAGAGGGATCGCCCTAAAGAGAACCACCAAAAGAAACGGCCCACAAAGAACCGCCAAAAGAAAACTATGAAGTTGCGGCCGAATGTTGTGCTAAGCGGGCCAAGGAGACTACCCTGCGGCGGGTGGCAGATGCCATGGTGGCAAAGGGGCTGGTGACGCTAGGATATCGGCAGCTTGGCGTGTTGGGTGTTGGACACGGATCTGATCCAGGATTTTCATCTGGAACGAGCTCACCCGCGAAGGTCCCTTCTCGGAAGTTCCCGTATTTCCTGTTTAGGCGTTCTAGTACTTGGTGCAGAAGGATGGTGGGGGATTGATGTGGGATGTACAGTGAGCTTCCGTTTGGGACTGCGGCTGGAAATCCTCTTTTTTGGAACTGACATGAAGAGTCCTGCCTTGGGTTCGATTGCGGAACCCGCTCCACAAAGGGCTTAGGCTGGCTGGCCCCTTTAGGAGGTGAAGCTCCAGCGGTCAATGGCCTCCTTGCTAGTCTTGAGGGTTGCATGCCGCAGGATTGGCTTCAGAAGGATATGTTTTGCGAGCAGGCTGGCAGACGCGCTTGATGCGTGAGCCTACTGAAAGAATGAGTAGACGAGCATATGACTCTCGTATCACAGCGCTCCTGTGCCAACAGCCGACAACTTGCATGAGCCAATGCGGCGATTCGGCTTTCACTTCGCAATTCATGCATTTCCAGCATTGGATTGGCAGCCTGTCTTGGCGCCATGCATCAGGCGCCCAAGGCGAAGGCGCGCCCGCGCTCGGGGGTGACCCTCCTACCCCACACGCCGAAGGCGGCCGCAAGGCGGCCCTCGCCGCCATCTGCGCGCACGCCGCCGCGGCCGGGGCCTCCGCCGCGGACCTTCGAGCCCCGCCGCTTTGAGCCCGAGCGCCGCTTTGAGTCCGAGCGCCGGCGCAGATCCCGGTCTCGCTCGCCGCGGCAGCCGCAGGCGACTTGGCACGAGGGGCCACGATGAAGAGCCCGAGGGAACAGCAGAACTGGGTGGTGCCAGCCTGAAGGAAATGGGCCATCACTTAGAACTTACTCAGATTGCTTTGAGTGTGATTTTGTTTGCCGACTGTCTATCCGCTCTTCTTGCAAAATGGTTTATTGGAGGGAAAGGAAAGTGCGGGCAGCAGCTATTGATCGGCCAGATCAGCACCCCCTCCAACTCTGTGAATCATTCTGCTGTGCATAATTCATGCCGACAAACAGGCATTGGAGTCGCACTGGATGGCGTCCTAGCCGTCTCGTGGCCTTGGCCTGTGCTAGTCAGCTTTAGGGCTTGCCATGGTTCTTCCGGTTCTTCCCTTCCGGCCAATGTGATCTGGAAGCAACTCAAACACTCTCCAAGGACCCGCTGCGCCGGCTGAGTAGCACGGTGTGCCGCATGGTGCGCTACCAAGAGCATCGGCCCGCAGGCCGCGCGGACTGACTAATCTGGTGCTTGCGTTCTCGGGGACTCGAATTCGAATGCGGGGGGGATAGGGGTGTGTATTTGGATCCTGGAGCCGGAGCTTATTGCTTTGTGAGCTTTGGAAAGATCACTTGCAATTCCAAGGAGACTGGACTGCCTGGCATTTTGTGGTGTTTTGTCTACTGGCCCTACATGCACTGAGATCTGGCCCTGACCCCTGTCCCGTTGCCAGTTTCCCTTCAAGCCAGGCCGACCGAAGCGGATTCTTTCGGGGGAGCAAGTGTTGCGCAGGTTGCTGTGCCAATCTCGAAACCGTCCTTCAGCATTTCAGGCATCTCTACAGAGGCCGAATGTGGCACTGCCAGCACTTTGGAAGGGCGCAATGAAGACATAGATTTGTTCGACGAGAAGGAGTACGTAGATGCCCTTTGTTCTGCTTTCCGAATGATACCTTTGGACCCAAAAGAGATGGTGCATTCAACTTGCGCGAGACGTGAGCAACATCAACGCAAAGCTCATGCAAAGTGATCTTCACGCAGAAACACCTTTGTGGGGTGTTGTCAATATGGACCCTTTTGGGACCTGGTGCAGCCTTGCAGACATCAATGGGTCACAAAAGCCCAACTCGACAGGTCTGGAGGTGGTGGACCAATGGCAGAGCGCAGGAGCGGAGGTGCAATGCCACATGGTGACTCCATCGAATGGCGAGCGGAGTTTGCTTTTGGCCCCCAACCTGAAAGTTGATCAATATTCAGTTCGGCCGCCAAACGGCCATGGGTAGCTTTTCCCATGTGGGAAATATCATGTTTTTAGTGGTTTTCCCCAATGGTCATCCCATGTAAGGGACCTTTTGATTAACCTCAACCAGATGTTTGGGCCACGCAGAAGGTAACGGAGGCCAGAGAACCTGCTTGGTTGGAAACCGGGTCCGGGTTTTTCGGCAAATGCGACCTGGTTTTGCGATGGTTTCCCCCAACAGCAACAGCTACAGGTTCCAGTGCTCCGTGAACTTAGTTCAAAAGTGTTGGCAATTTCTTGCAAAGGGTCTTGTGGTGCAGACCTCCTATCTGACACTTCATGGGGTGAATTCCAGGCAAGAGGTTCCTCCGCAGTTTTGGAAGTTGCGGGGAGTGAAATACAAGGCAGACTCCCCCTTTTGGTGCTTAGTCCTTTGGTGATTCGGTTTTTAAGAGCTCAAGAGGCCATGGCGCACCAAAGCGCTTGGTCCGCGAGGTGAGCGCCCAAGGCCACTATTGGCCATAGTAGGCGATTCTATTGGTCTAATTGGGAAAACGCAACCTATATGAACCTTAGTATCCATGTGGAAGCCAAAGTCAATTGGGTTGCTGAGGTGAGGCTCAAGAACCTCTTGGAGATGCTGCCGCAGGTCACCTCTGAGCAGCTGATGCGAATGGTCCAGGCTCGAGGGTCGGTTGGCGGGTGGCGGGCAGGGGAAGAAGTGGAGAGACCCCCCAAGCAAAAACATGTGAGGATGCCAAGCATGTGCCATGTTTTTTCTCGTAGTTGGATGCTTTCCAAATTGCTGTCATGTGCGGCCCTTTGCAACCCAAAGATTACCCGAGGTTCAGTTTAACACATATTCGTTCGCTCAAGACCAGAGGAAGGGTGTCAATGGAAGCTGAGCGACGTAGCCCGGAATTCTCCGTTGCCAGGTGTTCAAAGTCGTATGGCATTTGGTAAATGCTGCAGATTCCCATCAGCTCAGAAAAGTGGGGATCAAATCGACGGGAAGGAAGTTGACTGCGTGCGGCATGGCTTGAGAAGTCGTGAGCCGCAAGTGACAACATCGACTGGCATGCCATTGCGAAGAATGGCGAGAGGGCACCGTTCTTGGTTGCTCGAGGATTTCCGGGCCTCTAGGAAATAACATTGTTGCATTTCACATGCCTTTGTTGCGACCCGTCGAGTTCAGTTCAAAAGCCAAAACAGACAAGAACCAATCATTTGAAGAGTGCAACTTAATTTACCTATTTCTATTCTTGTGGGGGGCGCCGGATGCTCCTTGGGGCTGCCTGGCATGGCTGAAGAGGGCAGGCCTTGAGTGGCAGATCCCGAAATTTCACCACCTTGCCGAGCGATTAGCATGTGCACCACACACAAATGAAAGCCCAATCTCGGGCACAAAGACAAAGCCAACCACAATCGCAAACACAGAAGCAGCCACAACACGCACGAGCACATACGCAAGTCCAAACCAACACGCACAGAACCATAGACGCAAGCATGATGACAGAGACGAGTACAAAGGCAAACGCAAAGACGAGTACAAACACAAAGCCAAACAGGAACACCAACACAAGCCCAAGCGCATGCAGCACAGCAAGCACACGCAGAGACACCACTACACAAACACGCACACGCACACGCACACGCACACGCACACGCACACGCACACGCACACGGACACACGGACACACAGACACACAGACACACAGACACACAGACACACAGACACACAGACACAGACACACAGACACACAGACACACAGACACACAGACACACAGACACACAGACACACAGACACACAGACACACAGACACACAGAGACACACAGAGACACACACAGACACAGAGACACAGAGACACAGAGACACAGAGACACAGAGACACAGAGACACAGAGACACAGAGACACAGAGACACAGAGACACAGAGACACAGAGACACAGAGACACAGAGACACAGAGACACAGACACACAGACACACAGACACACAGACACACAGACACACAGACACACAGACACACAGACACACAGACACACAGACACACAGACACACAGACACACAGACACACAGACACACAGACACAGACACACACACACACACAGACACACAGACACACACACAGACACACACACAGACACACAGACACACAGACACACAGACACACAGACACAGACACACAGACACACAGACACACAGACACACAGACACACAGACACACAGACACACAGACACACAGACACACAGACACACAGACACACAGACACACACAGACACACAGACACACAGACACACAGACACAGACACACAGACACACAGACACACAGACACACAGACACACAGACACACAGACACACAGACACACAGACACACAGACACACAGACACACAGACACACAGACACACAGACACACAGACACACAGACACACACAGACACACAGACACACAGACACACAGACACACAGACACACAGACACACAGACACACAGACACACAGACACACAGACACACAGACACACAGACACACAGACACACAGACACACAGACACACAGACACACAGACACACAGACACACAGACACACAGACACACAGACACACAGACACACAGACACACAGACACACAGACACACAGACACACAGACACACAGACACACAGACACACAGACACACAGACACACAGACACACAGACACACAGACACACAGACACACAGACACACAGACACACAGACACACAGACACACAGACACACAATCACACAGACACACAGACACACAGACACACAGACACACAGACACACAGACACACAGACACACAGACACACAGACACACAGACACACAGACACACAGACACACACACACACACAAACAAACAAACAAACAAACAAACAAACAAACACACAAACACACACACACACAAACACACACAAACACACAGAAACACACAGAAACACAGAGAAACACACACACAAACACACAGAAACACACACACACAAA
>CAUJNA010000075.1:209765-219765 GCA_963377175.1 Effrenium voratum
AACAACAACAACAACAACAACAACAACAACAACAACAACAACAACAACAACAACAGAACAGCAACAGCAACAGCAACAGCAACAGCAACAGCAACAGCAACAGCAACAGCAGCCGCAACAACAGCAACAACAACAACAACAACAACAACAACAGCAACAGCAACAGCAACAGCAACAGCAACAGCACAGCAACAGCAACAGCAACAGCAACAGCAACAACAACAACAACAACAACAACAACAACAACAACAACCGCAACGGCAACGGCAACGGCAACGGCAACGGCAACAACAACCACAACAACAACAAACAGCAGCAGCAGCAGCAGCAGCAGCAGCAGCAGCAGCAGCAGCAGCAGCAGCCACAACAACAGCGATAGCAACTGCAACAGCAACAGCAGCAGCAGCAGCAGCAGCAGCAGCAAGAACAGTAGCAATAGCAACAGCAACAGCGAATCCAACAGCAATAGCAACAGCAACAGCAACAACAACAGCAACAGTAGCAACAGCAACAGCAACAGCAACAACAGCAACAGCAACAGCAGCAGCAGCAGCAACAACAGCAACGACGACGACGTGGACGACGGTGACGACGACCACATCAACAACAACATCAGCAGCAGCAGCAGCAACGGCGACAGCAACAGCAACAACCGCAACGAAAACCGCAACCGGAGCCACAACCGCAACTACCACAACAACAGCAACATCAACAGCAGCGGCAACAACAACAACAATTTGTTGCGTTCCTACGACTACAATTGCTAGTACGACTACTACTCCTACGACTACAACTACTACTTCTAGTTTTACTTTACTTCTACACCTACTACTACTCACTACTCACTAGCCACTACTCACTAGCCACTACTCAGTACGCTCCACTCACCACGCACTACTCACTACTCACTACTCACTTCTCTTCACCTATACTGCTACTACTACTGCTACTACTACTACTGCTATTGCTACTACTACTACTGCTACTACTACTACTACTGCTACTACTACTACTACTAGTACTAGTATTACTACGGCCAGCGCTTGTGGTTTGCCCGGAGACTCTCTTCCGGGGGGCGTCACACGCTCAGATTCCCTCGCGCCTGCCAGCGTCTTAATGCCCGCGCCTGATATCGAGCGGTCGGCCCTTAGAACATCGGCTAGCCTTCGCCGACGCGCGCAACTGCGCAGGGTGCGGCTTTTCGCTGTTCGCTATGTCCATTTTTTGAGACTATCCTAGGCCCAGCTAGAAATTGGAAGGTGGCAAATGAAGCTCTCCACACCCTAAAGCGAGGGTTTGAAAGCAAGTTAAACCTCAAAACCACACCCTAAACGGGTGTTTGGGGGCAAGTTAAACCCTAAACCTGAACCCTAAACGGGGGGTTGAGGGCCAGTGAAGCCCCAAAACTAAACCCTAAACAAACCCTAAACCCTAAACCCTAAACCATAGACCTGAGCCCTAAACCTGAACCCTAAAGTGGCGAGCTGCGAAAGGCCGGAGCGCACCCTTAGCACCTGCCAAACGGTTACGACTTCTCAGCCACCGGAACTGTCTTAGCAGTTCGCAGCCTCGCGCAGAAAAAACTTGTGAAAAGAGCATTAAACTTGAAAAACGATAGCGGACCCATTAAGACTGAACTGCATGCAGGCCATGAATAAGTTTTAAGGCAGGCTCATTTGCATGGCCTTTTTAGCACAAGCGCACTAGCAACCCCTGTAGCGTGCCCAGTCACGTGCTGACCGCAGGTGTTTCTTTTTCGCCGCTGACGAGACTCTGACGGATGGCTGTGAGCGGCGCTGTTTTTTCCAATAGCAATCGACAGTAGGGGATCGCTGCTAGATTTGTAGAACATGGTACGTAGCATCACTTGCTACCGTATGTGTCATACCCGGAGACCTCTATAGGTGATTTTTTCCGTCAGCCTGCTTGAACAAACACCAATTTGCCGGATTAGCAGATCGGAATCTGCTACTGTTGGTTCAAAGGCTGATCAACTGTGGCAGTGACAGCCCTTGCGAGCTTGGCCAAGATGGGTCCTGCGTGTATGCCCGCCTACAGCTCGCAAAAACATGCCTTTAGTTGCCTTGGGGCAAGGCGAAAGCATCGGCCGAAATCCTACAGCCGTCCTGACGCTTGCAGCACCAAAGGAGGATAGGCGTACCAATCCAGGCCCATCAGTCATGAGACACGCTGGAAGGGATTGCGACCACAGCGTGCACGCCGCTGCTGCAGCTTGCGTCTCCAAAGCCGCAGTGAAGTCACAACTTCCCAGTCTGCATGTGTCCAGGGTTTTGCGTGTTCAACTCGCATCACATCGGCCAATTGGGATCGATGAATCATCACCGGTCGGCTGCGCGAAGAATCTTTGGTTTAGCTGGGCTCTTGCCTTGCGGCGAAGTTGGATGAGGCAAAGCTCTCAAGTTCTTCTTCGCTCACTATCAGTTGGACTTTATTTTCAACTAATTGGAATCTTCTTTGAGGGCTTTGTGGGGATGCGTCAGGGACTGAGACTGCAGAGCTTGAATCGGCTGAAGGAGGCAGATCTTTTCCAAAAAACCGGGCTGGCGCCTTGGGAGCGAAGGGGTCGACGGGAAAAGAAGGGGTGGGGGGGGGGGGGAGATGGGCGAAGGAGCCTGTAGATTTCGCATGGCGCCTCAAGCACACATGTTTTTTGAGGGGTGCGTCTTAATTGGATCCTTAAGGTAAAACCCACGCTTTTGGTGGCTGTTGTTTGCCCACCCTCATTTGCCACATGAAGTCAAGTCCCTTTGTCACCCAGCAGCAGTTCCACTGTGCCAGCCTTGACCCCCAACCTTTGTCAATCGCAGTTTTGATGTTTTGGATTCGGTCGACAGTTGCAATGCTTGGTTTGCTCACACTAGCCGGGATGAGCGCACATGTTGTGCTAGAATTCTTACAGGTTCGCCAAGCGTTTGCCAACATGCGCAAGCATTGATTGCTAGCGACGAGGGAAGCCATTCCACATCAATCTACAGCTTTCATCAAGCAGTCGCACGAAGAACCGGCCCTTGAAATCAGAATGCCAAGTGAGGCTTGCCAATTTTTACTGCCAGCTCCCTGTTCCACGTTTCAATCGCGACGCACGTTAGACATGGGAAGGTGGTTGGGGTTCAAGTTACTTTCCTCTTTGCCTGCGATCCCACCGCTCTGAGGTATTTGAACTTGGACGACTGCTGGGCCAAGAGCCGAGACGGGTCTGGGCAGCTGGTGGCAGACCAGGCGATCGGTGCATCCGGCGACCCAACAAAACGAACGCCAAAGCTTTGTTGCTTTGGGGTTTCACATGGATTGACCTTTACAAGATATATCTTGCTGAGTTCATGTGATAGATCGGTAGCATGCGATGTGCTGGCAGCACTTGGTTGCAAAGTCCGTGGGGTTTCGGGCTGGGAAGGGGCAGGCTTACACACGATGCAACTTGGCGCCAGGCGAAATTTCCTTCGGGCACCTTGAAGCCGTTGGCGGACTATGTGCACAGCAAGGCTTGCGGCAGAGTGGCGGGGGCTGCGCTGCGGTGTGCGCAATTCCTTTGGCTGCTTCGGGAAGTGGAGCGTTTGGTTCGGAATTGCGGGTGCAATGCGCAATGAGCATGCGGTCACTGGAGTGAATCAACTTGTTTTACACACTAAGGATGTTCTGGGCAAAGTGTTCTCAAACTTCAGGTTTCAAGGTGCCCCACGTGGTGCATGCGGTTTGGCTTAACTTTCTTGAGAGGCTGGTATCGGTTTTTGATGGTCTCCTGTCGCTTTGGCAGATTAGTTTCTCTTGGGAATCATACTGCGGGGATTCACATTGTGTCAGAATTTGGAGCGCAGTCTGAATTCATGAACGCCAGATGGCCCAAGCCGATTCTTCCTGTTGGGACGCCTTATTCCATTCCCACCGTATGCTGTGAAGGGGGGAGCTTATATTTTCTATGGACTCTTTGTGAGGAAAGGCGAAATGCCTTGGTGTGACTCCAGCCTGCTTTCTGACCAACAGCGCTTCGATTTTTTGCCTGCAACATGACTGGAGAGAATATTCGGGGATTTGTCTTTCTTGTCGGGCTGGAAAGAGATGCCCTTTTTCTTGTGAGGATTCCCGGTTTTTCCCTTCCAGATCTTGTTTTCAAAGTTGTGTGGAGTCTTCTGCCAGCCAGGGTCTCCTATTTGGCACCTACACGGACCGTGGGGAGTTGACCTGTGCTGGGCGACCGGGCGCTGCGAGGCGAGATCGCTCTGTTTGATTCGTGGTCGCACCTCAAACCCGTCGTTTGGCATTTCTTAGAATTGGACCGTTTTGAGAGTTCCCCTGTTGAGAGACATGCCATTTAAGCAAACCATGTTCTGATCTTGCAGGTTCCACTTTGTGTCGCCAGGCACGAGGAGATTGATGCGCAGACGTATGCTGCCTGGGGCGTGGACTATTTGAAGGAGGCGTGGAAAAGGCGAAAGGGGGCAGAAGGAGGCAAAAGGAGACAGAAGGAGACAGCAGGAGACAGAAGGAGACAGAAGAAGGAGACAGAAGGAGACAGAAGAAGGAGACAGAAGGAGACAGAAGGAGACAGAAGGAGACAGAAGGAGACAGAAGGAAACAGAAGGAGACAGAAGGAGACAGAAAGAGACAGAAGGAGACAGAAGGAGACAGAAGGAGACAGAAGGCGGAGACAGAAGGGGACAAAAGGGGACAGGTGAGGGGCGGTGGAGGACGGGGAGAGTGGATTGGCGTCCTGAGACACCGAATTCTAACTTCGCGTGGTCAAGCCAACTGCACATCCCACATTGCAGGGCAAGATATGTTCCGCAGGAAGCAGCACAATAGAGGACGCTACATGTTGACAAAATAATGAAGCAAGAAATGCGTTGCTCAGAATACTTGGTGGTAAGTGAGGCACTCCCTCCTCTCTTGGAGTAAGTCGAATGTTTGGCAGATCTCTAGGATGCAAGGGTCCCAGGGCGGGAGGGTGCAACATGGGTCCGCTGCTTGATGCCTTCAATGCTGTTTTCCAATTGTGATGTGCTCAGGCTTCCTTTCTCTTTGCGCTACACGGTTGTACACCACACATCCCCTGCCTTTGATTTAAAACCTGGCTGGGACACTTCGGGACACTTCTGGTACATGTTGCAACTCGAGGCCTTTGCGCGGGGAATGGCTCGCTGGTCACATCTCTCCCGTTGGGCCAACTAAACGGGATCCGGCAACTGCCATGTGGCAGTGTCGAGAAGTTGGGGGACTCCATTTGACATTTTTCTTATTCCTATGTTTCTAGAAGGGAAATGAGCATCAGACTCATGAAGCCAACATAAGCCAACCGCTTGTCATGGTCCCGAGCTTGGACACACGGTTGCGTTTCAGGATTCCTGCAACGCCAGCACTGATCACGAAACCGCCTTCGCCGAGTACGGCCGAATGCGCGGCTCGGTGTTGGGCAATGGGGCGCCGGGCAGCTGGGGGACTGGAGCCGATCCCAAGTTAGCCTGCGCAAGCGGTCCCCGGCAAACTAGAAGTGAGGACGGGGGTCGCCGGGCTGAGGAGATGCGCTGAATGCCAGCGGGCGCCCGGTGCTCTTCAGCCTGTGTGGCTGGAACAGTGGCTTGTCCAAATGGGTTCGACCCGTTGAGCCCGCCCCTCAAATCACATGCGAGCCGTGGGAATGCACTCGACCAGCCAGCTACATGGCAGGCTTGCCGCGCACAATGGGAATGTAGTTTACAGGTGATTCGGGAGGACATGGAACAAAACGCCAACTTCACCCCAAGCGTCTTTGTCAACGCCAATTGAAATATCCCAAGTCCATTTGGGGACCTGGACGGTCCAAAGGGGCTCAGGCTGGTATGCGCCGGTGGGTCGGCAGCTGGGCAACAGCTGGCGCATCGGCCCGGACGATACCAACTGGCCGGGCATTCTGCAGAACATCGACGCCATGAGTGGGCTGGAGCGCTACGCAGGCAAGGCTCCGCCCTTTGGGCGCCTCACTTAGTGAGTTTCTGGACTTATTTGGGAAGACCATGGCGGTCAAGAGAAGTAGACTTATTTCGGAGGCCCACGGCCGATTTCAGTGAACGCAACAGATGACTCTTCTCACTCTTGAAGTGGCCAGCTTGGTGGTTGCCTGAGATCTTTAGAATAGCGGTGTAGGTCAACGTGCCGCATTTGTTCGGCCACATGACTGGCTTACCTCAAGAGGATTCTTCAGAACAACGAAAAAAACGAGCACTGTAGATCAATTTGTATTTGAGTGCAAAAGACCGCCAGTCGCGGGCCGCTCGGCCAGGCCCGGGGGGCTGGAACGACCCCTGCCTGCTGCTGAGTGCCACCTGGAGCCGAACGCTGCGGGTCACGGCGCTGCAGACCAGGGCTCAGCGCCTCGGACAGTTTGTTGGGAGGCATCAAACACCATATACAACCAGCATGAGGGGATGTGTGTCATTTAGTGTTGGTTTCATCATAGCCCTTACCAACGAGAAGGGGAATCGTGCCATTTGCCACCCGCAAAGGATGTTCAAGCATAGGAGAGACGCAAATGAGCATTTCTTGAACGGGATTGGTCTTCTAAATGTGCTTGTTGCAGTTTTGTCCCTAAATGGCGGTGATTTCCGGTTGGTTTCCCTCAAAACAAACAAACGACGGGCCAACTCACAAAGACACACGGATGATCAAACCACCACTGTTAAGCAAAGGGGCCCATGATATTCCATAGTTTGGTTGTTTACCCAAATTTTGCATGCACGCGCCGCGGACCCTGTGCTTTTCCACAGGTTAACCTTTGTTCCATGTCCTTTGGTCAAGGAATGGGCCATGTCCTACAAGTGGGACAACCTTTTGAGTTTTGTAGCGAACCACAAAGGAAACCTAAGGACGGAACTACGTACATACATACATATATATATATATATAAATCATACTTATACTTATTCATGAGGGAGGCCTAAGTGAGGATGCCTCAACGGAAGTGGCCAGAACATGTTGAAACAGGTCCCAGCCCTGGTGACCAGTCAGAACGAATGATGTACTTTCAGGCAGGGCCTCCACTTTTTGGTCTCAAACCGGGAAAGCAATAGGGTTCTCAACGATGGAGTTCTTTTGTTCTCGTTTTGGAATCCTGAGTTTGTTGACTCGGCAATATGTGACTTGAACAAATCGTTGCCTAATGCAGTATGCCCAATGCGTGACATGAGAGTGGGGGATGTAAAAGTCACTGTTAGAGATCTCGGGAGGTAGGTTGAATGGCCAAGCACCAAGGGCAACAGAAGGTGAGGTGGGTTTTTGACCTATACATACATATATATATGTCTGGTTTTCTCCGAAGCGCCATTGAAAACGCTGTCCCCCTCCCCAAGTTTGTCGGCCACGCCCATGTTTCAACGGAGGAGATATCCTTGAGCAGTCGGCATGTTCCATACATTCAATGCAGTAGGGCTTTCTCAGTGAACTGAAGAAAACTGCATGCATTTCTTGGAGGCGAAACCGAGAACCGAGTATACCAGCGACCTCTGTTGAATTGGACAAAGAAGAGCGACCAGCGAACCGAGGAGGAAAAAGGCTCCACTTGCGACAAAGGCTTCAGTTTGGTGAGGGGATTGTTGGGATCTTCCACGCTAAGCCGCGCATCGCAGACACGTGCGGAAAAGTGGACAAGAGGTTGGCGAGGGAGTACATATGATTCTCTAGAGACATATTACCGGGCAATCGCTTGATACCCAATGATTCCAAATTTGCAAGGTGTCGCTACAAAATGAAAGAACAACTGTGAGGATTTCAACTGAATTCTCCGATCAAACTCGCTCGGCTCGCTCACTCGCTCCCGAGTCTTGTCGTGAGCTGTGCTTCGAGGTTTTCGATGTGGGCTGTGCTCGCCGCGCCGCTGCTGATCTCTGGCAGCGCCGGGACACCCAGCGTGATCTTCTCGGGGCACATCCAGTGCACCACTCGAAACAAAAACACAAGTGTTTGGTGGTGTTTCCTCTTTGCAAGGTTGCTCACCTTGCAAAAGCAGCGCCAGCTCAGACGCTTAGCTCAGCAAAGCAGCAATCCAAACAACTGTTGGGCTGCTTACGGGAGTGGCTGGGGGGGGGTTAATGTTACCGTGCAAACAAACTTGTACGATGTGCCCCAGTGATTCCATGCCAGCTGACAGGAAGTCACGCAAAAGGTGTCTTGAAAAGACACGTCCTTCAAGGTTTTGGGTCTTCAGTTTCGATTTCATTGGGGAGTGCGGCCCAATGCAACGTGGAGCATATGAAATCTTTTTGTGGCCGGTGGGATTTATTGCGCCCGTGCACAGCCATTCTGGGAGGTTGTATTTTTGCAGGTGCTGGACATGGAGGATGAGACCTTGGCCACCTACAGCAATGAGGAGATCATTGCGGTGAACCAGGACAGTGTGCCCGTTTGTCCTAGGGCTCCTGCAAGGATTAGATTTGCCCGGGCTTAACATACCCTCCCGCCAATTAACATGGACCTGACAGGGACCTGGTCCCTTTGAAAGGACAGTTGTCTTCCAGGACCCTCCTGTCAGGTTCCATGATAACTGGTGGGAGGGTTTTGCCTTTTCCAGGAACCAAAAGAATGCCCCGCCATTTTACGGAGTTCACGTGGACGCGGCGAGAACCGCTGCCTAAAATGGCGGGAAGCCTCCAAGATCAAGAAGCGTGGACAAGTCAAAAGACGGAAAAGCGGAAACCAAAACAAACGGCCAGGAGAACACAAACAAATCTGGTTCCTTGTTCAGGTTCTGCGCGCTGTCCCGCAAAGAGAAGCCAGCACACTAGCACACTGGGCTCCCCAGTCGAGGGAGTGAGGTGAAAGCGGAATGTTCAAGGGGACGTCCATGAGTGTTTGCTCAAGAATTGCCGACCTCTAGGAAAGTTGCATGGGCCATTGGTGTGGCCCCCGGTCCTTTTGTGGACCTCCACGAAACGTCCACACCCACAGAATTGGAATGCAAGGGTATGAAATACTAGCGGCCCATGCCAACGCCCGAATTTTCTCTACATGAATGTTCACTTGTGAAAATATGATGTACACCGCCGAAATAGGCTGGCCCCTGCTACGTGGGTGTGCAGAAGTCAGCCAAGCAGTCATCCCCTTCCCTGGGTTGCCACGTGTTTCAACCCAACAGTTAGCGGGTAGACATTGTGTGCTGCAACAAGTTGCTATGTCATGTTTGCTGAACGTAAGAGCACCGTGCTCTTGTTGAAGGGGACTTTGGCATTCCAACACCTTAAGCATGTTAACTTGATGTTAGGCTTGACCTTGTTCAGAATGTCATACAGTCCTACAGCCGTTACCACCCAGTTGGACTCCCTTCCTCGCGGTGAGCACCAGAAAGAGAGCGCAAGAGGATGGTGCTACAGCAGCTCGCCAACACATTCGGCTCAAGTGAGGCGAAGGAGAGGCCGGGCCTCGTCCCTGTGTTGCGCGTGCTCACGTGCCGTAAACGAGACTCCATACGTAGCCGCATGGCATGGGGATCGCTGAGTCAGCCGAAGAGCCAGAGGAAGTCGCCGAAGGCCCCGAATCGCAGGCTGTGAAGCTGCCGGTGCTATGCCAGCGCCTTGTGAACAGGCGGAATGACGTAACCTATTCGGTGGAAATGTCAGCCATCCTAGATGAGTCTCTAGAAAAGTTCGCCATCACCAGCAGTGGCACACAGGTGGAGGTTACCGTTGCAGAGGGTCGAATGCTCTCACTCAACGCAGACGGGAAAGACATCACGGAGCTCTACGTTCGCAATAGCCGAGGTGACACCGCCATTCTGACCATCATGGACGAGCGGGGTGCCTACGTGGGGAAAGTCGCTCAGGGCCTGGATGGGAACGACAGAATGGGCTTGATCTTCTCTTACATGCAGAAGCCATGTGCCAAGATCAGTGCGGATAACTTCTCGTCGCTGAGTATCCGTATCCTTGCTATGCAGGAAGAGGCTAAAGACGTTGTCATGGCCTCGACGAGCAGAAAGGGGAACTCCCTGTGCATCCAGGTGTCCAAAGGCTACGAC
>CAUJNA010000075.1:221257-248757 GCA_963377175.1 Effrenium voratum
AAACACACAAACACACAAACACACAAACACACAAACATACAAACACACAAACACACAAACACACAAACACACAAAAACACAAACACAAACACAAACACAAACACAAACACAAACACAAACACAAACACACACACACACACACACACACACACACACACACACACACACACACACACGCGCACACACACACACACACACAAACACACACACACACACACAAACACCACACACACACACACAGACACACACACACACACACACACACACACACACACACACACACACACACACACACACACACACACACACACACACACACACACACACACACACGTGCGTGTGTGCGCAAGCTTGTGGGCCCTGCGCCAGCATTTTGCAACAGCACCCCGCACAGCGGCCGGCACTCTGGACAGGGACGGGGCACCTTGCAAGAACACCCTGCAACAGCACCTTGCTGGAGGCCATCGACCAGTGCCAGAATGATGTTTCATTCGCTTCAAGATGCTTGTCTAAAAGGTGGATACCCCAAGCCGGCTAAGTTGTGCTGGACGGGCCATTTCGCCTCAGGTCTGCCACTGCAAACCTTTGGGCGCGCCGTCTCTCAGACGGCCGCCTGGTATGGGACGGACGGAGGGATGGCAGAAGGGAGTGTGAAGGGTTACATGCTCGATGTGATGATGATGATGATGACGACGACGATGGCGTTGATGTTTGCTCGCCCTGAGAGTAAGCCGAAATCGTGCAAGTATGGTGATCAGTGCACCATGCACGCTCATTACCAGAGTGTTTGCCACGAAATGGCACCTGAGCATCTTCCGCTGACAGTTGCAGTTGTGTGTTGGCATGTGTTATGGTCTTGATTGCAAGTTGCATTGCTATGCTGGCTTGTCTTCCTTGTCATGCCTTATGCTGCATTGGTTTGCATTGTCGTGTCTTGGGGTCTGTTGCCTCGTGCTGTCCAGCCTTTCCCTCCCTCGCCGTGCTTCTTGAGCCCAGGATCGCTTGCGCTGGTTTTCCTCAACGTCGCCCAGGAGTCGCTGGCGCTGACGTGCAATGAGGACTACAGACTTGGCTTCTTTTGCATAGCAGCTCCAGCTATGCTGCATGTCAGCTCATGTTGAAGTGTCCAAACTTGGGACCCCTTCAAAAGGCTGGTCTTTGAAAGAACAAGTTCCGAGTTTGGCCACATCCTCGAATAATTCTCGCGCCACATGGCACTCTGGCCAGACATTCGGGCCGAGCAAGTCATGAATTTGTGCAATCAACCGGGGATGTCCACGTTTTGTGTGGGCAGTTTGTATCAGTGGCTATCTTTGCCACGCTTGAGCGCCTGTTCTGCAAGATTGGCTGGTAGGAGTTGTCAAACTGCTTCTTGGCCGATTCGTCACCTTTCAACGGAGCTCTTTGGGTGTGCCTTGAATTTAGGGACATCCAGGTGATTCTCCGTTGCCCTCCCTTTAACACCTCAAAGGGGGCGTACCACGTCCTTTGCGACTCAGCTTCGCCGCGGGGCAGGACTGCTTCGCTTCCATGGGGCTCACGGGCCGACTCGCTGTGCGGGACCTTTGGGCCAAGCGACAGCTGCCAGACACTTGGCCACACGTTCCGCGGGCTCATGCGCTTGGCTTGGGTTAATCTCTGTCGCTCTGTCTAACTCCCATCCCTTCCCTCCCTCCTCCTCCCTTCCTCCCTCTTCCTCTCTCTCTCTCTTCTCTTTCTTTCTCTTTCCTCCCCTCCCTTCCCTCCCTCCCTCCCTCCCTCCCTCCCTCCCTCCCTCCCTCCCTCCTTCCTTCCTTCCTTCCTTCCTTCCTTCATTCCTTCTTTTCTCTGTCTCTCTGTCTCTCTGTCTCTCTTTCTTTCTTTCTTTCTTTCTATCTACCTACCTACCTACCTATCCTCCCTCCCTCCCTCCCTCCCTCCCTCCCTCCCTCCCTCCCTCCCTCCCTCCCTCCCTCCCTCCCTCCCTCCCTCCCTCCCTCCCTCCCTCCTTTTTCTTGTTTCTTTCTTCCTGCCTCCCTTCCTTCCTTCTTTCTTTCTGTCTTTTTTTTTCTTTCTCTCTTCTCTCTTTCTCTCTTTAGGTTTGGTTGGAACTCCGGTCTCATTAAGAGCTTGCCTGGGGACTGATGACTCGAATTGGCTTTCACTTGGGTTGCTTGAATTGAGTTAGGTCAGGTTTAGCTCTGGTTTGGGGCGGTGTGAAGCCTTGGTTCAAGGTGCGGATCGATTCGAGTTAAGTTTGGGCAGGTTTGGGTTCGGCGGCTGAGTTTTGTTTGGGTTAGGACTTCGATTTGAAGGTTGGTTTGGGCTAGCTGCGACTGGGTTGAGTTTGTTTTCCGTAATACGTTGCAGATTTGGCGCATCGCATCAATCCAGTCTCCCAGTTGTCTACAGCCTATGATACTGACTCCAGATTGTAGTGAAAGAGGAACAGTGTGCCGGGACAGTCATGCAGAGGTGCGGTGTGCCACGTCTACCAGCTTTGGCCAGCTGGGCCCTAGCTGAGAATTTCTGGCACCACAGAGACTGCAAAGGTTCTTACAACCCAACTGGCCAACTGACATTGGCCTACTTGGGCCTGATGCCTTTGTACACGTGTAGGACTTCTTTACGGCTTGGCATTCAGAGGTGTGGCGTGCCACGTCTACCAGCTTTGGCCAGCTGGGCCCTAGCTGAGAATTTCTGGCACCACAGAGACTGCAAAGGTTCTTACAACCCAACTGGCCAACTGACATTGGCCTACTTGGGCCTGATGCCTTTGTACATGTGTAGGACTTCTTTCCGGCTTGGCATTCAGAGGTGTGGTGTGCCACGTCTACCAGCTTTGGCCAGCTGGGCCCTAGCTGAGAATTTCTGGCACCACAGAGACTGCAAAGGTTCTTACAACCCAACTGGCCAACTGACATTGGCCTACTTGGGCCTGATGCCTTTGTACATGTGTAGGACTTCTTTCCGGCTTGGCATTCAGAGGTGTGGTGTGCCACGTCTACCAGCTTTGGCCAGCTGAGCCCTAGCTGAGAATTTCTGGCACCACAGAGACTGCAAAGGTTCTTACAACCCAACTGGCCAACTGACATTGGCCTACTTGGGCCTGATGCCTTTGTACATGTGTAGGACTTCTTTCCGGCTTGGCATTCAGAGGTGTGGTGTGCCACGTCTACCAGCTTTGGCCAGCTGGGCCCTAGCTGAGAATTTCTGGCACCACAGAGACTGCAAAGGTTCTTACAACCCAACTGGCCAACTGACATTGGCCTACTTGGGCCTGATGCCTTTGTACATGTGTAGGACTTCTTTACGGCTTGGCATTCAGAGGTGTGGCGTGCCACGTCTACCAGCTTTGGCCAGCTGGGCCCTAGCTGAGAATTTCTGGCACCACAGAGACTGCAAAGGTTCTTACAACCCAACTGGCCAACTGACATTGGCCTACTTGGGCCTGATGCCTTTGTACACGTGTAGGACTTCTTTGCGGCTTGGCATTCAGAGGTGTGGCGTGCCACGTCTACCAGCTTTGGCCAGCTGGGCCCTAGCTGAGAATTTCTGGCGCCACAGTTTTTACGACCCAACTGGCACACTGCTTTGGCCTACTTGGGCCTGATGCCTCTACCAGCTTTGGCCAGCTGGGCCCTAGCTAGAATTTCTGGCACCACGTGTAGGACTTCTTTCCGGCTTGGCATTCAGAGGTATGGTGTGCCACGTCTACCAGAGTCTACCAGCTTTGGCCAGCCGGGCCCTAGCTGAGAATTCTGGCACCACAGATTTCACGACCCACCTGGCACACTGCTTTGGCCTACTTGGGCCTGATGCCTTTCTACATGTGTAGGACTTCTTTCCGGCTTGGCATTCAGAGGTGTGGTGTGCCTCTGCCAGATTTGGCCACCTGGGCCCTAGCTGAGATTTTCTGGCACCACGTGTAGGACTTCTTTCCGGCTTGGCATTCAGATATGGTGTGCCATCTACCAGCTTTAACAAGCTGGGCCCTAGCTGAGAGTTTCTGGCACCACGATTTTTACAACCCAACTGGCAAACTGCTTCGGCCTACTTGGGCCTAATTCGTTTGTACATGTGTAGGACTTCTTTCCGGCTTGGCATTCAGAGGTGTGGCTCATGTGCATACTTCTGAGAGCTTGGGAGCTGGGCGAGGGTTGGCCACCTGCCACTTGACTCTGAGGACATCACCAACACGAGCTTCACCGCCCATTTGCCTCCAGAGGGAGGCCATCAGATGATACTGGTCAAGCGCCTTGTTTGCATACATGGACGGGCTGGGACGTCGTTTGGACACGCCCCCAAACCAACGCTCGGATGGTCTGCAGTTCAAATTGTCACGTCAGAGGTGCTGGTTGCTGTTTGCTTGTTGTGGGCAGAGTTGGGAGCGAGCCAGCGGACCCTTCCTGAGCCACTTCCAGTTTCCGATGTTTAGATGAGACATATAAGGAACCATGTGAGCGGGCCAACAGTTGGCTGCTGGAGATCAGTCAAAGATCCCAAGCGCCGATCTGTGACCCACAGATCCTCAAGACAGGTTGTGCCCGCGTAAACAACTCGGATTCCCGTCCCCAGCGGTCACTGCAACAGTAAGCCTCAGGAAGCTGCTGTTGGTGCCTTTCTGAAATTGGACTGTTGCGTCGTACTTATTTGAACAGGCTTGGAAGGAATGAGTATGCCGTATCACTCACTGGTTGAAGCACAGGCGGGATAATTTTTTCGGATGCACGAGCAGGAGTGCTTGGCATTGGAGCTGGGGTGTCTGCTGCCCTGACTCCAGCCATGCCCGCCACGTGCTTTTTGTGCGACACTGTTCTTGTTCGTTGGGAAGCACCGACAGACGTGCGCACCATCCAATAAATCAATAGTTCCCCGCCCAGATAGCAAAGAGCTCCATTCCTTTCTGGCGGTCAACCTTTCAAAATTTCAAGGGCGGTTGGGTTCGATGTGAATCTGGAGAGTTGTAACCTGACACGCGTCTCTTGCGCTAGGCAAGTGGCCGGCAGCATTGTCGTTTGAAGCTGTGCAGCCAGGATACTGTGGGTTTGGGTTTTGGGCTTGCGATCGATTTTTTGCTCCGAGCACATGTTTGACGAGTGCCCACCCGCCGTCAATCCTCAACACAATCGACAATCCTTTTTGGGGACGGTTCTGACGTCTGCTACTTCAAACAGGTAGGATTATCAGACAATCTTTGAACAATCCTCACCCCATTCCTTCCTGATTTCAGCGGCATCAAGCTTCCCTTGAGCTGTGTGGCAGCTCGCTGAAGATGCTGGTGGTGCAATTCTTTGTAGATGAGGCGTTGCTTTGCTTCAGAGCTTGTCGTATGAAGTGCGGGATGCTCGGAAAAAGAATATCAAAGTGCCTTCGCTTTTGCAGTGGGCTTTAGGCATGCCCGACCGCAGAGCCTCCCACCAGCCTGGCAAGTGGGTAAGTGCCTGGGATCCCGCAGTGGTCACGGCATGCATTTGTCGCCGGCTTCTGATTTGCCACATTGGAGCGGCACTCTTTGTCCCATTCTGGTCCACCCTTAGACAGTTTCCTGAGCTGGTACCTCGCTTACATGGTGCCAGGATGCTGGGGATCCTGGCGGCTCGCGCGGATTTCCAAAAGGCGGAGACACGCCCGGTACGGTCGGTTGCTCATTTGGGGTTCTTGTTTTTGGAGGGTACCCTTTTGATGGTTGCTTTAAGGGAAAACCAAGGGAAACCACCCCAAAAAGGGGTTTTTTCATGCCGCTGGGCAACTGGGTTCTGACTGAAATACGAGAAGGACCAATGCCAATGCTCCGGGCGGCATTCTCATCAAGGGCCCCTTCAGGAAGCGTACGTTTGAGTGCTGATTAAACCGGCCTTGTTTTTTGCTTAAATTGGGTAGCCTGCTGGATGGCGCTGGAGGAGGAAGAGGAATGCTCCAGTTGTATAGAGTTCAGCCTCCCAAGCTCGACATGATGCGACCGGATATCCGTGCATCGATCCTTCCATTTTGTATTTTTATTTTTTAAAGGAGGGGGGGGGAACCTGAAATGAATGGAAACAGGGGGACTGGCCTGACTCATAAGAGGGAGAATCTGGCGAGCAGGCTTTGCGCTCGCGAGGCTTTGCACAGTGCTTGCTGCTTTCCCCTGTGGCTTTCAGCTGGTAGATACTGAGCAATGACTAGGTTTCAAGAGGATTCACCACATTTGCCCACTATCTGAGGTTTCGCAGAGTTCACATGGCGGGCATCAGTGGAAGCCATCGGAGCACGCCGGCAAGTGAGATGCAGAGGGTCGAATTGGAAGGTTCAACAACCTGTTTGAAATATTTTGGATAAGGCAAGCTGCCATTTCTTTTCCGCCAAACATAGGTAGCTGCCCCTGCTCACAGACCCAGATGCACACAAACACAGACTCACCTTCAGCCCAGCCTTGCGAGCATTCGCCACCCAAAGCTCAGCACGAGTGGAGCTCTCATTCGCCTCGCTTACTGAGCTAGGTTTTTCAAAGCACAGCTACGCAGTTGCCTTCACGAGACACAGCTTAGTTCCCAGAGTCCTGTCCTTTCAGCTGGTAAGGATGCCAGGCGCGGACCCGTCGGGTTGGGCGGAGCTTGGATGATTCGCAGCTTGAGTTTAAAAGTCGTTGGAGCGGTTGCGAAATTGGTAGGGTGCGTTGGTGTGTTTTGGCTTGGGGCAAAGGGCTAGTGGTTCTGACAAAGATGTTGCGAGGCCAAGACTGGCACTTGAAGGTTCACAGCGAAGGACTGGTCCAAGCTGTCGACATCTGTCGACCAACACCAGTCAAAGTTAGGGTGACCGGACTTGGTCCGACCATTTCCGGATCCTTGCAACTTGCAAAAGTCCTTGTTTCAAGGATGACATCTGTGACTTTTGTTTAAAGGCCAGATAGCTGACAGCTTTGGGGGTCCTAACTTCTACTAAAGAGGGGCGCGTGACTTGCGAGATTGAGGGCAGGGTGCTGGGAGGCATGAATTTTAGGGTGCTGGTGCAGGTGCGGTTTGAGGTGCTGATGGCGGTGTGGGCGCATCTTGCGAGACTGACGGCAGGCTGCTAAGGGGCATGCAATTTGGGGTGCCAATATTACGGCAGGGTGCTAGGGGGCATGCAGATTGGGGTGCTGGCGCAGGTGCTGTTTGAGTGCTAGGGGGGACGCAGTTTGGGGGGTGCTGGTGCAGGTGCTATTTGAGGTGCTGGTTACGGTGTGGGCGTCTTACTTCGGGGCAAGCTGGTGCTGGCAGTGCCTGTTTTGCGATGCAGTCAGGATGCTGGTGAGGTGCTGTTGAAATGTCCCAAGCTATCTGGGGTCTACGATGGTGTAATTAAAGGGAGCCCAAAAGCGACACCATCATTTTGGGGGTCTCCTGGAAAGAAACCCATGATTCTCAAGTTCGTGAGCTTGATTCTTGGAACCTTCTCGCACTGATGGTTCAAAGCTGCTCTATGGGTGGTCCCTTTGCAGCGGGCGTATGTTGTTTGAAATCGATCGCAGGGACACTGCAAAGACTGCAGCAGATGTGAAGTCTGTGTATGATTGACACAGGGAAAGTGTCTCGGAGAAACACATCCTGAACTTGAAGGCTTTCAGGATCATTGTGTCGCTATGGCTTCATGAATGCTTGCAACATCCCGACAATTTAACATGTCTTCACGCTTGACATACGGTTCGAAGTTTAGGAATCCGCCGCGCCGCTCCTCCCTTTTGCTCGTAGTGCTTCCGTCTTAGGCAGAAGTAGGATTGTGGTAGGAGGGAAATCCTCCTACCTGATGATCAGGAGTTGCAGCCCCGGCATTGCTTGCCGGGGCTGCGACCAGTGGAGGGTCTCCTCGCAGGGAGCTTCCAGGCACTGCGGGGTCTGCCGGGGGCTCGGGGCATTGAGGAGTCTCTGCCTCGACCCCCGGCTGTCGGCGCCATCTGATTTGAGTGCCCTTTTGGAGATTCTCCAGGGCGCTCAAAGCCAGGTGCTTGTGCTCCTTGAGCAGAAGGGAGCCAGCAGCCGACGGGAGCCTAGCCGATCTCCTCGTAGGGAGGTTCGGGAAGGATCTCCTCGAAGGGAGGTCATCAGGCCGACCCGCAGTGAGTGGCGGCCGTCTCTTAGAGAGAGAGACGAGGCCCGGGTGCAGAGAGAGATCCTCTCTACTGCAACCCCAAAGAGCAGCTCCAGTGCTCGTGTGCCGCCACCTGTTCCTCCTAGAAGGGAGGACAGGAGTGCCGAAAGACCAGAGGCTGAGCGTCTGGTCCTGGCCCCAGCCGAGGCGAAGAGGAGGCCTGTGGAGCCCGCCTATCCCCCTCCGAGGTGGGAGGGTGGAAAGGAAAAGGGCAAGGGCAAAGGCAAGGTTAAGGGCAAGAGCCCAAAGGGCAAAGGAGAAGGAGCTTGGCCCAAGAGGAGCAAAGGAGTTAAGCACCGCAGTCGTCAGGAGCGGTGGTGGGCCGAGGGTGGCCCGGGCTACGAGCGTGCAAGGGAGAGATCTCGGTCTCCTAGGAGCAGTGAGGTTGAGGAGGTAAAGGAGGACACAGCCGCCCAGGAGGAGCGTGAGGAGGAGGAGTTCCGTGCGTTGGACCTCTTGGGAGATCGCCGCCCCAGGGGGGAGGAGGAGATCGAGCGGGACTTGGAGTTGGAGGAGGCAGAGGAAGTGCTTCCCGGCATCAGGAGGCCGGTTCCCTTGGAAGGGGAGTCGCAGGCTGAGGCCTGGGCCAGGAAAGGACGCTCGCTTGAGGTCCTGAGCGATTTGGATTAGGTAGAACTCCGAGGGGAACCTCGCCGGAGCCCGCCAGAGGCTTAGTGTGGGATGCCAGTGCGACGCCCTGCTGCAAAGGTCGTGTTAAGGAAGCCAGCTGCTAAACTCCCCGTCAAAAAGAGCCCAAAGCTTAACAAGGAGCTTGAAAGGCCTGGTATCCTTAAGAAAAGCCGGGGCGGCAAGAGCCCCAAGGAAGCTGAGATTGAGAATCCATTCCTTCCTTTTGACTCAGGTGCCATTTGGATTGGATCGCAGTTGCATTTGAAGGGAACTTATTGCAACAACCCTGTGGAGGTAGTAGGTGAGATCACTGCACGGTTTGAGGATTCCAGTGGTAACTACCTTAAATTGCAGGTATGTGGGAGCCCTCATCTTCACGTCCAAGAGTACGTGCATGGAGCAATCCGGGCCGGGCTAGCAGGAGAGTTGTTTATACCCGGGGACCGGAGTTTTTCCACCCCGTTCTGATAAAAGAGCCAGATCCTGCGTTGCCCTGGTGCCGAAATCTAGTGGTAGGAAGCAGCCCGACTCCTGGAGAGGGAGATCTAGGTCAGTTGCATCAAGCCGCCGAAGCCATGGGTTTCAGCCAAAATCCGGTGCCCCAGGCCCCGCCGAGCGCTCCTCGATTAGGAGCAGGCCAGCCAGATCCTTTGCAGGACCGGGACGGGGGTTCGGTGAGCAGTGGGGAGAGCAGTGGAGTCAAGAAGAAGAAGAAGAGGAAGAAGAAGAAGGGAAAGAGATCAGGAGGGCCTCACAGACGCACAAAGGAACGCATCAAAGAAATGCTAGTGAGGTCGAGATGGAACTGGAGAGGCAGCAGCATAGACCCCATGTTCAAGAAGCCTCGTCTCAGGGTGAAACGAGATCATGGAGGGAGTTCCAGCAGGGGAAGCAACAGCTCCTCATCAGAGGACTCAGCCGAGAGCGGAGGATTGTTCCAGGAGCCCAGTCAAGTGAGACGCATATCCCAGAAGTGCCCCGGCCTCCTCACCAGACATGGGATGTCGGAGGCAAACAAGTTCCTGAGGCAAGCCGAAGGTTTCTCCTCGGGGGGAGACGAAGTTCGACCCGTCATGATGAAGTATTACCGCCAACAGGTTGTCCAGAGCGGGGCAATGCCGAGCAAACCCATGAGGAGAGAGTTCCAAACGCTGGCAACCTGCCTAGACAGCTTGGTAGAGGGGAATGTGTTAGGGGCAATGGACATCTGCATGCAACGGATGAAGAGCCTAGAACTCATGGCTCAGGGGGGATCCCCCGAGACGGCCATGAAGGTCGAAGTGCTTCTCCCCGACACCGCTCGGTTGCTGTCGGCAGGGGAGGGACACAATGCCGCCCAGGAACAACGGACATCAGAGCGCCTGGAGACCCAGCTGCGAGGAAGCGCGGGGGGGAATCGTTGGATGAGTCGTTGGGAACCCCCCAAAGGGGACCGGAAGGGGGATGGCAAAGGAAAAGGAAAGAAGGGCGAGGGAAAGGACAAGGGGAAGCGTTGGGAGGGGGGCAAGCCAGCAGCTCAAACTCAGGTAGTTGCCCCCTCCTAGAGCCTGCCGTAAAGTGTACCAGTGCATGCCCAATTTATGATTGTACTAGACCGCCGCAGCCTCGAATCCCTCCTTTGCCACCCCGTGCTAGGACTAATAACCGAGGGCTCTTAGTTGGAGAGTTAAGCGTTTTGGGATCACGACTCCTGGCCTGGGAGAAGCTGCAACAAATCAAGGATGCTGTTCACTCCAGCATACCCATCACGGGACGGGACTTGTTCCCGCTCCCTCTCCCAGACTGCCAGGAGCAGAAATGGGGTTCTTGGTGCCATGCCGGTGTGCATGCCCTGAACGTCATGACCGTGGGGTCACCAGAATCGCCCATGGGGGCTGGATCACCTGGACAAAGGAAACTGCTGTCTGAATTCGTCTCCGTGTTCTCTAGGAATGAGACTTGTTCAATTGCATGATTCCCGAGGATTCCATTGAACATTTTTGGAATTCCAAGAGCGTGAACGCATATGGTGAAGAAATCCACCATTGCAGGTCGGTGGGCTGGGCCAATCTACGTTCGAGCCTCCCGACTGCAGAGCAGGCAGGAGTGCTATCGCCGGAGATGGTAGCCACTGGGGGAGTACTAGATTTTCTGGAACACCCCACCAAGTATTTGTTGCCGTTGGATGAGAGGGTTAGCATGAAGACCCCTCGCGTTATGATCAAGGATGATGATTGGGACGAAGTGTCTCTAGGCTTGGTGAGACGAGGAATCTGCGAGGTTATTGCAGTGGAGGATGTTTTCCATGTGCATGGATCTCCTTGTCTGGGAGGACTCTTTGGTGCCTAAGCATGAGACCACCCCTGACGGACACGAAGTATTGCGGTTAATTATGGATCTGCGCCCCATTAACCGTAATTTCCTAGCAGTTGAGGGTGACTTGGGAACCTTACCAATGGTGACATCGCTAGGCGGGCTAGAGGTAAGGCCGCATGAGGACCTCTTGATAAGTTCAGAGGACATCAGGGCTATGTTTTACATAGTTGGCCTAGGACCTCAATGGCGCCCGTTTTTGGCTTTCGGTAAGGAGGTTCCTGATCAGCTGAGGCCTCCGGGAGACAGCCGTCCCCACGTGCTTACCAGTCGTGTGCTGCCAATGGGGTTCATCAATAGCGTAGCAGTAGCTCAACACATCCACCGAGAGATAGTCAAGCGAGCTCTGTCCAAGGTAGGACCTGGTGCCGAGTGTGAGTTCAGGCGTGACTCGACTTTCCCTCAGTCTGAGGTTGGATACCGAGTTTACTTGGACAATTTTGACCTGTTAGAGAAAACTAACTCGTCAGCCGCAGAAGTCTTGAAGGGATCCAGAGCCCCCTCTTCGGATGCTCTTAGACGAGAGTACGAGAAGTTGAAAGTGCCAGCCAACCAGAAGAAGTCTGTCAGCCGAGCATCGACAGCTGAAGTGCAAGGTGCCCTGGTAGATGGAGTTAGGAATATAGCTTACCCGAAGCCTGAAAAGTTCGTCAGGTACCTCAGGGCAAGTTTCTTCTTGCTGTGTCAAACTGTCGCCAGCCTAAAGCAGTTGCAAATTGCCTTGGGAGGGTTGGTGTACCTCTTTCAGTTCCGCCGTCCGCTGATGGCCAACCTTAATGAATGTTGGTCATTTCTGGTAGAGCTCGGGCGCCAGGATCCTTCGGGGACTGCCATGTTTCCAATACCCACTGAGGTTAAGAAAGAACTCTGGTTGAGCCTTAGTCTTGCCCCGCTGGCCTACATTTGCTTTGGAGCCGAGTTCAGCGAGGTTGTCACATGCTCGGACGCTTCCGAGCACGGAGGCGGGGTCTGCCAATCTGTTGGTCTTACTCCTATGGGGCAGCAGGCCGCATTTAAGACCGTAAGGGGGGAACAACCAGACCTCTTAGGCGATGACGGTGTGTTGGTCATCTCGCTGTTTGATGGGATTGGAGCATGTCGAGTAGCTCTTGAGCTCATTGAAGCCAATGTGTGTGGTTACATTGCCGTTGAATGTGCCGCACCAGCCCGGAGGGTCGTGGAACGCGCTTTCCCATCAGTCCTGTTTGAAGATGATGTCACGCAAATCTCAGAGGCCAATGTGTTGAATTGGGCTAGGCGCTTCCAACGTGCTAAAGTGGTGTTGGTGTCAGCTGGTCCTCCTTGCCAGGGAGTCAGCCAGTTAAATGCTAGCCGAAAAGGGGCGTTGCACGACCCTAGGACAAAGCTGTTCCAGCTGATCCAGCCAATTGTTGAATGGGTCAAAATTCACATGCCCTGGGCCAGTGTGCGAAAGTTGGTTGAGAATGTTTTCAGCATGTCAGAGGGTGACAGGGCTGCATTCACCACCGAACTCAAAGTTTTGCCCTATGTGGTAGATGCTGCAGGACTGAGCCCATGCCGACGGCCTCGGTTGTGGTGGTTTGACTTCCCTGTTGAAGGTGAGGACAATGTGTGCATCCAATTGCCTCATTCATCAAAGCCTCACGAATATGGTCGAATCTCCTTCCAGGTAGATGTAGAGGTTTGTCACTACCTGGAGCCGGGGTGGGAACCCGTGTCTGGCAAGGACCATCGTTTCCCCACCTTGACAACCAGCATCCCCAATTCATCAAAGCGAATATGGTCGAATCTCCTTCCAGGTAGATGTAGAGGTTTGTCACTACCTGGAGCCGGGGTGGGAACCCGTGTCTGGCAAGGACCATCGTTTCCCCACCTTGACAACCAGTATTCCCAAATGCCAACCAGGTTTTAGACCTGCGGGGATTAGCCAATGCACAGCGGATGAGCTCCTGGCGTGGGAGAAGGACCGCTACAGATTTCCTCCATACCAATATCGTGTCATTCATGGATTGAAGCATCGCAAGTTTGGGTGGAGAATCCTCAGCACTCGTGAGAGAGAGACATGCATGGGTTTCCCATTGGATTACACAGCAGAGTGCATTCCAAAAGGTGAAAGAAAATCTAACCCATTGCTGTTGGATGACACTCGATGCAGTTTGCTGGGAAACTCCTGGTCTGTAGGAGTCACCGCGTTCCTGTTGATGTCTCTTTTGCGCCCTTTCAACTTGTGTGCCCGCCTCAGCGTTGTGCAATTGGAAGAGCGATTGAGGCCCGGCGCTTCGCCAGACCTAGTGGGTTTTCTGCAGCGCCCTCACTGGGAACGACCGCGAATGGGCAAAGCCACAGACCTTTCCATATCCTTGGTGAAAAAGCTCTCTACTTTGGTGTCACAAAAGGGAGCCGACCTGCTCCTGAGCCAGGAACACGACAGCTTGCCCCAGCATCAACGCCTGAGAGTGGGATTGGATCCGCGCCTGTGGAAGTGGAAAACGGTGTGTCACTGGCAGTGGAAACGGGTGACAGGTATGCTTCCAGAGCATATAAATAAGTTGGAATTGCGTGCACTGTTGTCATCAGTGAAATGGAGAGTTTGCCGTTTGCATCGGGCGCCTGTTCGTTTTGTGCATTTGGTTGATAGCCTAGTCGTGCTACAGGCCTCCTCGAAGGGACGGTCCAGTTCGCGTAAGTTGCGCCGAGTGATGCAACGATTGTCAGCTTGGCTCTTGGTAAGTGGCTCCATCATGATCCTAGGATACGTATCGACGCACCTGAACCCCGCAGACGAACCCAGTCGCAGGAGGTCCAAACGCAAATGGTCAAGCGTTGCGTAGTGGATTCCCCTAAGGAAAAGGTGCGTAAGGAGCGTCGGCAAAAACTAGGAACTTTGAAGAGCCTCATAATCAAGCCAGCCACAAAAGTCCGATATGATCGTGCTTTTGCTTCATTCTTGCAGTATCAGAGGAACCACCGCTTAGCGCTTGCTAAATCCAATCCTGAATTAGATGTTCAACTGTCGGACTATCTTGAGCATCTATGGGAAGAAGGTGAAAGCCGCTACTTGGCCGCTGATACTTTATCAGGTGTGCAGCATTTGCAACCCTCGGTAAAGGGGCACATACCACAGGCCTGGCGCCTGCTGAAGGCTTGGGCCCAGAATGAATTGCCTGCACGGGCTCCGCCCTTCACAAAAGAACAAGTTGAGGTCTTGTGTGGATGTACTTTAACCACCCCTTGGATGCCTCTTGCCCTCTTGACAGGTTTTTGGGGCTTGCTGCGCACTGGTGAGCTTCTAAAAATACAAGCCTGCCATGTGACCCCCTCAGGGGCACATGTACTAATTCATTTGGGTGAGACAAAAATGACATCTCGCAATGCCGGTGTGGAAAACGTGTACATTCATCATATCTGCACGGCTCAACTGTTGCAGGCATGGGCCTCCGTAGCCAAGCCACATGATTATCTTGTGCCTGTGTCGCAACACCAGTTCAGGTTGTCCTTCAGCCACGCCATCCAAAAGTGCCAATTCACGGGGTTCAAGCCTTACTCCTTGAGAAGGGGAGGTGCTACCGCCTTGTACATTGACACTAAAAGCTACACTCAAGTGTGCCAGCAGGGGCGATGGGCTTCAGAAAGAACTGCCCGCATTTATATCTCCGATGGAGTTGCACTTCTAACCGAGCACTCGTGGGTCATGTCACGTAAGCAAAGGTGTTTTCAGACCATGTGGTTCAATAAACTTAAAGCACTTGAGCTACCGATATATCGGAGAGCAGGGGAACGTGGAAAGGCATTCTCCAAGTCGCCGATGATGGTTAGCTCTAATGCTACCCACTTTTTTGCACCAAGGACGTGATTCCGCCTTGCTTCCGAAAGTGATGCCGACTTGGATTGGTTGGATGCCAAAGCAACCCCGAAACTTTCCGGACTAGTTTCTCTGTTTTGTACAAACTACTTGCTGGAGTGAAAAAAGGGAGGGAAGGCCGAGCGTGATTCCTTGACATACGGTTCGAAGTTTAGGAATCCGCCGCGCCGCTCCTCCCTTTTGCTCGTAGTGCTTCCGTCTTAGGCCCGCCCGCCCGTCCCAGGGGTTGCACGGAAAGGCATTCTCCAAGTCGCCGATGATGGTTAGCTCTAATGCTACCCACTTTTTTGCACCAAGGACGTGATTCCGCCTTGCTTCCGAAAGTGATGCCGACTTGGATTGGTTGGATGCCAAAGCCGAAAGACTAGTTTCTCTGTTTTGTACAAACTACTTGCTGGAGTGAAAAAAGGGAGGGAAGGCCGAGCGTGATTCCTTGTTTATGTTGGACGGGACAGCGTTTGGGCGCCTGAGCTGACCTTTTGGCCTTGTCGGTTTGATTCAAGTTGATGTGGTGAACAAGACATCTGGAGGGGCTCTATTGTCACTCCTCCTACCCTGCGGTCAGAAACGAGCGCTGCCAAATAAGTTATCGCTTTTGACAAGGGCTTGAAATGTTTGAAACGTTGGCGTGCCTTTTTAGAAGGCAACGTCGGATTGCTGATGCTTGTTCACCTGGCTGGTTCGGAAGTCAGTACAATTGTTATAGACATTCTGTGCTCCGGATGCCAGATGGGGGCAAAAGCTTCGTCAAGGAGGGCAGGGAGGACCTGATCGGGCAATCGCCCAAGGTTGAGTTTGTTGGAAGTGGCTTGGGACTGGTAGAATTTGTTTCAGCTATGTATGTTGCCCGTGCATACATGGAGCCTTTGTTTTGTTTAGATGAGAGATGACGCTCTACAAATTGCCTTCAGGCCTTAGTTACGCCGCTGGTCGTACGCGGGGACGTATTTTCAGATTTGGAATTCCCAGGGGGGAGGGGTGGTTTCCTTTGGACAGCAGCCCAAGCGGGCATAACTCTTCTAAGACGTCCCGTGCAAATCAGGGTAGAGATAATGTTGTGGAAAGCAGCCTGGGCTGCCCCACAAGACAAAGCTCTTTTCAACGGCCAAGCCCATAGTTCTCCAGCTAGCAATTCTGGATAGAGTTTTACGACGCAGCCGACCGTATTACACCCAATTGAGAGGGGGGTTACCACAAGTCCCACCGGCCAAGGAGCCTTTCTCCACTGGCTAAAGGAGCAACTCGCCGCAGCCCTGCAGGACACAATCTTCGTGGGGGGCCTACGGAAAAGCACCACCGAGGCCAGGCCGCGGGTTTAAATCTGTGAGTCGAATGAATCAAGGGCCTTTGCCTTTTGAATGGCATTTAAGGGGGAACCCAACAGAAAACCGACCAGTTTTAGTTTGTTTTTTTTAAAGGACAAGGCGAACCAGGATGTCTCGGGGCCATGTTTGTGTGATTTCCGTCTGGCCAGCTTTAGGACAAGGTGGCCGGGCACTTTGCGAAGTTCGGCCAGGCGGCAGCCTCAGTGTTTGGGAGGCGGCCGTCCACTTGTTTCAAACACGGTCATGAAGCACATAAGGCAACGGCTTGGAGTCTTGGAGTACTGTATTTAAAAAAAGTACGGAAACCATGTGTACAAACTATGCATTGCGCGCATCGATATCTGCAAGGCCACGTGTACTTGGAGGAGCTTCGACAGGGCAACAAGCAAGCTGCAGCGTGCATGTTGGAGACCTCTGGAGCGCGTCAGCTTTGCTTTGGTATCCCTTGCCTTGTTTCTTCATTTCGTGCAAATTCCGATGGTATTAGTCTCAGGGAGCGGTTTGATCTTGGTGAGAGCAGTTTCACCAAGTGCCAAGTAGGACTCTGACCGACTCAGCATATCTTGAGGTCACCAACGTGGAGATCAAGAAGCAGCCGGATGGGACTTCCCGGGGCTTTGCCTTCGTGACCTTCGCGGAGAAGGCGATGCGAAATCGACAGGACTCGTTGGTTTGTGGAAATTGTGGACCTCCAGACCCGAAAGATCAACGAAAGAAGGCCCCTGTCATCCACCATAAAGTAGATAGAAAGGCATGTTGGCAAACGTTTTCCTACACCCGAGTCTCCTTTGAGGAATGCCATGTTTTGGGTACCGGACCCGACAGACCCGCCCCTGCATGGCTGGTGGCATGTTGGTTGAGTCGGTTCCCGTTTGAATCCGTGCGCGACAGGGTCCCTGCGAGTTGATAAACATCCCGATTGCGCGAAGTGACCTCTGCCAGCATGGGGAAGGTTCCTTTGTGATAGACAGAGCAGCTGCAAACCCTGCAACAACTTTTTTGAAAGGGAACGGACCGAGATTGATGTTTAGGTGACAGTGGTTTAAGCGTGTTGTTTTCACCCAGCCTGTGGCACGTCTTTGTTCTGGGAGGGTCTACTTCTGACCACTTAGCGCGGAGCCGACGCAGTATCATGTTTCAGCCTGCTTCGCCTGTGAGTGTTCGGGTTTATGCGGAAGACAATTGATTAGGGCCAGGTTGAAGGGAAACAACACGTGTAAAGGGAATTCTCAACGTTGCTCGCCCAAACAGGAGCCGCGAGAGCCGAGCCAAACGGCATCACTTCAAGCGATATTCTCGCTACTCAGGAGTACTCAATACTCTGACCTGCTAACATGTCGATTTGTCCATGACCTGCAATGCCGCGAGCTTCTCACACCTCTCGCAGGCCTTTGTCGCCAAGGTGCTGGAGGCGCATTCCAGCCACATGCCCGGGCACCTGTCGACATTCGTCACTTCACTTCCACCATGTCCTTTTTTGGGAAGCAAGGGTCACTACTGTCGTCTACAGGGCATGACATGGGGCACCAGAATAATTAGGACATGGGTTTCCAAACAAGATGTCGTTTTCTTAGGAAGACACGTTGGCATGATGACCTTTTGTGTCCAGCCCTAAATGGGTGTTGCCGTCCAGAGTGGTTGTCTTCCTTGTCGTTCCCCGTCAAAGGCCAAAAGAGGGGTGCTCGGTTGTGAGACAACAATGGAGACATTCAGTGACACAACCAGAATAAATTAAGCCTGCCTCGTGTGTACAACACCTAGCTCGAGAAAGTTTCCCTTGTTGCGGGCAGTTCTGTGTCCAACTCGTGTCGACATCCGCACGAGTGGCCAGCTGAAGCACGATGGCCACTATTCTCGGATCTTTTCGCGATGACGAAGGTCATACCTTGTTCGGGGGATCATGTTTGGGATCGGATGGGAACCAACCTGGGCAGAAAACTCGGTGAACATCGGTGAACAAAATGTGTGGAAGACGCATGAAATGTGGTGTTCAATCTTCACCCATTGCCGGTTTCGGATCCCCTTCTCCCACGCCGAGCCCTCGAGCGCTCTAACTGAGGACCTGCACCGTGGCTCAGTCGTGTCGCTTGAAGATACCCTTTTTGGAGTTGCTTCAGGGAAAGCCAAAAGAAACCAAAAAACGAAACCACAGGAAAGCCAAAGGGAAACCAAAGAAGAGCCATCCATTTTACACCTTCTCGGGGTCCCGTCCGAGATCTCACCCTCGGGTCCCGAGGATCGACAACAAGTGGGTGGACGTGAAGCCGCAGGTGGCCGCGGTGCCCAAGGCCGAGGAACATGGGGTAGCCGCGTAGCCCAGCGTCGCACGCAGCCTCGCTCTGGCTCAGTCGCACGCAGCCCTCTGCACAGCTCGGCTCGCAGCGCAGCAGGGATAATTCCATTTTTCTTAGGCAGGGGTGGGTCTTGCGAGCGTCAGGATGAACCCTCTGCGGGAATCGTGCGTGTCGGATCGCACTCGCTGTCGCGCCTTGAGAATGTTCTACGCGTCGGATCGCTCTCGCTGCAGCGCCGTGAAAGCGCACCGTCCGCGGGGATCGCGTTGTGGCCAGGGCCCGCGCGAGCTTGCCACAACCAAAAATCAGAAGGACGAGGCGGGGGAGCACTGGAATTTCAGGAGCCGAAAATCAGATGCACGAGTCACTCACAGTATCACTGCTATGTAAGTGCAGAGAGTGTTGTACACCCACCAAGAAAGAAGCAAATCCGGGAGAATAACGCCACGAAGCAAGCGAATATATGGGGTATGTAGTGTGGACATAGGGGGCTTATGCTTTGGGTAGATGGCAACACTGCTTGAAGCATTGACAGATTTGGAACAAGTATCACCCCCAGCTGCAAAAACAATAGCAGGTGCTGGCATTGCTGTTTCTACCGCCAGTGTTTCTCTTCTCCTCTTGCGCCCCACAGCCAGTAGTTCTTCGCCTGACGCTACCACTGCCAAGACCACCAGCCCCACTACCACTACAACTCCAACCAGAAGCGCGTTCCGCACCAAATGGGTGGGATATTCGGGGAATGATTTTAAAGGAAATTGAAGGGAAACCGCCCATTTTGGACTTCCCTTATTTAGAGACACAATTGTGCTGTGACAGGCGAAGGATTCACAGGAGGACTATGAGTCCGGCTTCGCTGAGAAGTACCTGCAGGCTTGACCCGTTGTTCGCAATATGTTTGCCTCTAGGGGGTTGAAAGTTGACGGGATAATGTTTCGAGGAGACCCTTCGGAATCCTGCCACTGTGAGGCTGAGTTTGGCCACACAAGCTTGCCAGGCAGCGGCTGCAATGCAGAAGGGCACAGGCCGTGGGAGATTTGGCGCAGTTTGGCTACTCGGTGTGTTGTGTTGCGTGAGCTGTGTTGCGTGTTGCGTGTTGTTTGTTGTGTGTGCTTTGTGTTTGTGGCACTGCTTGGTTTTGCGGAGGGATTTGATTGAATGCTGAGCTCCTGGCTGCCCACATGTGTTGACGAGACCTCACCTCCCTGCTCCCTCCTTGTTATTTCCGATAACTGCAGATTGGGCTCGAAAGAGCTTACTTATTACTTGGGATGTGGATGAATCTTGTTCCGCGGCTTACAAAAGGCTTGGACATCATAGAGCTGGAAAATGAGACTTAGGCTCATCCTGAAGGTGGTTCCTTTCCCACCCAGTGGAAATCCTCATAAGGTTGTGAAAGAGTGTTGAGCTCTCTTTGCCACACATCGCCTCTGGGATTGGAGGTGCTTTTCACGGGGCCCGAAAAGACAATCCGGGGTCGATGATAGCCTTGCTGCTGGGGTTCGCACACGGCGCCAAATGGCACACGTTGACAAGGGCATGTTGCGTGCTATGGTCTAGCTGTCGTTGTATCAAAGCAGAGGGCATGCTGAAGAGGTCGTTCTGAAAGGTGGTCTGGTTGAATCTAAGAACGAATGAAGGAGCAAGCGGATGTGGAACGAAGGAGTGGTACGTATGTGCTTGTCAGCGGCATTTGCCCATTTGCAAGGCTTTGGTTTTGGGCCATTGTGGAGCACCCCTAAAATCGCCGCTCGCAAAGACGCGAACCAAAGCGCAGATCAGATCAGATCAGGCCTTCGCACTCTGTAAGGTGATGCAAGCTGCATGCTACCAACAAGTCATGCCTGTCGGGTTCTTGCTGTTGGTGACCAGGCGCTTTGGTCATTTGGATTTGAGCAATGCTTGCTGTGCCCAGCCCTGCTGTAGAAGGGGCAGCACGCTGCGGTTTGAAGTGAACGGGAGATAGCATCCTTGTTTACGCCTGACAAAGTGGAGAGCCATATTGGCTCAGCAAATTGCACGGGCTTAGGCCCTCTGAGGCATTAGGAACCTCAACAAAGTGATCCAGTGAGGTTGATCCATTTCGGACGTGTGGATGCCAGGTGAATCCTCCAGCAAAGACTCGGAGGGCAACGACAACAGCAACCAGATGGGGAACATGATGAAGGCGTTGGATTGCCTGGTATTTGCTGGATTTCCGCCTCCTGTAATTGCTTGGTGCTTGAGGTATGAGAAAGTCTTGCTTTGGCTTTGGCAGTCTTTTGGAGGTCAGGAGCCCTTTTTCCCCTGGCCCTGGAGGTTTGGGGCAAATATTCCTGGGCTGCAGGGTCCAGATTGCAAACAACCCAACAACATGACCGTCATGTTGCTTTGCAGCCACGCAAGAATTGGTGTGCTCAGTTGGAGGCAACCATTTGTCGTTTTTGAACATGTGTGAAAGCAGGTGAGAATGATATGTTTGCGAGATGACTATCTCGGGCCTAGATTAATTTCTCTGGGAAAACTACGTCTTTGTTCACTGTCCAAGCTCCAAGGGTATGCTGGCAGACACATTGGCAAGACAACCGACATCCTGAAAACCGATGCCCAAAGGCATCGCCAAGGTGATTCAGACGAACGGCTCGGAAAGGATCCTGGCGCAGAAGAGAAAACAGGCTGTTGTTTCAGTTGATTTCCTGTAATAGTTTTTCTCTGAGACGTTGTCAGCAGCTCTTGCATTTGCCTCACAACTGTTTCCACGGATTTTCGTTAGACACTCATAAAGTGCGATGCGCATATCTTCATGAGCTGTCCATGGGTACATGCGGGCCGGCAGCAGAGTCGTTGCTGCTGACCCTGTCATCCGATAGAAACGCACAGTTGCCCACTGCCGACCTTGGCTCGTTTATGGTTTTGAAAGTGGCGGGATTGATTCGTTGGGTTTGCTGATGGAAGTCTGGGCCCAAGCCATCTTGAGAAAGGTCCGTGTAGGATTTTCGATAGCCAGGCAGATGTTGTCATTTTGTAGCCTCTTGACCCCACTGAGTCATCAGAATTGTTTCCAAGGGCCCGGACCAGTCGCTTTTAGAGCGTCAGAGCCCTACTTGGAATGGCGGAGGTGGAGATTTCTCGTAATTATTCAACCGCAAAAGGGTCTCTCTTTTCTCCCCCGGCGTGTGTGAAAGCCAGGGACCGCCAAGTGGAACCAACATCAAAAGAAACGCCCATTTGGAGGGGTCCAAATTCTGACGCAGCGTCCAACAACGTGTTTTTTGTAGTAACTTGGGTTGTGGTAGGGCTTCCCAGCGCGAGGCCATGATGAACATGATGATGGGCTCCTTGGTGAATGGCTGTGAATTGCGTAGGTTTGGTGGGGGGTTACTTCGGGGTCCCAAGTGTTTGGTGTCCTTTCGGATTCCCTTTCAAAGCATTCAGAGAGGAGTTTCCATGGGCCATTGCTGGAAATACGAAAAGATGGATAATTGTTACTTGACGGATTAATAGATGGCCTCTTGCCGTGAATACTCCTGATCAATTCTTGTGGGTCATGAAGTACTTGCAAAACTGGAGAACCATCCTCGCCTGCCACCCTTTACCTTTGTAACTCAATAACAATATGACTAAACCCAGGGTGGGAACTCGGGAGACAGCACGTGATTGCTTCCCCGTGAGCTGAAGGATGTAGTGGTCACTTGGGGTCAGGCCGCATTGAGCAGGGCAAATTTGCAACGACTGGGGTCCAACATGAGCTTACCACTCATTCTTTGGTGCCTTTCTGAGTCACTTTCTCCCCGTTGAGGAATGAATGGCATGAACAACATGAATGGCATGAACCCCATGATGATGATGGGCGGCGGCTGCGGCGGGGGATGCAGCAGCGGTAGCGGTGGCGGAGGCTGCAGTGGTTGCGGAGGCTGTGGCAACTGTGGCTGCGGAGGCTGCGGCTGTGGCAGCTGTGGCGGCTGCAGCGGCTGTGGAGGTTGTGGCAACTGTGGCTGCGCCGGTTGCGGCAACTGCGGCTGCGGCAACTGCGGCTGCGGCAATTGTGGCTGCACGTCGGAAGCCGAGTCACGGTCATCCTTGACAAGCCTCCACATTCCAAGGCCTCAACGAAATGCAGGGCAACCCCAACAATTGCAGAGGTTGAATTTCCGGCATCAGTTGGCGTGCTTTAACCCGCGTTTAACATTTGAGCAGCTGATTTTGCCTAGGTGTGGAGGATGTGGATGCGGCAACTGTGGCTGCGGGAGCTGTGGAAATAGTTCCGGGGCTGGCTGCAGCAGTTCCAGTATGCCTGGTGGAAGCAGTGCTTGCAGCAGCAACTGTGGTTGCGGCGGCTGCGGTTGTGGAAACTGTGGCTGTGGCAGCTGTGGCAGCTGTGGCAGAGGGTGCGGCAATGGTAGCTGCGGCGGCTGCTGTGGTTGTGGTGGCTGCGGTGGCTGTGGCGGCTGCGGCGGCTGCGGCTGTGGTAGCTGCGGTTGTGGAGGCTGCGGCTGTGGTGGCTGTGGGGGCTGCAGTGGCTGCGGCGGCTGTGGCGGCTGTGGCGGCTGTGGTGGCTGTGGTGGCTGTGGCGGCTGTGGCGGCTGTGGCGGCTGTGGCTGCGGCGGCTGTGGCTGCAGCGGCTGTGGATGTGGCTGCGGTTGTGGAGGATGTGCTTGTGGCTGCCCTGGCTGCGGTGGATGTGGTTGTGGCAACTGTGGCTGCATGAATTGCGGCTGCGGGGCGTGCGGAAGCTGCGGCTGCGGTGGCTGCAGTGGTTGTGGGTGTGGCTGCGGCTGCAATGCCGGAAGCTGCTCTGCGATTGGCAGTGTAGAACCTTCGGACAGCAAAGACAGCAAGGACAGCAAAGGCCTGAGCCAGAGTGCAATTCTGCCTGGAATGTGTTTGTGTGTGTAGAGTCTGTTGCCCGCTTGTCATTGCACCTAGGAGGGCATCGTGCATGTCAATACTTTGTACTGTGTGGTGGTCTGTGGCTCCCACAGTGTTCTGTTTTGGTTATTTGAATGGACCTCAGAATAATATGTTTGCAGCGAAGCTGTCCACTTGAATGAGACAGGGCTGGCGCATGGGCACTTGAACAGGCTCAGACAGGCACGTACGCATGCAGAAAACAAAAAAAACACCAAACACACACAGAGACCACGTCTTTGACACACAAGCAAGCCGAGCACGCTCGCACGCACGGCAAGGCAAGGCAAGCAAGGCAAGGCAAGGCAAGACAAGACAGCAAGGCAAGACAACAAGGCAAGACAGCAAGGCAAGACAAGACAGCAAGCAAGCAAGCAGGCAGGCAGGCAGGCAGGCAAGCAAGCAAGCAAGCAAAAGGCAGGCAGGCAGGCAGGCAGGCAGGCAGGCAGGCAGGCAGGCAAGCAGGCAGGCAGGCAAGCAAGCAAGCAAGCAAGCAAGCAAGCAAGCAAGCAAGCAAGCAACCCAAGCACAACAAAACAAAGCAACACAACCAAAAAGAAGAAGAACCACGACCAAACAAGCAAGCAAGCAAACAAACAAGCAAACACGCTATACAAGCAAACAAGCAGACAAGCAAACACGCAAACACGCAAACAAGCCAACAAGCACACAGCAAACAGACAGACAGGCAGGCAGGAGGGCAGGTAGGCAGGCAGGCAGGCAGGCAGGCAGGCAGGCAGGCAGGCAGGCAGGCAGGCCGATGCAAAAACGCGCGCACACACAGACACACAGATAGCCACACAAGCACAAGCGCGCACAAACATGGCCACAGAAGAAGCACACACACACACACACACACACAGGAACCCAATGAAATGGGTGCCAACTGAATGTCCCATGATATGGCTTTGCAATTTCATGGTCTGCCTGCCCCCCCCCCCCAGCCCTCTCCAACGGAGGGCGCTTCAGGTGGCACCGAAGAGGCAGAGTCTAAGTCTGGGAAGGACCGCTTCCAGCCCTACTGAGCGCCCGTGGTGCCGTTGCGCCGGAAGATTTCGGGACAAGCCCTGCGGGCATTTTGTTCTTTCGGTTTCGTTCACAAGGCAAGGTCTCCAAGATCGCAGTTTTCTTTGGGCTGATCAAACCCCAAGCTTTCATGGCGCCACGGTTCGCGGATCTGTCTCACAATTCCATGCCTCAAGTGTGTTAGTCGCCAGACTCCTGGAAAACGGCTCGCCGCATGATGCAAAGCTTGGCATGACTTGTAAACGCTAGTGTGAGCCTCGCTCTGCGCTGAGACTTTTGGATTTATATGACTTGCATTATGTATATGGCGTGTTCTTGAGTACGACGCCTGCCTGGCGCGCTTTGCAAGTGAGTCCTCAGGTTTCCAAGGGTTTCCTGCCCGGTGAACGGGATCCTTTCGTTGCTTCACACGTGCGAGCGACGATGACGCGAATGCACACTGCCGCAGCTTAGCTCAGATCTGACGCCGCTGCCACGCGAGGCACCCAGGGGGAGGGGCGACGCGGATAGGTCGGTGTCTTAATATGGGGTATCCAGAAAATTAATTTCCCTCTAAACCAACCCCAAACCAAAAACAAAAAAAGACACACCCATAAAACTATGACGGATCAGCAATTTTGGCAGTGGAGATGGCATTCAGTTTCGTCAGTGTGGCACTTGTTTGCTTGCAGGTGCTGGCCATGATTCTGGCCCCACTTCCCAATGGGCGCCCAGTGAGTCTTAGTATTTTGAGTTGCTCACTTTGCAAGCCCACGCCAACCCGACAACAAGCACCCATGAGCAAATAATTCTTGGAAGATTGAAGGATCTCATCGAAGGATATGCCAGGGTCTGGAACGACCAGAGGCTACAGTACCATGGCATCAACACAATATTGCCCAGAATCACCTTCCAGGCGCTGTTTGATGTTCACCAATATGTTGGGTGTGGGTAATTATGAGAATTCCAGCCGCGCTGAGGGCTGTGGTGTTTTTTTGATTTGTTTGGCTTCAAAATCTGCGGCAGCCGTGCTCCTGATGCTTTTTGGAGGACTTGGCTCCAAAAATTCCAGCGTCAGAAGCCTCTCAGTCGTCCAGAGGGCTTGATTTCAGCAGCAGCTGCTAGTCATGGCAAACCCAAATAGGGGAAGGCCTTCCCAAAATCCGTGGATTCCTCCCGATCTCCCTTTGAACAACCGCAAAAAGCACCGAGCCTCAAACAATGAGACACCCAAATTTGAGCAAACGCCGATCTTAATCTTCCTTGATAAACCCATGACCTTTGCGAGCGAGCCTCGGTGCCGAGTTCTGGTGCAGGACGCACGCTTCACCCAGTTGTTCCATCCTCAAGCTGGTGTTTGTCCTAACAGCGTCTCGAAAAACATCGGAGCCCTTCTCCGTGCGGATTTTGGCAGGCCATGGCGAAGCCCGGCTGGTGCCTTGTGGCGCTCCTAGGCCTTCTTCGCTGAGCAGCCGTGTGTTGAAAGCGGGAAATCCGCGTTTAGATCAAGACAACTGCGGCTCAAATGGCACCCTGGGAAATGGAAGCAACGACTGGGGCTTGCGTATCCCTGGGTCCTGAATTTTGAGCCACACCCATACGGAGGAGTTAAAATCTTCTCACACTTGCTGGAGGGAGACTGCGTTGTCCTTTTTGCTGACTGGCAAACTCGCCTGGTGAAGCCTTTGAACCTATTGTTAGTAAGAAAAAAGGACTTAGCGCTGAAGGGATGGATGGGACAGGCTTGAGCAAGATTTGGCCCACAATGAGAATCCGACTTGAACCAGCATGGGTTGCTAACTGGGACCTAAATCAGCGGCCTGTAACAAGCACCACAACGAAGCAAAGACGGATTAGGTCAAATGGGCAGAGTTGTTTCTCAGAGCACTTCTCCGCGACGCGTAGGCTACAATAATGTGCCTGTACAGTTTGCATAGGCCGAGAAGCCTTTAGTAGCAAAACTGTAATTACATTGTCCACGAAGCTGCGCACCTTTTTCAAGCAACGCACTGTCAGTTGATTTGCAAGTGCAGGTATGCGTGTTCCATCATGTTCCCAATTGTGCTGTCAGGAGAACACGCTTTCTCGACTCGACTCCGTGCCGTGGTCTTGGCCAGCGGCTGTCGCAGCATAAGCCAGCTTCCATGCTCCTATTCTCTGCAATTGTGGGTTCAAAATGCTGGTGGCAAGCGGCCCACGGTTGTAGCGGTAATGCTTGACGCTCAACGACCCGCGTCATATTGCCGGCAACCCGGCGGTGCTCGGATTTCTACCCTGCTAGCGCCGGCCATCTAGGAATGTCATGTGCTGTCATACAAGTGCCGATCTGAAGAGGAAGCGACATTGTTTGAAGTCCCAAGCAAGGTTGGACAACGCAGAACATCGCTTCTCATCTCGATTCCCCCTGTGCCTTCTTGACCAGTTCGACTTTTCACTCATTCTTTAGGACTTTGCTGGCTCCTGCGCGCCGCTGCCCCAGCTTCGGTGCATAGCGCGTTCCTTCAGCGCGGGCGTTACATGTGGACGCCCAAAAAAAAGCAAATTAAGGAGGTCTGGGCTCACTAACTGCCGAGGTGTCCAAACCGCTTGGGAGTTCTGACAGGCGCCGGCGCTGCGTTCCTCGCGCCGCCGGCGCGCCCGCAGACTGCCCCGGGTTTGCGCGGCGCCGCGGGGCCCGCCGCGGGCGCTGCGAGCCCCAGCAGCGTGGGCGGCTTCGCAGTGGGTGCCGGGGAGCCCACGGGATGGACAGACTGGAAGCGATAAATCCCAGGAATTCTTAGGATGTCCATCTCGAAGCCTTGCATCTCACTTGGGGGTTTCAGGGGCCTTTTGGAACCAGGATGCCAGCTCAAATGACTTCGGCGCACAATCCTGCAGCTTCTGGATCGAAGCGCTTCCAGTTTCAGCATAAAGCCGAAGCTAGGCTTCATTGTTTGATGGTTTGGCGTTAGAGACATACTTCAAACTTGAACCATTAAACAAGAACTCTGGGCATTTGCTCCAGAGCCCTTGGTGTAGACGATAGATACGAGGACGAAGAGTTCCGCTCGTCTTCTCGCTTCCCTCACACAC
>CAUJNA010000075.1:253757-263757 GCA_963377175.1 Effrenium voratum
CAACAACAACAACAACAACAACAACAACAACACGCGGGGATAACGCCGAGGCCGCATGAACCTCGAAAGTGACAACTTCTATTTCGGATTGTGTTTTTACGATGCATTTCAGATTTCTTGTGAGAAAAGCTGTCCATTTCCCAGGACGCCTTTTTAGACGAAAGTTGCGTCCCTTCAGTGACAGTTTCATTAAAGCCACTTTGGGAAGAACACCCACCTGACACATCCGACCTCTGGGTATGAGAAGCCCCCTGTGCTTGAATGTCTTCTGTGTATTGGTTTCTACTATGGGCTTCACATGTTGTGTCAGAGAAGCAGACCCTTTCCCAGGATGCCTTTTAGACCGGCAGAGCTTGAGCAGGTGTGCTTATCATTTGGCAGGCGTGTGTGCTGACTGGGTGCACTATACCACCTGGCAGGCGTGTGTGCAGTGCTGACCGAGTGCGCTTGACCGCTTACTGTCTCGCAGGCGTGTGTGCAGCGCTGGCTGGCTGCACTTGAGCAGGTGTGCTTCCCACCCGGCAGGCGTGTGTGCTTGAGCGGGCGCGCTTTCCATCTGGCAGGCTGACCGGGCGTGCTTGAGCGGGCGCGCTAACCGTCTGGCAAATGCGCTTGAGCGGGCGCGCTTACCGCCTGGCAGGCGTGTAGCCAAGTGCTGTATTTACAGTACGTTTGCGCATAGAAGACTGCGGCGTTGTGTCCGTACGGGGGGAACAAACGCCACCACCACCACCGCCACCAACAACCACAACGCAACATAAACGGCAAAATTAACAGCAACAGCAACAGCAACAGCAACAACAACCAACAACCAATCAAACAAAACAAACAATCAACCAATCAAACAAAGAAACAAAAACAAACAACAAACAACAACAAACAAAAACAGAAAGAATACAACAACACAAACAACACACAAAACAAACAATCAACAAACAAACAAAACAAACAAACAGCAAACAATCAGCAAACAATCAGCAAACAAACAACAAACAAACCCACAAACAATCAATCAATCAAACAAACAAACAAACAAACAACAACAAACAAGCAAAAAGAAAGAATAAAACAACACACAAACAACACACAAAACCAACAATCAACAAACACCAAACAATCAACAAACAAACAACAACCAAACAACAAACACAACAAACGCACAACAATCACACAACAAAGCAAAGCACACAAACAACAAACAAAAGCCTTGCAACAGACAACCAACAAACAAACAACAAACAAACAAGAAACAATCAAGACACAACAAACAAGCAATCAAACAACCAACCAAGCAAACAACAACAAGAAGAAGACGAAGAAGAAGAACCAAGCAATAGCAATCAACAACAAGCAACAACAAGCAACAACAAACAACAACAAGCAACAACAAACAACAACAAACAACGACAAACAACGACAAACAAACAAACAAACATGCAAACAAGCAACCAACCAAACAAACAACAACAAGAGGAAGAAGACGAAGAAGAAGAACCAAACAATCACAAACAACAACAAGCAACGACAAACAACAACAAACAACGGCAAGCAATCAAACAAACAAAACAATCGAACGAACAAACAAACAAATAAACAAACAACAAACAAATAAGCCAACAAACAAACATAGCAATCAACAATCAAACAAACAAACCAACAAACCAACAAACCAACAAACCAGCAAAGCAACAACACGACAACACGACGACAACGACGACAACGACAACAACAACCGCAACAACAACAACGACAACGACGACGACGACGGCGACGACGACGACAACAGCAACAACAACAACAACAACAACAACAACAACAACAACAGAAACAGCAACCGCAACAGCAACAACAACAGCAACAGCAATAACATAGACAACAAGAGCAAGAACAAGAATACGAACAAGAACGAGAACAAGAGCAAGAGCAAGAGCAACAACAACAAGAAGAAGAACAAGAACAAGAACGCCAACACCAACAACACCAACGCAAACCCCAACACCAACACCACCACCAACAACAACAACAACCACATCCACAACCACAACCACAACCACAATCACAGCCACAGCCGCAGCCACAACCACAACCACGACAACAACAGCGACAGCAACAGCAACCGGCAACAGCAACGACGACGACGACCACGACGACAGCAACGGTGACAGCAACAGCCACAACAACAGCACGAAGAATAATGTACCGTGGATCTGTTGCTGGCGCTAAGCTCCAACACGACGCCTTTGCAGTGTTGTGCGCGCGCGTCGCAAAGTTTACTGCGTTTGATGTTCTACGAGGACAAGTTGGTAGCCGCAAACGGGTTTTTCGGCCGTCACTATCACCACCCCCTCGCTCCCACAAAGAAACGCCGACCACGACCACACCCTGGCATCCACGGCAAGACGAAATGGCCAGACCTGCGAGTTCTCTTATGTTGCTTGAGGAAGCCTTGGCTCTCGAACAAGACACCATATGTGTCTTTTTGTCCTTGCGCCTGGCAGGGTCTCGTTGGTCAGCGCATCAAGCAGCTCCTTGATTTGGGGGATGTGTTGCCTCATGCCCGATAAAATTCAGCCAGGCATTCATGGCAACCTCAGGGGGGGGGCCAAGACTTCACACAGAACTCTTTGGCTCTCCGAGTCCACCAACCTCGTCCAACGCCAGAGCGGCATCTAAATATCGGCTTTGGACCTTGGTTTGACTCTAACGCATGGCGTTATGGTGCCTGCAAGGTTTCGCTGGTACGGCGCCGCGCCTCCGATGCCGAGAGCTCAGCCTCGAATGCGGATGCTGTCTCAAGGACGCCTCAGGGAGATCGGCCAAGAATTTGGTGCTTGTGGTCAAGCGCAGAAGAGGAAAGGCCAAACAATTCAACTGAATTGGCTCAAGGTTTCACATTGCGAACAACCACGAAGGCAAAAGTGATAAACAGTCACCTTGTCAACATGTTTCGTCTAGTGACTTGCCCCATCATGGCTGCTCTGTTCTTAATTCGACCAATTGGGTGTTGAGTTCTGAGCAATGGTTGGACTCTGCAACACAGACGAAGGAATATCTATCATGATCTTGGCGGTGGCTGAAACCCACGAACATCTAAGGTCAAGCCCCCAGTCACTCATGACTCATGAGCCAGGTGATTCGCGTTTGTGGTGCCATCGAAGTTACCATCAACGTCAACATGATGCACGTTGATGGTTTCATCACAGTTGCAATGCTTCTGCAGCGTTGATAACGTTGGCGCAACGTTGATGGTGCCATCGATTCTGCAACGTTGATAGTCCCTACGTAAAAACATGTTGAATCCAACTGATGGAATTGCCTCAAAAGGAGGTTCGTCGGCAAAAAGGGTTCTGGGGTTCCATCAGAATCCGCGGAGTACTGCGGTTGCGAGAGAGTTCAAGGATGCTTTTCGCTGGCTCCAGTTCCGGTCTTCTCGGGAGAGCCGAGTGGCCATGGCTCTAAGTCGCGAAGCCTTGGAGGCGAGAGGGAGGGACGGGGGGACCGCTTCAGAAAACCTTTCGAGGGCTCAAATTTGATCAGTGCAAGGCAAACCGGCCTCCCTGATTTGGATTGATGGCAATCTAGGTGAGACCCGCCTTGTGTGGGAGGCCTGTGGGTGATTCCCGGCATTCAAGTTGCAGGTCACTCTCCTTGCCAGCTCGGCAAGGTCATGCTTGACGCCATGTAGGGATGTCAACGGTTTGTTTTCTCCCATGCTGGATAGTCGAAGGAAATCCAGCACGAGACAAGGTACCTCTTCTCAGAATTGGTTTCTCAAGAGGAAGCCAATTTGATAATCTAGGGCCATGCAGATGAAAGCTTTGACCAAAACCATAGCCTATATTGCCTATTGAGGATAGATCGATGCTCCCCTGTTTTAACAACACATGGTAGACATTTGGTTAGGTTCTCTTCTTGTTTGCTCCTCTGCTGTTTTGCATTCTGCCCCGGGCTTGTGTCCCGACTTGCAAAATTCAGGGCTTCCGCATCTGACCATGGGACACGCGTCTTGATTGATCGTTGCCTTTCCGCAAACTGTGAGTTTCTCAATCGCAGAGGGTCCTCAAGTGTTTCAAGGCAGGGCTGGCTGTTTCCATTGAGCCATTCTTGCTTGTTGTTGACCTCATCTTATTGGTTGGTTTGGGATGTCAAGATGAAACCTGCTATTGTTGGGGCAAAGGGACCTCGCTCGTGCGAAGGATCCTTGCTTGCTTCATGCTTCAGTCTTTGGAATGATTCATGAGTTGTTGAGCTCTGTGCAAATGAAATAAAGTTGCTGGTAGTCCTTCACGCCGACTGGAAGATTTTTGCCCAACAATCAGTTGGTGGGCAACGAACGCACTGTCTATCGGTATCATGAAGATCAGCTTGCGCAAGTTGCTCAGAGCAGTTGCCAGGCCCAGAAGAATCTTTCAATCGGAGGCTTTTGAAGCGCCAGGTGAATTTGTCAAATGCGTTGCCAGTGGGAAAGAAATTGGCTGTTGTGTGGTGGGATAGCTGGTCGGTGTATTTCATTTGCAGGGGCAAGAAAGCAGCACAGTTTCTGCAGAGGTCAGTGCTTGACTTTCGCCTCAAGTGTTTGTCTCCTCCGGGCGGCACTGATTTTGCCTGCGGGGTTTTCATGCGGACAATCTGCCGATGTCTCGCGATATCGCTGGTCATTGTGCAGCACAGGAAAGCAAGGAGAAACCAACAAAAGGTAGTCAATTGCTTGGGCCGGACATGGTCAGATTCCTCACAAACAGCGTGGGGCCCACCCAATTTGCCCATAACCTTTGGGGGAGCAGCGTGGTGTTTGTGCCGGGGGGTGTGTGGAGTGGTTTTTGGGCCTTCGGAGGCGCCCATGACCTTGCACTGGCTGGCTTCGGACCTGGGTGTGCACATGGCCCCCATGCTCCGTGTGAGCCGGTCCATGAACCAGCAAATGAAGTCCAGGCGATGGGCTGAACAACCGGCTCCAATCAAGGTATCTGTTGCGAGGGGCTGTTCTCAAGAACTCTCTGTCTCAAGTCAGCCTCATGGTCCCCCGGCCCAAACGCAGCTTTCAGAGGGAGGACCACGGGGGCCAGAGGGCTTGTGGGGTTTTAGGGGGCTTTCCTCCCAAGAACGAGAGGTTGTTTGGCGGGGTTGCGGATGCATGCAGCTCCGTGGGCGTGGGGTTTTGGGTACCCTTTTCTGAATATGTGAAATGGACAACTGTTTCTTTTTCAGCGGCTTGGGGATTTCATCGGCATGTGTTTTGAGTCAAGGGTTCACACGACCAGTTGCTGTTGGCTCCATGGACGTTCTGCATGATGTGTGTTATTCTTGTTCTGCCGGGCATTTGTTTGAAGCTTGCTACCGAACACTGAGCCTGGGGCAATTGAGAATCAATGGATGCCAAGGCAGGAATGGCACCAAGCTTGTCAACGAGACTTAGTGAGTATGGTCAGAGTTGAAGGCCCCTTGTAGGCATCTTTTGTGCCATTCAAGCTGGAAGTTGACGTGACCATAGTGTTTGTTTTGTGGGACTGAACTTACTCTTTTCCTTTCCTGGAGGGTGACCAAACTGGCTGAGGGTTGTTTGTCGGTTGGTTGTGTGGCCTGGGTGCGGCGAGGTGAGGTCAGTCGGGCTGGGTTGTGTTGGATTGCGTTGGTGGGTTGGTGGGTTTGTTCAATTGGAAAAGCTGGCTCTTCCACTGTCCATTCCACGCAGCCAGACCGATTGCCAAGAGTTGAGTGCTGATTATGGGAGTTTGTGAAAATTAGGGACAATGCCCTGTAGATGTTTGGTGCCGATTTGGTTTTACTCGAAACGACACTTCCAGGAAGGGGCACATCCCTCCAGTAAATTGGAAGAAACCATGTGCTGTTTGCTGAAGCCCATTGCACACAATCTTCATCAAACTCGAATGTGTGTGATTGCTTGCTCTTTTGACAGCATTTCAGACAGTCGATGCAAGCACTTAGTTTTTCAGGCTGGTCTCTAGCAACAATCCAATTTGAGAAGGTCATGTCATAGCTTCTCGGCAGAAGTGAGGACATGCGGGACTCATGTCACACGCTCCTTTCCATGGGAAATGCGCCTAGAGCTAAGGACCTTGTCTCTGCCTTTCTCGATCAGATGCCGAGCTCAGTGTGCCTCATCCCACTTTGTGTCTCAAGATGGGCTGTCAGAAATCCGTACGTTCCTATTTCAGTCCCCATTTTCCTTCCTTCCGTTTGCAGGGAGCAAAGCCACCGCTTAGTCACCAGTATGTCCGGAGAGCGCTTGTCTTGCGCATGGAAGGGGCCCTGGAGGCTCGAGCACTGGCGGCCCGCCTGGCAGCGCCAGAAACAGTTCTGCCGCATTCTGCGGCTGGCCCGGCAGTCGGCAGGGGCCCGGCCCCCCCGGCAGCTGGAGAACGCCAGGCCCATGGGATGCCCATGCCCATGGGGCCAGTAGTTTATAGAACGGGTGAAGGTGCCGGTACCCGGGACAAGTTGATGCACGTCTTTGAACTGGGCATTTTGGGCATGTTGCTAGAACAGTATTCGTATGGTCTTTGAGGCAGAGAGAAAAGTTGGCACGCGATGTGGGGTTCGGCGTCTTGATGATGTCGTCAACTGGTGGCCAGAACCTGCCTATTATTGGCACTGTTATTTTTTCTAAGTAGTAGTAGTAGTAGTAGTAGTAGTAGTAGTAGTAGTAGTAGTAGTAGTAGTAGTAGTAGTAGTAGTAGTAGTGGTAGTAGTAGTAGTAGTAGTAGTAGTAGTAGTAGTAGTAGTAGTAGTAGTGGTAGTAGTGGTAGTAGTAGTAGTAGTAGTAATAGTAGTAGTAGTAGTAGTCTGTCATATCACCTTTGTTTGACGGATGACTGCAGATTTGAGTTGCCGTGGCACGCTCCTGAGTAGTCATGCCACCCCAGGATTGATAGCCCAAATGTTGATTGATTTTGAATGTGGTATCCCAAATAAGCGAGGGGCGCCACGTCGCAATTGGGTGGAACCGCTCCCTCTCGTCCGTTTTGCTAGGCAGATTCAGGAGCTGGCCAAGAGCATTCTGCGGGTCCTAGGCGCGCAAAGCGTTGTAAGGATCGATGGGTGCTTTTGCGAGCGTACTGTTTTGCAGATCGTGCAAAAGGGAATTCAACGGGGGAACCATAGTGGGGATGTCTCTCATTTAAACAAGAGTCGGGCATAGTTTGAAGGGTCCCGTCCGCTGAAAAACATGTATCCAACGCATGCTTGAAACAACTGAGACACGAACACTGGGTGAAAAGATTGGGGGATCAACTCTGAGACGTTGGGTCGCCAGGAGACCATCATGGGGGTTTATGTTGGCACCTCCTTGGGTGTGCCAACTCTGGACATCCGCAATTCCGTGTCTGGAATTATGGATGTATTCCCAGATCCTTTCGATTTTCGGCCGGGGATGTTTTTGGCGTGAATCGCTGTTGCTTTATAGCTTTCCATTGGCATTTCAAGGATTTTCCAGTGATCGCGATTCTGTTAATAGGTCTCAGGCCTTAGGTCTTCTCCACGCGAGAAAGTGTGAAACATGTGGATTCGCCTTGGGATACATCACATGCATGCATCATGTGGCAATCAGGCATGTGAGTGGGCAGAAACCGCTATTTCTTGGAGTGGGCGGGGTTGTGCCTTGTTTGGGTGCTACCCATCCAGGGCTGCATCAGATGCTTGTGATGTACGGACTTGTGTTGATTCAAGCTGAAGTCTTGCATCCTATTTCTCTGATTTCTCTGCTTGCATCCTCAGACTTGCGCTATTGTCCCACCCTTCAGTCCGGGCTAGTGTTGAGCAGCACCTTGAAATGAGCACAAGTTCCCGGCAAAGCGCCCATGCGTGAGCCACCGTATTTTCGCGAGCTGGGAATTACTGACTGCGGATCATCCATGAACTTCAGGGGGTCTTTGGTTGCATGAGTTTGTTCACGCTAAGTGGGTTGAAATGAGGCTTGTGCATTTGTCAACATATGGGGACCCCCTGAAGAAATTGCGGTTTTCCTCTTCCCTATAAACCATGTCCAAAAAGGCATGCCATGGAAATTCACCGACGAGGTGCGGACACCTTCGGGCACTTCGGGCCCACGGCGAACGGCGACCTCCGGCGCAGCTTCCGCAGCATTGCGGAGGCGGCCCAGTATGCGACCTGCCACACGGATGAGCAGGCGGATCGATGCGGATCGCCAGTTGGGGTTTGTGGGTGATCCCGGGGATAGCAAGTTCCGTGATGTTAACATTCATAGGGTCTAGTTGGAGTATGTGTACGCGTCTATACGGAAGAGGCTCAGCAATGCTGGGGGATTTGTTTTCATCAGAACACTTCACATCATGAACAGCTATTGGTTCTTGAACCAATGTAACTAGGCAGACTGATTGGGAGATAGTTGGCTAGAATGCAGAAGACGGCATGTGAATGTGTCAACATGGCGAGGCACGGAGCAGTGCGGCATTGCACATTGTGAGGAGACATTCATGAATTACAATGAAAAGGTTTGGTCAGCGCAGATTTGCCCTGCTGTATGTGGGCGTTTGTTTTGTGAGGGTATCCTTTGTGGGTGGTTTGAAAATCCAAAGGTACCAACCCAGAGCGGTCTTGTTTTGGTCTACGCCATGCATCAGATACAGATGGCTTGGGCGAGCAAGCGGACCGCACCGCACACGTGCACGCCCGATGGCTTGCACGAAGCACATCATAGCACAAAAAGGATGCTGATCCATCTAGAACTCAAGATCCCTCGATTGAGGTATTTTGTCAGCAGCGAATTGATCAGGAAAAAGTGCATTTCGCCTTAACTTTCCAACATAAATGTGATTTTGTGATAAACCGCCTGAGTATTCCAGGGGTGCCATACATATATAATCATATATATGTATATATGCTCACCCCCGCCCCGCAGGGCCTACCTTTCTTCTTCAAATTGGACCAAATCCTCTTATTTTAAAGACAGGGGGTGTGAGCATATATACGCAAGAAGTGTGCTGTAGTTGCATAGTTTGTGTGGGTGACAAGTCTGTTGAGTAACAGCAGCGAAGAGTGTATAAACTATGTCAAGGGTTTGACGGTTTCCCTTCACCAAGGCAACATCTGGGCACCTGGGAGGAGGTTAAGAAGTCTGGGGCATGGGGAGGGTGGGGAGGGTCTTTAATAAAGTTGGCTGAGTCACACCTCACTGCTGAGACCTCCAACCACCCCCCCCCCCCTCCCAAGACTTCCCACCCCCTCACTTTCAAGGATACCAGGACCATGAAGACTTCCCAGGGTTTTGCCTTGTTGCAGGAAAACGCCAAACACTCAAGAAGGTTTATAAACTTTCCTACAAGTTTATAAACCTTATATAGGCTTAATGCGTAGCAAATGGACTCTGCTTGGCTTTTTGGGGAGAAGGTTGTTTGGGAAAAGGAACAATCTTCGGTCCAAGGGAACACAATCTGAGCAATTTCTGCAAAACACTGTGTTTTACAGCATTTTGTTGGATCTCTAATCCCTTCACATTTCCATTTCGGAACACCTAAAACCTAGAATCTGGAGATCAGAATCCTCGAGATGTCTAATGTTGGATTCTCCAAGCCTCATAATTTGGAGCTGGGAGTCCTCCAACATATCCAAATACACATTCCTTTCCAAATGCGATTTTGCTCCGAATTGAATTTGCATATTGAATCGAATTTAGTAAGCACATAGTTCACCACCATTCATAATTCACCATAATGTCAATATTTGATCAGAATTTGAACAGGAATACCTTTCCAAATAAGGGAAATATAATTGTCTAAATATACTTTAATGCAGACATAATTCAAAAATTAGCTTTTGAACATAAGCAATTAATCAAGAATCCATCCCCAAGTACAACTTGAATTGGAATAGAGCTTATTCTGGAAAGAATCACTTGGCCTTTGCAAACAAATTTTAATAGTAACTCATTCCCAAATATGATTTAGCTTAAATGTGGCTAAACAAATAAAGGGCACGTATCCCCAGACTCCCAAACTTGGTCTGGAGATGTGTTTGGCATGTG
>CAUJNA010000075.1:268383-295883 GCA_963377175.1 Effrenium voratum
CACACGCACACGCACACTACGGCAACCACGCCCACCCCCCTACCCCACGCACCCCCCCCACGACACACGCACACGCACACGAACACGCACACGCACACGCACACGCACACGCACACGCACACGCACACGCACACGCACACGCACACGCACACGCACACGCACACGCACACGCACACGCACACGCACACGCACACGCACACGCACACGCACACGCACACGCACACGCGCACACGCGCACACGCACACGCGCACACGCACACGCACACGCACACGCACACGCACACGCACACGCACACGCACACGCACACGCACACGCACACGCACACGCACACGCACACGCACACGCACACGCACACGCACACGCACACGCACACGCACACGCACACGCACACGCACACGCACACGCACACGCACACGCACACGCACACGCACACGCACACGCACACGCACACGCACACGCACACGCACACGCACACGCACACGCACACGCACACGCACACGCACACGCACACGCACACGCACACGCACACGCACACGCAAACGCACACGCACACGCACACGCACACGCACACGCACACGCACACGCACACGCACACGCACACGCACACGCACACGCACACGCACACGCGCACCCACACACACACCCACACACCCACACACACACACACAACGCAACGTAGCCACACCACACACACAACGCAACGTAGCCACACCACACACCGTCCTCGCACACTTTCAATCGCATGGTGCTAGCTACTGCCGTCAGCGCGGGCTTTGGCCATTCATGATTGCTTGAAAAGGGCCAGTCCGAGCCCTTGAGTTCCAACCAGAGGGTGGCCGGTAATGTGTGTTAGATGCGATGCGGGTGAACGGCCCAGCCCAAGTGGCTATACGTAACCAAGAAGCAGTGCAAGGCGACAAACAGGGAGGAGGGAAGCCACAAAAGGACAAAGGCAACCACAAGACCAACAACCCAAGAAAAGGGAGGCAAAGAAGAAACACAACAACGGCGGCGAGGGGGGGCGAAGGGCAAAACAGCAACAACAGCGAACGAAGACAGAGCACGAAAGAACACAAAGGAACGGTGCACAGGAACCACGTACAGTGTACTCAGTGCAGGCTGCCACCCTCATCTCTTTCGACCGCTGAGGGTCTGTTCACGGCGCGCATACCAACTTATAGGCCCAATTGGGCGAGGGGGCCTAACAGCCTCTCCATGAGGTTTGCCATAGCAGGGCACGCCGGCCACACATACGTCCCCACCAATGGACGACTGTTGTTTAGCGCAACCCCAAGTGGGGAATGTGTACACTTGGAAGTATGAAAATCTCGCAGTGAGCCCTGAGTACATCAAGGCATGAATTCGACCCACCAGCTATCAACGTCGCCCAGGTGCAGTCAGCAGGTACGTTTCCTGACTATCTGACATGGAGCTTCGTTGGCAGAGGCCATGTCAGAAGTCCCTCTGCCCCCTGCGTGAAACCAACTTGTGTGCGAATTTCCCATGTCCAAAGGACCCCTTTTTCGGACCGCAAGGGTTACACACACACATACATATATAAGGAAGGCTGGTTCTTTCTCACACTCGACCCTAAGAAGCGCTAGCTTAGCACCTTTTCCACGGACACGTTGTGGTTGCAGCGCAGCGAGGCTCGCACAGAAGCCTCAGGCGAATGGCGTGCCTGGGCAGAGGACTGAAAAGCCGTGCACAACGCTCACTTGAGCCAAAATGTACACCGTCAATGCGCATCTCAAGGGTATGTATTATGCACAATTGGCGATCATGCTAGAAGCCTGCAAACCAGCAATTCCGGGGACCTCATGCTGGAAAACCAGGAATCGTAGTGATACTCACAGTTGCCCCCAGTCGGCATTGCCAACCAAGCGAATGCCAAGCATCGCTAAACATCGCGGGGATGCCGACTCTCAGTCAGCCAAGAGAGAAGAACCTACGCTGCTCTTAGACATCAGGCCGGCGTGCGTGAATCGGTAAACGACTCGCTAGCTCCTCAGACCTGTTCGGCCTCTTGGGGTTGTTGAGCATCTGCAAACTGCCAACCACTCCTTGAAGAAGTCCTCTCCAGCCCCGCTGCAAATGTAGACGCCGGTCTGAAGGTGGCCCGGCTGCTCGTCGTATAGCTGCAGCTGCCAAGGATCACGCGCGCAACCTTGTAATCCTTGTAGTCGGAAGCCTCGATGATCATCAGGCTCTTTGGCGTGCTGCAACTCACGGAAATTATTGTCGATTCTCAGCGACCTGCTCTGCGCGTTCCTCCCGGAACTCACCTTCACAGTGAGGGACCACTTCAACCACTCCAGAGATCGGAAGCCCAGCTGCGCAGGTGGTCGGCTCAATGCCTGGGTTTCTAGCATGCTCAACCATACCTACAACAAGCTCCTCGGTGACATGGTTAGCATCCAGCGTGCAGTCAACAAGCTTGTCCAGAACTTTCTTTCACCGCAGTCCAATAGTGATTACCCACCGGCCTCGTTCAGCACCACCCAATTCTTAAGCGCATCAAGCTTAGCATGCTTCGCCTCCTTCTTTTCAGCTGGACTGGCACAGCGGCAGGCTTGCTGACCACAACAGTCAAGGTGGCAAGGGAGCTACCGTCTGGGTTTGTGACAAGCTGCTTAGTTGCTCCCTCGGCGAGCAGGACATGGGACATGTCGCAGTTAGCTCCTTTCTTGCACGCACCATTCTGCTGGCAGGGGGCTTTCATCGGGCTTACCCTTTTCCCTTGTCCGCCTCTTACCATCTATTTATCTATCTATCTATTTCTCTATCTATCGATCTATCTATCTATCTACCTATCTATCTGTCTTATACCTTTCTTTCTATCTTCCCATTTGTCTATTTATTTGTCTACCTCGCCATATAACGTATGTGTGTATGTGGGTATGGTATCGTTAAGAGTTGTGCCCGTTTTCGGGTTTGTGGGCGGGGTGCATTCACATGCTTTTGCCTTTTTTTGGTAGTTTCCTTTGTCTATCGTTTCAGACATTGATTGGGAGCCTAGATTTGATGAAGCCACATAGGCGCCGCGCAGCTCACAGAGACCCAGAAAACAGGCGTTGCTCTTAGGTAGACGTCGGGTTTTTGCCATAGCCATGTCCCCTCCTGCCAAATGTGTTGCGTTGTTTTGGAGCATGCTCTGTATAGACTCTGGATTGGGTGTGTTTTCAAAACACATCAATGCAACGCCGCCTTTGTCGGATAACCACTCAACCCGATGGGATTGCTATCTTATGGTATGCGCAGGTCCCCGAGTCGTGGCGAATCTTCTTCCATGCCAGACAGGCTCGATGCGTGCGGTTTGGTTGGTTGTCCTAAAACGAAATCTCAACATGTGGGTGTTGATCAACAGGTCCTTTACATGTGATGACCATTGGGGAAAACCACACAAAAGATGATATTTCCCGAAAATGGGACAACTTACCCATGGTCATTTGGGGCCAGGAATATTGATCCACCCCCATGTAATGCTCAAACAAGTTGCACGTTCAAACCCACTTCGAGGTAAAGATAAGAGACACAAATTGGATCGGGCTCACTATTTGGCAGATGTTGCACATCGTTCCTCTAATTGCAGCGGCTGAGTTTGAAGAACTCTTCTATTTCATGGCTAGGTTATGTGTCATGTGAACAGTAGCCTAGCCCCCCCTTCCCGCAAGCAAAGAACAACCCCTGGTTTCGACAGTCACAAAATATTTCACGTACAGAACCATCCTGAGCTCCCAAATCCTGCGCCCTGGTGAGCGACCGCTAAACTATACCTGGGCAAGTGAACTGATTATGTGCCCCTTTTAGCGTGCCTCAATTATCGGTTCCCCAATGCGCCACGCGACCCGGGCAGTTTCTCTTTCAATTGCCTGTCCATACCCTCGCTCGGCCAGCCAAGTACGATGAAGCGCATTCACAATGACATTCACTCAGGCCTCCCTTCCGAACTTTTTGTTGGTTTCCGCATGAAAGCCGAATGTGCACGCGCTTTGAGGTTGCCAGACAGCTTCCACACGCTGTTTAGAACATCAAACACAACCATGGACTGACATCAACGCGCCTCAACTCCAATCGCAGTACCCATACAACCAACAACGAAGCAGATTTCTAGCGCGCGCTGTCCTACTTGCAAAGCACTTGGCGCTGACTATGATTCCCTCTCGTTTGTGTTGAAGGGTGCGAGTTAGACGGCTCCTCCCTCCAGGCACCGGGCTGGGTGGTTTTGCATTCGCGTCACCGCGCGCATGCGCGTGCACAGGTGGCGCAGGACATCGAGGGCCGAGGAAATGCTTGTTTGCCAGCGGAGTTGAGGCTCCCAGATGCCCTGCTCTGAGGTGGGCAGGGGGTGGTGTGAAGGTGGAGGTGGTCCTCTCTGTGCTGATCTTGACGTGCTACACATACACTAGTGCGGGTTGCCGGCTAAAGGATACTCGTGATATGATAGAAGGGCACTGGGTGTAGCTACAGCAAGAGTGTGGCAGTGGTTGTGGTTCTGCCAGGAAGATGTTTCGACCTGGGATCCTTTCAGCTTACTTGTTGGATTCCTTTCCGAGGAGAGTTGTGAATCGACACATAGGAGTCCCGAGTTTCGACATTGCTGTGAGTTGTTCGCTAGACGGGTCAGGCGGAAGCTGCCCCACGATTCCGCAAAGTCGCTCTGAGCTTCCCGCACAGCCAAGTAGCTGCCTTTGAAGAGGTGTCCAGACACGAAAAAAGAAGACCCCCCAATGCATGAATCAATGAAGGATGTTGGAAATCTGACCATTTTTAACCATTTGATCCCCTGCCAATTGAGATAGAACCTACAAAGGGATTCCCCAGAAGGAGATTCCTCCATATACGATTGGTTCTATGTTACTTTGTTCTCTGTTCCTCCTTGTCATTGCTCATTTGGGCTTGGACCAATCCAAAAGGGAAACCTGGTTTGAGGGGCCCCTTCAAATCATTCAGGCACCGACCTCGGAGCAAAGGTGTCTTTTTGGTGGTGCCCCTTTCGGGGTGCGTGTAAAGGAAATCCGAAGGAGCCTTCCAACTTTTCTTGGGTGGGGCCTTTTTGAAGACAAACTCGCATTGGCATGCCTTTGTTTCTTTGAGGGGGCTCAATGACTTTCTTCATATTCCATTCAAGACACAGAAACCGCACACGGACCGATACCTCTTTGCCTGAAATCAGTTGGACACCTCACCGATGCTATTCTTCCGCTTGGTCAGGGTGTCAACCCCCAGGCCCCAAGATCTGCCTCTTGCATCACTGCCAGCTTGGAATGCTGGCAGAGCAGCGTGCAACAGAAGCGCTCCTCTTTCTCCTCAGCTCAAACGTCCAACGTCGACCTTTTGACCTGTGCCATGGACCCAAACACGTCAGTTTCTCCTTTCGGATGGAGCTCGACGGAACCTCTCTGGTCTGCGAGCTTTTAAAGTTCCAGCTCGGACCCATGTTCTTGACATTAGAGGTAAATACAATTGAAACCCTGAATTGGATGCAAAGAAAAACTAGAGATTCACTGGCGTTTTGTGGTTCGTGTACAAACGCGAGTTTGGGCATCTACACTTTACTTGTCGCTGGACAGGTTCTTTGTGGATGCATGAGCACAGCACGTGTTTGCCTCCACATACACGTGCAAGTGAGTTTGCGGGTGCGTGAGAACATGCTTTTGCGCAAGAATGCGTGATTGCATGCGCGCGCGCGTGCTTGCTTTCAGCCTGGCATGCATGGCGTGCGTGCGATGTTTGTGCTGCATACAAAAGCCAGGTACTGGCCATACAAAAATCACATGCAACACGTACATACATACCTACCCACCTACACACACACATACATGCCTGCATACATGTATACAAACACCACATACTCATGCACATACACATGCACATACATATACACACGTACGCACACATGCACGCCTACACGCATGCACAGACATTCACACATACGCGTACACAAATATACCTAGGCATACCTATACGTACATATGCGTTCATATACATACATATAGACCCTATACATACATATGTTATATACACATACGCATATACATGCGTGGATTCATTCATTCATTCATTCATTCATTCATTCATTCATTCATTCATTCATTCATTCATTCATTCATTCATTCATTCATTCATTCATTCATTCATTCATTCATTCATTCATTCATCAATTTTCCTTATTCATTTATTCATTTATTCATGTATTCATTTATTTGTTTATCTTAGTTGATTTATTCATTTATTCGTTTATATTCGTTAATTTATTCATTTATTGATGTCATTCGTTCATTCGTGCGTTCGTTCATTCGCTTGTTCGCTCACTTGCTTGCTTATGCAAGCTACCGTACCGTACCGTACCATACCATACCATACCATATCATACCATACCATACCATGCCATACCACCCAATCCAACCCTACCCTACCCTATGATAACAGAACGGAACATGAGATAATGCATTTTATGACATAACTACCACGACAGAACACAACATCACATGACAAAACATGGCATAAAATATATACTTTCATACCTACTTTACTTGTCTACCTACATACCTTTATACATGTATACCTACATACATAGGCAGCGCGACAGACTGGCAGACTGACAGACAGACAGGCAGGCAGACAGGCAGAACACACACACACACATACACACGCATGCACACATACCCACACACACACACATACGCACACATTTACACACACACACACACACTCATACACTCATACACACATACCGAGAGACAGAAAAGCAAACAAACAGGCAGACAGACAGACAGGCATGCATAAAATGGATGCAGAAACATGCGCGTATATGCGGGGGGGGATGTGCGCCATGTGCGCTGCATGTGTGCGTGTGCGTGTGCCCATGCTTTGGTTGGTGGACACGCGCACAGTGTGTGCGTGCTTTGTTTGTGCGCGCGCGTGTTTGTGCTTTTGTTTCTGGGTTTGTATTTCTGTGTGCTTGCAGGGCAGTGTACGGTTTGTAGGTGGGCTTGCAGTTTTGTTGCCGTGCTGCACTGGTGGAGTGTTGTTTTTGTGTGTATTGGACAATTTGTGCGTGTACAGCATGTACATACATCCATACTACATGTATATGTGTCATTATGTATAGCCATGTGTCTATTTATATATATATATATATGTGTGTGTGTTTGTGTGTGTATGGGTGTGTGCGTGTGTGTTCGTCTCTGCCGGCGTGCGGGGTCTCATTGAGCGGCTGTGAGACTGGAAATTCGTAGCTTGTGCCTTGAGAGAATGCAGTACAAGGACCTTCTGGAGCACACTGCCTGCTTAGAGCCGGACGTGAAATTCATGACAATTCGCGTTGCCGCAGTTGTTCCTCTGGCTGATTTCAACATGGCAGGCCCTGCTGGAAAAGCGTGCTTCGTAAAGGCCGTTTCAGGACAAGAGAAGAGGAACCTGCATGTCCTCCCACAGGTGGTACATCCCACTGAGAGGGCTGTGCACCCTCACTTGTTGGTTTGGAGTGTGTTCCGGCACATTCGCCCTGCTTTGTTAATTCTGACGGCCAGCGAACGACAAGCCACCAGTGGAGCTTGTTTGTTCTTTGAAGCGCAGTTGTTGCAACCCAGCCGCTGGTGCGAGTCTATGGAGGAAGGAACTGTTCTGCCAAGCAGCGTTTGTCTAATAGCAGGCTCAACTCGCTTATTTTCGGGTTTTGATACTGCATTAATACCTTAAGGTCCTACATTTTGCCAAGGTGCTTGCCATATTGCGATTGTTGGCTCCATTCCTTGTAGATAACCTGAGTGCCTTGCAAAGAAGAGAATTAGTCCTAGTGACCATTCCAAGCACCAGCTTCAAGCAGCAACAAAAAGACACCGGTAAACTGGTACATACTGCTCCTTGGGCCGGGTTTCGCTCTATACTGGAAGGCAGAACTGATTGTTAGTACCCAGCTGGCAAAGCAAACGCAGAACCGAACATGGATTTACTTCCGCACTTCTCATGATGAATGTCTTTTATTGTTGGCCTTGTTTCTGGACCTATTTGGAATGCCAAACTATCTTAGAAGTTGGTAGGGCTCTTTCTTGTTGTGCTTTGCCAGATCTAGCACGGGGAACTTGATGTGCAAACAAATCCAAGGCAGGTCTACTTGTGATGTGCAATGGGTGCTCAGGAGTAGAACCCAAGGATATTTGTACACAACAATACACAAACAAGCAAATAAATATATATATATATATATACATGTATGCTACCCCCGCCCCCCCAAAAGAATAAAAGAAAAAACAAACACACACACACACACTACCAACACACTGCATTTCTTGAGTGTTTCGAGATTCAAGATTCCCCAGAAATCGTTCTTCCGAATCTTGGATCTTGAGTCTTGAGAAGCGTGACTTTACACTCTTCTCAGGCAAATGGGATTCAATATTTCTCACGCAGCTTTTTCCAGCATCTTGAGTCTTGAGTCTTATCCACTTGTAGCAAGCGATTGGGTTGCTGTTACAACAACGTTTGGAAAGCAAGCCCTATCGAATTTATGTGTTGTTTATCTAGTTTGGTTTTCTACAATACACTCAATACCATTTATTGAACATCAAATACGATAGTAATATCCGATAAAGTTGCCGTTTCAACTTCAAACTAGATTCAGCTTTCAGCAACTACATGTTCTTGTGCATTCAAAGAGCAACTATTGAAATTAAGATCAACTTCAATTTCAAAAGGATCATTGCCCTTATCTAAGTCTATGTAATTTTAAGTGAGCACGAACTGAGCCAAGCCAAATGCAGGTGTGTTTCAATCAGCATGGATCTGATCCTAAGCAAAAACGCAGTAAACTGCAGTATGTTCAGCATGTGTCAGATCATCGTTCCTAGAAAGGTCAAGCTGTGCAGTGCATGTCATTCTTATTTCTCACAAATGGGGGTCAAGCTGAACGCCTACTAGATCCAACATGAAGGGTCTGTGAAAGAAGCAGAACGTTTCTGGACACACTTAAAAGTGTTTTGGGCTGGACCCAAGATCCGAGACTGCACAGCAACAAACCTGGGGAATCTGCAATCTGAGTTTTAAGCTACTCCACAAGAATGAAAGTGTTTGAAACAAGTCGCAGCTGTTGCGAAACATGTCCGAGGCTCTCAGCTTGGTTCACAAAATATTGCGCAACATTGTGGAAATGTTGCCCAGCATGTCCACTGGCACATATATATAATATGATACATATGTATACATATATATATATATATGTGTATAGCAAAACTTTTCAGCCCTGGTGGGGTAGGATTGTTTGTATATATATATATACTGTTGTTTGGTTGGGTTGCCAGGTGTTGGCCAACATGTTGCGCAGCTTCTCCACTGGACTACAAAAAGTCCAACAATCCGAAAAGCCAAAGCACCAATCCTATCTCCATGGCTGACTACGTGGGGAATGTTGCACAACATTCCCAAGGAACAAACATTCAAGCCAGACATGCCACTTTGATGGTTTGTGGTGGGGAGTGGGGCCAAATGCCAGATTTGTTTAATCAATTGTTTTTGGCTGGATGTTTAATTAGTAGGCAGTACGGCCAAATGCCAGACATGCTTGCTACTTGTTTAGAGAGTTGTTGATGAGAGTGCAGCTAAAGCCAGGAAAAAAAAGAAAACAAGTTGCTTGTTTGGGAGGGGTACCATATCTGTATGCATATATATATATATATACGTATCATACAAGTGCAAATTGAGGCTTGCCACCCCAAGTTGAAAGTGGATCAGAGTCAGCTTTTGGGCTTCCCGCATCGCGGCCAGTGGCTCAATCTGTCGTGGATGCAGCCGCTGCTTCGCGCTTCGCCGCGTGTGCTGCTTGCGCCCAGCTGGTGGAAGTGTGTAGTCCTTCGCGGCTCGCGCTGGCTAGGCGTCAGCTCAGCCGTTAGCTCAGCAGCATCCCTGCCAGGGGTCTGTGGGGCTCGCTTTCACGTCGAAGCAGAGCTTTTGGGCGATTAAAATTGGCGTAAGTTGGTTTGTTCGGAGGGCACGCGGAGATGCCTTCCCGTTTGGTTTCAGCAAGGCGGGTCCGCACCGCACACCAAAGGTACCTGAATGTTGTTTGGCGTACTGTGAGTTGTTTGCCAGCTCGCGACTTGCTCAAATACCTCCAGGCAGGCCAGAAGTTGCATACTCCTGACAAGCCCGACAAGCCTGTCTTCAGAGATTGTCTGATGCAGCATGCTATTGCTCGCCGCGCAAAGAACCGGTTCCTTACGGGGGGCAATCGCCTGATCCGTTTCGCTTCCGGAGCGAGCAGCTTTAAACTGCATTGCCAGGGGTTTGACCCGGGCTTTAGGCCAACCAAAGGTGCCTAGTGCCAAGGGGTGTGGGAGGTTGCCATAGAGTCAGTGTGCATTGTCACGATGGTCGCCGGAATCTGCAACCATCAATCCTGGCGAAGTTCCATAGAATTTCCAGAAGTAGCAGAGATGATATGGCTTCCCCAGCTCAGGAGCATTAAGAAGCCGAAACTGCATTGACAGGTTGACTGGGCGGTTGGTCGAGTATTGATGTTTTCTGACTTATGTTGATTCAGTTTCAAATTAAAAAGTCTTGATTGTGGGTTGGCGCATGTTGCCGCAAGTCAACATGGGAGGCTATGTTTTGTTTTGCTAGGAGTGGCTCGCAGCTTAGCAAGGGCTCCAAGACTGGTTGGTTGGTTGGTTGGGTGGGTGGGTGGGTTGGTTGGTTGGTTGTTTGGTTGGTTGGTTGGGTTGCTTGGTTGGTTGCTTGGTTGGTTGCTTGGTTGGTTGCTTGGTTGGATGGTTGGATGGTTGGATGGATGGTTGGATTGGCGGGTTGGTTGGCAGAGCGGCATGACAGGGGTGGGTCAACATCCCTAGCATCACCGGGCTCAATCTCTCCGATATGTTGCCACTGTAAGATAAACGGTCTGAGAGCGTTGTAAGGGTTGTTGTTTGTTTCGTTTTGGGCTAGCGGGCTTGCCCACCTGGCATTAGTTTTTGTTTGGATTAGTTTAGGGTTGAGCTTGGGTAGACTTGGGGGCGGCTTTGGTCTGGCTTGTGTCGGGTTTTGGGGCTTGTTTCAGAAGCGCTTGCTGTTGCTGAAGGGGGGTGTTATTTGTATGTTTGCCCTCCCAGCCACTTCTGATTCTTGTAGCGAGCCACTCGTAACAATGCTAATAAAAAAGCCACTCCTAGCAAAAAGAAATATCCCGACCGTCAAAATGTCGTTCGGGCCTGTGTGACTGATACACCGACTCGTAGACGGGATTACACACACACACACATCTGTATGGTGCGAGCTGCACTGACGGTGCCAAAAGCATCCGCTTCCGCTGCTGTGAATCCAATGGCTCCAAGGCTGCTCGCTGTTTTGACGCTTGACATGAAGCATGTTGGCTAAGTGTGTCTTTTCCCACCAGACGGTCCCAGTTTTTTTGCTGGAGGTCCTTGACCAGATTCGCTTTCCATGAAGCACATGTTCAGAAAGGGCCTAACAACTTTTAGGGCATCTCCAATGCGTAGGTAATAGGCTCACCCGCGGTTCTGAACTCTTCAAAACACCAGAAAGGTGCAAGCTGGTTAGGAATCCCCTTTACATTGATCAACTAGTCAAGGACGGCAAAAATTGGTACCGTACCACAGAACATGTATTTTCCACAACCATGTTGAAGCAGAGATGGGCACTTGCGTGGCAAGGGCCGGTGCGTCCAAGTGAGATGCGTACTATTCCAGCGAAGGTGTTCCACAACTTCTTCCATACGTGCAGCCAGCGCGCGGATAACTCTGCACGCCTGGAGTAGAGTCAAGCGTGGGTTGACCTGGTGTTATTTACTTTTTCTCCGCCAAGCAATCTCCGAGCACATGTGAAACCAAAGGAGAAAGAAGTTTGCTCTCTTTGCCAGGGCCCTGTTCGCTATCTGTGGGAAGCGTATCGCCCAGGGAGACTTCGACGGGTTCTCCTACAAGACGGCCTTTTTTTTTCCAGGCAAGGGCCATACCTTTGAGCTGCTGTTCCTGTTTTGGGTGCACTTGAGCTATGCTTGACACAAGCCAAGCCAGTGCAGAGTCTAGCTTGGCATGGGCATTCGTCCAGATCAAGTTAAAATGTCAACATGCAGAAGCTGATGATGGGTGGCGGGCGGTCTTGAAGTACCATGTTGAGGAGGTGACGGAATGCGGCGGGTAAAGTTTAAAGGTGACTTGGCTGAAAGCCCAAACGGGGTAAGTCCATTGCTCACGCGCCTGGAATCCTGGCGGACGCTTAAAGACCAATCAATTGGACCAAGTTTGGCGTCTATTCGAATGCATTTCTGCACTTGACCCTGCTGACTTGGCAGGACAAGGTGCGCAGTCCGTGGGCATGTGCAAAGACTTAGTGGAAGAGGCCGGGAAGGTTTGCGCCATGCCACGGACCCCTATGAAAAACCTACTGTAGATTTCAAGGGAGGCTTGTTACGTGTTCGGTTCCATGGGCAAAGCTTGACCCAGCAACCAGCTCTGAATGGTGGACATGCCTTTAATACAGAATTCAGCTCATGGAAAGGAAAGTGGACACGCATCGTGTCCCTTAAAAAGGAATGAGAATCAACATCTTACTTGGCTACAGCCTAAGAACTCTGGTGATCTCTTGTTGACACAGGTATCAGGTGATTTGCTTGAGATGTGTGTGTGTGTGTGTGTTGGGCGTCAGCTGGGTAGGGATGTTCCTTTTGATGAGTAGTTTGGACACGACCGTCCCCCATTCAAAGTTGGCGCTCCGCCAGGCTTTGGCAAGGGGAGAGCACTTGATATTTGGCAGCGCAGCCTGAGATCGTTTGCAGCACACGGGCGAAATCCATTCTTCCCCGTCTCCGTCGGGATCAAACCAAAAAGGGGGGCGGTGGAACTTCATTCACCCCTCGCTGGCCGCTGACGGCTAGGTTCCCAAGGCGAAGGAGATGCCTGGGCCCTGCAGCAAAGTATGTCGCATCCTTCAACCGAACTCACAGTTTGACACGGGTACATGTAGCATGATAGTAGCTTGAGGCAACCTGTCAAAACCCGCAGGCTGGAACGACCCTTTGCAGAATCCGGGATCTTGAGCAGGTCATGATGCAGTGTTGCAGCTATTTGCAAGGCCCGAATCTGAACAGGGTTTTTGCCAGTTGGCGGTGCATGCAGAAGGCAGCGGGCCATGCTGGACGCTTCTGGGATCCATGCTAGCCTGATCACATGAGATGTATAATTGTATAATCTCTGTCTTTTTTGTTCATGGGTATGTGAGCCAATGTTGATATAGACAGTTATTGGGCGTAGTTGGCTATCATCCAATGGCATCGTCCATTCGGCAAGTTACATCATAGTTCACCATTTTTTGCCCGCAGCATAGGCTACACACCTAGAAGATCGCTCAAACCAACCAGTCGGAGTTGTCGTCGGCCATTTTCAATGTACAGCACTTTGGGCTCAATCGCCTCAAGATCAGCAGCCTCCACACGGCACATCTGAGCAGGATGAAGGTCATGGCAATGCTCGGCTCTTGGCTGGTGGCAGGCGTGGGAGCTTCGGTGTCCCAAGGCTCGTGTTACAGCTTGGCGACTCATGAAGTGACTTGTGATGTGCCCCAAGCATCATGTTCCTCGCCCAATTTTTGGTACTCGCCGGGGCATGTGTCCAGCAGTTCGGGCTGCTGCCACTGCGAGGCATCATGTGAGAATGTGTCAGATTCTTGCAACTACTACGATACTTCTGAAGGCTCTTGCTACAACATGACAACCCACGAAGTGAGCTGCGATGTTGCGCAAGCATCATGTGGGTCGCCCAATATTTGGTATGCGCCTGGCTTTGTGTCCAGCAGTTCCGGCTGCTGCCACTGCCAGCAGTCCTGTGAGAACGTGTCAGACTCCTGCAGCTACCATGATGTCCCAGATGCTCCAGTTTCATCCACCACCAGCACACCTCAACCTGCCTGGGGTTGTTACAATGTGCCCACGCACAGCTGCAACTGTGATGTGTCGGAGGCGGAGTGTTCAGGGACTTGGACCAGAGCCTGCACGGATTGTTTGCAGGACGCCATCCAGACATCAGCCGCCAGATCCAACAGCTCGCTGCTAGTCTTGATGGCTTTGTTGGCTTGGATGTTCTTCCAGGTGGAAGCCGGCACGGGTTGTTACAATGTGGAGACCCACATCTGCGACTGCAAGGTCAATGAAGCCACTTGTCATCAAAGGCAAGGCGCTTGGACGGATGGATGTAACTCCTGTGATGCCAGCACCAATACACATCATCCCCAGTGCGAGAAGCAATATTCTTGGGGATGTTTCAACTCAGTGACTCACAGCTGTGAATGCACCCTGTCTGAACGATCTTGTGATACAGCTGCGAACAAGAGTTGGAGCCATGAGTGCTGGTCCTGTTGCCATGGATCTGCATGGGGTTGCTATGTGCCTGGAAATGGTCCTGAATCCGGATGCCACTGTGACATCTATGAAGGTGCTTGCAGGTTGGACTTTCCAGATGCTACCTGGTCCCACCAGTGCTTTGAATGTGAGGAAGACCCAAAGGACAGAGGCCAAGCCAGCATGCCGACCGAAGCTGAGAATGGCACTGGTGCGGTGATTGCTGTGGTGGCAGTTTCCACCGCTTTGATCCTGGTGGCCCTGGCAACCTTGACCATTTTCTTGGTCAGGAAGGCCAAGAAGGAGCCCAGCACCAATCAGCCCTACAACAGCCCCTCACTGGACAGGGCTGTGGTGGTTGGTGTTGCAGCCCCAGGTCAAGGCGGTCAAGGCGGTCAAGCCCTCAAGCAGACAGCCTAGAAACCTAGGTTTGCGTGGAGATCACAGAACTCGTTTAACTGCATCATGCAGTCATCAGTCACCAGGGGAGCTTGAAAGATTTGAGAAATTACTAGTCTTGCATAATTGCATAGGTGTGTTTCCATCAATATCTCTTTTTCTGGTATCTTCATTTATGATATGTATGCCTTTATTTTTTTGGAAATACACATGCATGTTCCCATGGTGTGCAGATGATGCAGTGTGCAACCACTGTGGAGTGCTCCATCGCAGCGCACGTTTTCTGTGAAGCTGCAATTTTGGCTAAGGCCCCAAGTATTCTGCCAAAGATGTCCTCACTTGGAATACAGTATGTGTGTCCTTCCTACCCACCATTTCAATCCTAATTTCAGGCTTTCCGAAAGGCAATGGTTGGAGGGGCTGCGAAGTCTTTGGCAATTCTGGGGTCTGTGATATGTTTTTCGCGCTCCAAGTTTTGCTTTGTCTCCCGACGGAGCATTCTTTTCCGCACAGACTTGTAAACTTGAAAGTCGTAGTGAACATTTCAGAACTGCAGATTTGTAAATGCTCATTAGGGCAACATGTAGCAGCACAGACTTGCAAATTTGAAGACAACTGCAGAGGTGTGAATTTGTAATGGCCAGTGGCTCGGGGAATCTTCCCCGAAACTCGATGTGTTGGCGGTTGGCCAAAAAGGAACGAGTTGCTGTGCCAAGTCGACCTGCAGATCTTCATCCAAGCAACTGCGTACCCAACGTCAGGGAAGATCCCAGACAGGAGTTTGATGTTTGGGTTGCAGACACAAGTTGTTGACTTGGCCAAGAGTAACCAACCTTCACTGTTCTTGGCATGTTTTTTAGTTTTTTAGTTTTTTGGTTCTGTTCATTTTTACTGGGGGTCTGCAAAAAAGTTGTTTGCTACCATACCAAGAGTAGAGATGCAACTGCTGGTGTTTGCCCTTTCTTGTTTCCTTGGGCTCCGTTTAGCAGCCACCCAACTTCGAGTCCTAAGTTTTTTGCAACATTCGCAGAATAGGGGCCATGGGAAGTGTTGCACTTGCGACCATGGCGCTTAACTTCATTTGAGCCTCCAGATGTCTCGATGTGAGATTGCATTTTGCCCAGGACACGTCCAAATCTGTGCTGAGTGCTGAGGTTTGACATGGCCAGCGAGGTCGTCGGTTTGAGCCCAAGTTTCTGTGAAGCCGGCAGCAATTTCTTGGCGCAAGTTGGAGTCCTGACAGAACAAGTACACATGTTGAGTGCTGCACTTGTTCGACAGGACACTCAAACAGCGGGCGAGTGCGAAGAGTTTTGTTGGGAGAGAATTGTTTTTGTTGACTTAACAAACCGAAAAGCAGACACGGTTCATTTGGCTAACAGGATATCATAGCAAGACATAGCAAGACATGTTTTGCTGCTGCCAGACAATGTGATTTGTACCGGTCAAAATTGTGAATCCACCTGTTGGCAAACACTACCCCTTCAAAAGTGGGCAAATACTGAAGCAAGAATACATCCCACAATTGGAGAAGCCAGAAGCTTTCAAAGTTTACAGTATGGAGCCCTTTCTTGAATGGCTTAAAGGCGAAGCTGGCAGGAAACCAATCTGTTGAAGAGGTCCTCGATTTCGAGATACACACATGGTTCACAGTCATGCCCACACACACATCATGTGTACATATACAAATATAATACAGTATATTATATATGTCTGTATGGTACCACCCCATGGACCCTGGTTTGGTGACTTGAGCTGTTTTTGCCAGTGTTTTATGCCTTTGTGCCTCCTTGTGGCAAAATTGGGGGGGGGGGGGGTGCCATATGTATATATACATATACAGATACCTATGCAATGTAAGCAAACATATCAGCATCTGCCATTTGACGGAGTCTGCATGCATCTCAAAGTATTGGGACAACTCTCGAATTTTCCAGATATAATTTATGGGATTCAAGATTCAAGAATCTGAGGAAAACAAATTGGGGACTCCTGAATCTTGAATCCAACATGGTTCCATTTTTCTTAAAAACAAAACAGGGGTGTCCCAAATTCGAGGTGTTCAATACATACTTCTGCAACTAAGCGTGCGCACCCATCTGCAGCCATATGCATTTAATCTGCAACCCCCAAGTTCCCGCAATTTCTGGTTTTTAACTGGGAGGACAATATTCTCGGAAAAGATGTCTGTGGAAGGTTTCAATCTTGAATCTTCAACCCAGTGGTAAGATACCTTCGAGGTTTTAGAACAAATTGAAAGTTTTTAGGGTTAGCCAGGATGGATGATTCTCAGGAAAGTTGTCGGTTGTGCAATCTTCAATTTGGAATCCTGAATCCAGTGGTAAAGCACTTTCAAGTGTTAGAAGAACTTGAATGTTATTTGGATTTGGCCAGGATTGACGATTCTCAGTAAAGTTTTCTGTGTAATCTTCAACCTTGAATCTTCCATCCAGTGGTAAATACATTCAAGTGCTTAGCGATCCAGTGGAAACACATTCAAGTCCTTAGTTAGACAAACTTTCAAGTGCTTTTGGTGAGCGGTTTGCTTCATGTAAGCTATGCTTATGTTGACCTTTTTCCAGGAGGCAAAGGTAGGTGTAATTCTGAAACGCGGTATTTTGCAGCATTTTATGAAGAGGCGCAGGATCATGAGGGGTACTACATGTTTGTATGTTCGTGTGTATATATATATATAGTGTGTGTTGACACATCGTCCCCCCCCGCCTGAACCAACTGTCCACCTCTGCTGATGTACTACCTCCGCTTTAGTTCCTGTCCAAATAAGACTGTAAGTTCAACTGATTTAGCTAGAATCCCTGTTTCGAGATAGTTTTAGAATATGAACCTCACTTCTTTTGAAATGTGCATTTGGAACACCGTCTAATATATTTAATTTTGCACCTTTCTTGTGCTACAAAAGGGCCATACTGTAAGTAGCACAAATCGTATTTTGAATTTCCTTGAGAAGTCCCTTAAATATTTAGGCATATTCGATATGAATTATCTTCGAGACTTAGTTTATATTTAATTGTTATAGTCAAAATTTATTGAATTGTGGTCACATTATATTATATTTTACACAAAAAACTACGTTTGGGAATTCACTCCTATCTAAGTTATTTTGTTAAGTATTAGTTGGAGTTTACTACATTATGTTTACATGTTAATGTAATTCCTATTTGGGAAGGATTTGTTTATTTAAGTTATATTTCAACATAAAACACATTGTCGAGAACTATATCCTTACTAAATTATTTTCAAAATTCCAGTTCCAGTTGAAGTAGAATCCTATTTGGAAAGGTATCATATTTGGACATTTCAGAGGACCCCGGGCTCCAAATTATGAGGCTTGGGAGGCCCACAATTAGACATTTCGAGAATTTAAATCTCTGAGTTCCAGATTTTGGCATCACTAAAAGGCACCAAAACCAGGGCCGTGCACATATATATATATATATATACATAGGTGTCCTTTTTAGTCTGCGCTTTCATACTAATACAGGGCACTGCTTTTTGAAGGCTGCCTTGAGTTGAATGGAAGCATGGTGCAGTAGTTACGGTTTTGTAGAGGTCACAATTGCCCGCTGTAGCTGCCTCCGCTGCTCTTTGCTTCTAAAGGGGTTCAGATTCGGGTCCCGGCTTCTGGTCCCAGATCTGGGTCCCGGTTCTGGGTCACAAATCCGGGTCAGTCTGGGTCCGAATTCGAGTCCCAGCGCAAGTCCCAGTCTGGGCCGGGTGGTCACAAATCCGGGTCCCGGATCTGGGTCTGCTTTCCGGCTTCCAGTGCCTTGTCCCGGATCCTCCAGCTCTTGCTGGTCAAGAAAAAGAGCTATGAATGGCCATCTACGCTCGCTGGCAGAAACATTAGGTTGCCTACTTGCGGTCGCTGCGCCATGATACAGGGTGCGCAGGGAGAACCGCCTGGTTGGAGAGAAGGAGAGGTTGGCGCAGGAGAAGGAGCAGTCCGAGCCTGCGAGCAGCTCCAGCCGTGGTCCCACTCATGGCTGGCATGAAGGTTTAGGGAAGTATGGGATGTTCAAGGAACCGGCGAAGGCGCAAGCCGGAGTTGCAGGATTACGTCGGGGGCATGAGAGACCCCGCAAAGGCAGTCGAGAAGCTGCCCGCACTGGCCTCACTAGGCTTCAGGATCATGGGAGAGCGATTTGTGGCAGACCACCCGCAAGCGGTCGAGTTGGCGGCGTCCTATGGCACGAAGGATTGTGCGCCAGATGAGAAGGTGGTCGATGCGTGGAAGACCAAGCTCAATCAGCTGGTATGCGCGCGCCCGGGCCCGGCAGTCAAGCTGGCGGCTGGGAGGACTACGTGTCGCCGGCCAACGCCGCCCTTGCGGAGGCCTGGGTTCCAAGTGGATCAGCGAGGGAGCCCCGCTGGCATCCAGCTGCCCCTCCAGACCTGCGGCATCTTCCAGCGTGGAGGAGAACCTTCCGGACGCGTTGCCCTGAGACGTGCTCAACTACGAATCGGTGGAGAAGGACGCGGCGAAGGTGGAACTGGCTAGGTACGAGGAAAGGGGCTACACGCTCAAGGTCCTACGGGCCCGGTCCTGGAGAAGCACGGGGCGGGCACCATCTCGCGTTTGGCCCTCATCCTCAAACACAAGGATGGCCAGGTGGTAAAGAGGAGGCTTGTTATAGACCTTAAACGGTCGCAGGGCAACACCAAGAGCATCCTCCCGGAGAAGTTGGCGAGGGTCAAGGATGCGATAGGCATGGTTTAGGAACAGAGGAGGTTGCTCACGGAGCTGCCACAAATTTACCTGGACGACAGCGTGGTCTCTCTATGGCCCTGGAGATCCGCAACATCGTGCTCGCCTGCATTCTCACCACGCTTGGGCCCTATGGCAAGGGCAGAGATCCGGTGACGTGGGTTGGGGTCAGGTTGGCCTTGGTGGATCAGGACACCATGGTGCTGACTCTGCCTCACAAGTTCACGGAGGAGTTGTTGGCCGCGTTGGAGAGCCCGTAAAGCTCCTGCGGTCTATCGCGGGCAAGGCATCATGGCTTGCAGGAGTGCTGCCGCGAGCGAGGTGGGCAGTGGCCGTGTTCTACGCGGTCGTCTACTCCAACCACGATGATGTGGAACTGGGGAAAGAGGAAGATCTCTGGCTTTCTCGCGGAGACCACCGCAAGAAGGAGGGCCTCTTTGCTGTGAAGAGGTTGGAGCAAGCAAGACTGTGGCTGCTGGAGTTCATCAAGGTGGCGATGGATCGGCTTGTGCGGATTGTCAACCAACATGGTGGAGGTGATCATCACCACGGACGCTTCCTCGGAGGGCCTTGGTCATCAACGGAGAGCCCAGTGGAGCTTTTGGCTTTGAGTTGGGCTCCTCCGCATCCCAAATCATCCTGGATGGAGAGCCTGGCCGTCTTGGTGCCCTCAAACCTCCCCATTGACTCTGAAGCCGTTGTCGTTGTTGGGCGTGGCGCAGGAAAGAGATGATAGTGGCAAACCGTCTGACCGCATTTTTCAAGAAGAGCCGCTTCTGCAGCAAACTATGTCCTGGAACGTGAAGTATCCCCTAAGCTTCGTAGCGTAGCAGTCAGCATTGTTTCCAGCTTTCCCTGTCCGTCGCCGCTTGTCGTTTGCAAGGTTGCAAAGAGACTGGAGACATGTGGCACGCCCAGAACAAGCTCTCTCTCACGGTGTGGGGTGCCAACGCCATCCTTCCTGGCAGAAGGGTGGCGCAGTCGAAGTCAACATCCTCCTTGTAACAGGAGTCCTTGACCATGACGCGCAGATTGCCAACATGCTCCTTAATGAGACCACCCGCTTGCTCCGAGAACACCCAGACGTAAACTGCGCTCTTACGAGAACGCCGGACATTTGGCCAGCGTAGTCGTTTGCGCACTCTTGTTTAATTCAGTCTCCCGGCACTTGCTTCGCCCGTGGCTTTTGCAGGTGAAGGTTCTCAAAGTCAAGATCTCTGTGCTCTACCTTGCTGAGCAGCACGGCAAAGGCGCATGTGACAACCTGTTTGGTTGGACGCGGAGGTGGATCAACCAATTTCTCGCTGGAGTGCTACTTGAAGGGCAGTCAGAGACAGCAGACAGAAAGCTGCAACCTACCCTGGTGCCAACCGCCCGTCTAAGCGACTCAGCCTTCAGCGCCCCTCGTTAAAAATCACTCGAAGCTACAGCTTCTCAGCCTGCTTGGACAAGCGCCCTCAGACTGGTGCACGAATCTGGAACAACGTCTTCACGGACACTCCTGCTCGCGAAAGTTTGCCAGACTGCACCATCGTAGAAACTGTGTCTTCGGAAGGGAATGCTTGGCGCAGAGACCAATTGACCAAAAAGTTTGCTGACCATTAAGACCAGCCGCGGCGATTGCCGCCAAGCTATAGCAGTTATTAGCAAGTAGGCCGCAACCCGGAACTCGGGCATAGTCATTTCCAACACTTGCGGGGACATATATTGGACTTGTTATGTTTTTCAAGTTATGTTAAGTTTTTATTAAGTTTTCACATCTAGATGTACGTTTCGATAGTGGTTTTTACTTCTCTTATAAGTCAAGTTACGTGAGTGTAACTCTTGATAAGTTTTGTTAACTTTGTAGAACTTTTTCTTGTCTTTTTCGAGTCGGTTTTCGTTGATCAACATCGGTGCAGCCAGCGTTGGCCTCGGCTGTGATTTTGTGAGAGGATTGTTGAGAGCTTGGGCTATTTTAGGATCAAGTGCATACGCGGGGCCGCCATGTCATGGCGCCTAATTTGGCACCAAGACCCGATCTGCGCGGTTTGCTACGGCTGGAAATTTGAAAGCTATCTGACGGGCAAAGACGCGTCGGCTTTCCAAACGAGACATTTTGGAGGCGGCGCCGACAACGCCGCCTCCTAAGTCCAAAGAAGGCTTTCGCCCGTCATAAGGCACGCGGCGGCTTTGTTGTTGTTTGGCGAGAATGTAAAAAAGCGGCTCAAATGAAAGGATCCCCTGTCTCATCAGTTTTTGAGGGGGTTAGAGCTTATGAGAGTTTTCAGGGTTTGAGAGTTGATGAGAACCTGGAACGTCTTGAGAGTTTAAAAGTTTCGAGAGTTCTGAGGGGGTGAGAGTGTGTGAGAGTTTTGCATGTGTGACTCGGGCATCAGTGATTATGCAAGCAGAGACGTCAAAGAAAATTCTGAATAAATTCAGCAAATTCTGAATAAATTCAGAAAAATCTGAACTTAAGGCTGGCCCAGTTCTTGTTTCCATTTTCTGAGTTCAGAAAATTCTGAATAAATTCAGAAAATTCTGAATAATCTCAGAAAAATCTGAATTTGAGGCTTGCCCAGTACTTGTTTCCATTTGCTGAGTTCAGAAAAATTCTGAGTAAATCCAGGAAAATTCTGAATAAAATATGAGTCTGAGTCTGAGGCCAATAAACTCTCATAATCTCCTAAACTTTCGAATTCTCAAGACTATCAAGTGGCCCGCTTCCTGCAAACCAGAGTTTCGTGTTTGGAGAGAGGTGGATGGCAACCTGCTAGTGTTGATTTGACGGACTCGACGACGGCTGTCTCAGAAAAATTGTGCGGCTGGAGAGTTTTGACAGCGTGGAGAGTCTTGAGCGGCTAGAGAGTTTTGACAGCGTTCATTGACGGCTCCTTGAGAGATTTCATTATTTTTCAACCGCTTTCGTATCTAGGCATTGCTTTGTTTGTGCAATTATGTGCTGGCCACAGCGTGCGATTTTTGCTCGCAGATAACTGTTTGCAACTTTTTATGAGTTTTTATAACTTTTTCTAAGTGTTTCTAACTTTTTGTAACACAACATATCTTTAAGGTGCAAACTTACTACCTGCGGATAACTTGTTGTACCTGTTGCGAAGTTGGTTATAAATAGATGCAAGTTCCGTTAAGTTTATCTAACCTCTATATCTTGTCTATAACTCCTGCGGCTGGACCTAGCAGAAGCACCTGTCAACTCAACATATGCCAGCGCGCAAGCGCACCATCGAGGAGCGGCTCTCCAGCAAAGCCTTGAGCTGCGCAGCGCGCAAACGGAAGCGCCAGCGGCCAGGGCGAAGGGCGAAGATTCATCCAGTAGCAGCAGCGACAGTGCCACTTCCAGCAGCAGCCGTAGCTCCGAATCCTCTGCGAGACATTGCTCCGACGGCGTAAAAAGACATCTTGCTAAGCAACTTCCCGTCATGCCCCCTCCATGTTCCCAAGTGTCGCCCAATCAAGTTTCAGTCGGCCCAAGTTTGCCCGCTCCCCGAAAACAAGAATTGTAGCTTCCTTCACGCGCGGAAGCGAAAACGAACTTCAATCCCAAACCCCAATCCGCGGAAGCGACGCGGAAGCGACTCCCTCGACAACACCTCTTGCGGAAGGAACCCTTCATGCCGCACAAGCTCCGCGGAAGCCTTCGCGGAAGGGATTTGATATTTCTCTTCGGCCGCAACTGGGTTTAGAACACTGCTCAATTGAGGCTGCCCAGGCCAACGCCGAAACCAACCACCTGCGTGAATCAGCCCGTCCTCCAAGTTAGAAAAGTGTACGGGCCAAGCAGCTCAAAAGCTGTCAGGTAAAACCACCAAGCAAAAGGAAGGCTGAGGCAAAAGGAGCCCCGCAGAGCCCGCACGCAAGAAGCGCGCCGGCTGCAAGATGCTGAGATGCATAACCAAAGTCTTGGGTTGAGAAGCTCACGGGCGATGAAACAGTAACATATCCCGGATCGGCCCGGCTGCAACTGGATGTCCCATCATACCATGGTCATCTGGTTCATGGTGTTGCTTCATGCGTGTGTGCGCGTGTGTCCTGCGTGTCTATCTGTGTCTGCGCACGCATGCGTGCATGCGCGCTGGGCGCAGAGGGCCCGTTTCTATTTTGGCTTGTCAACCTGTTCGGCCGTTGCCTTGCACGGTTCATGAGGAGGTACCCCACGCTACACCAGTGCCATCTATTTCCTTTTTCTCCTACAAAAAGGCCACCTAGGTATATAGATATATGGTAACCTCCCCCCACACACGCACACACACACCAACAAGCCAAAAAAACCAGGGGGAAAATGCTGAACAATCGAAGAAAACATGGTCTTCTAAAAGAGGAAAGAACCAAGGTCTGGCGTGGAAGGGGAAAAACAAAGATCCTCAAACCAGAAAACAGGAGAAAAAGCAACAGGGTCCTCATGACGAAGGGCCCCAAACCAGAAAAGCCCAGAAATAACAGAAAAAAACAAACAACCAGGTCCTCCAAAAGAAGGGTGGTTTGCATCATTTGTCTCCTAGCTTTGTTTCTTTGGGGGGCGGCCCTTCTTCATGAGGACCCTGGTTTTCTGGTTTTTCTGGCGTTTGGGGGCGTTCTTAGTCTTTCATGATGATTTGTTTGGTTTTTCGTTTGTTTTGGTTTGGGGCCCTTCTTCATGAGGACCCTACTTATTGCATTTGTGTTGTTTGAACGGATAGAGCTGAACAACCCAACAAAACTCAGGGAAAACCAAACAACAGAACAAAAACCAACACTTCCCGTCTGGGTTGTGTTATTGGTTTTCTCGAGTTTTGTTTCTTGAATCCTGAAAGTTGCCTTCTCGGACTCCCAACTTGCGGCAAGATTCTCCCAACGTCCGCGTGATGCTTGAGGCTATGACCTCCAGGATTGCTGTATCAATGGCCCAAAGGAGGAGACAACCGGCGGATGGCGTGCGTATGGAGGTTGGGTGCTTTGGGCTTGCCCGTTCCAGTTAAAAGCACCACGTAAACAGGGGATCTGGGTGGGGGAGTAAGCTGGAACACCAAAGAACTGTCGACGACTTGACAAATGGAGGATCACTCAGCTGAATCGTTTGGTTATGCGGTGTTGGGTTGGCGTGCTTGTGTGCTTTGCTTTAGTCGAGTTGCAATGGATTCGGGTGGAATAGATTGATGGCTTTGATTGGATTCCATTGGAGTTGCTTGATTTTGAGTTGTGCTGTTTTGACGTGATTTGAGTTGATTGATTGCATTGACTGACTTTGTTGACTTGATCTAATTGGTTGATGGATGGATTGATTGATTGATTGATTGATTGGTTAGTTTGTCGGTTGATTGAGTGAGTGACTGATTAACTTATCTGATTGATTGATTGATTGATTGATTGATTGATGGATTGATGGATTGATGGATTGATGGATTGATGGATTGATTTGATTGATGGATTGATGGATTGATGGATTGATTTGATTGATTGATTGATTGATTGATTGATTGATTGATTGATTGATTGATTGATTGATTGATTGACTGATTGTCTGATTGATTGATTGATTGATTGATTGATTGATTGATTGATGGATTGGTTGGTTGGTTGGTTTGATTGATTGATTGATTGATTGATTGATTGAATGGTTGATTGATTGAATGAATGATTGAGTGATCGCTTACTTGGTTGGTTGGTTGATTTGATTGATGGATTGATTGATTGGTGGATGGAGGGATGGATGGATGGATGGATGGATGGACGGATTGATGGATGGATTGATGGATTGGATTGATGGATTGGTTGGTTGGCTGGCTGGTTGGTTGGTTAGTTGGTTGGTTGCTTGGCTAGTTGATTGTTGCGTGACTGATTGATTGATTGATTTGATTGATTGCTTGATTGATTGATTGATTGATTGATTGATTGATTGATTGATTGATTGATTGATTGATTGATTGATTGATTGATTGATTGAAGTATTGACTTGGTTGACTTGACTTGACTTGATTTCGTTGCATTTCATTTTGTTTTGTTTAATAGCATGTCGTGCATTTCGTTGGAGTGTTTCTGTTTTGGTTGATGTGATCTGATTAGTTGAGAGATTGGCTTTGACCTGAGTAGATTTCATTTGTTCTGGTTTGTTTGACGTAGTTTCAAATCAATTTGTTTGCTTAAACTGATTTGTCTGATGTGATTTAATTGGTTTGATTGATAATTTTGCTACGCGTTGCTCTGTTTTGCCTGCTTGCCTTGCTTTTTGTGTGTTTGTTTGTTTGCTTGCTTGCTCCGTCCGTTTGTTAGTTGGTTCGTTCTTCGTTGTCTGCCTGCCTGCCTGCGTGCCTGTTTGCCTGCCTGCCTGCCTGCCTGCGTGCCTGCATGTTCGTCTCTTCCATGCACCTTTCTGGTGCTGGATGAGAACCTCTGGGGTCTGACAGGTCGGTGGATGGAGTAGACTACGTAGGCCTAGTGTGGCTATTAATTTCTAAGTTGCCTCAACAAGTGTTCGTGGACAAAACAACCGGCAAGTTTTGCTTTCCCAATGTGTAAACAGCCACACTGCCTTTAACGGATCGATATCCGCCTGCCTTCACATGGGTTCTCCAAAATTACGGAAGCCCCGACATGGTTTCCTCTTCGTTTTTCCCCAAACAGTCTACTGTGGGGTTCTTACCCTTCTAGAAAAGAACGAGCCGCATGCTGCCAGATAGCTGGGCTGCATTCTCTCCAGTGTACGCATTTACTTGTCTCCCAATATGTACCTTCATTTGTCTCCCAGTGCTGCCAGATCGCGGGCCGCCTGCTCGCCAGTGTGCGCATTTAGTTGTCCTCCAGGATGTGCCTTCATTTGCTTTGCAGTGCTGCCAGATGGCCGGGCCGCGTGCTTGCCAGTGTGCGAATTTACTTGTCTCCAAGTATGTTCTCCCAGTATTGTCTCCCTCATTTGTCCGCACTGCGTTCTTACAATCTGTTTGGGGTCCACGCTGGTATAATCCTTTTCTTGGTGGCTTCCAGTAGGTTTTTAGGGCTTAGCGGTTTCCATTTCACCCACCAAGAGTAATTCGCTTTTGGCAGGGGATCTGAAAACGGACAGCCCGGTCTTGCGAATAACAAGAATCCTTGCCAGGAGCTGGACAAGACGGCGGTCTCACAGCCTGCCATCTTCGTGGCTTCCATGGTGCGCCGGTTTCCGCGTTGAAAAACGGGTATGTGTTTGAAGTGAGGGGATCCCCTTTGTTGGTTAGTGTTAAAAGGGAACCAGAAGGAAAGCTGTTTTGGGGGGAGACCCTTTTTCCATATCAAAGATCATCGTCACTGAACTTTGACCTCAGGTTTTGTTCTGCTAGAATGTTAGAATTGATTGTTCATGGCCATGCCATTGTTTCCTGAATTTGGGCTATGCCTGCTTCTTTTGGGACAAGTTGGGCCACTTCTTTCCAGATGCCTGAGCAGATCGCTGACAGTTCTGGCTGGAACACACTGTCCATACCGGCCTCCGCAAAGGAAAAACCCGGGTTACCATTAAAGGGTCTGCCGAACCCCTTTTACTTTGGGGTCTACCAAAAGGGTCCAAACCACATGACCGCATGCTCTTCGAAACGAAGCAAGCCAGTGGCCCCGAACGCCACGCGCGGCTCGCGCCGACCGGCTCGTTCGCCGGTCAGGCTGCGGTGGAGAAGCTGCGGTTGCAGGAGGGCGGCGAAGAGGCGATCGAGGATGCGACAGTCGCCTGGGTGGCCAAGGGACGACCGTGGGTGGGGAATGGCTGGGGTGCCGGGTTGGGGTGGGGTTACAAGGGCCCAAGAGAATAGCCGCTCAAAACCACCCGTGCCATCAAGCAATCTGTCCGGGTCCGAAGTCCAAGGTGCGAGGCTGGAGGTCTAAGGCGGTTCGAGGCCCGAGGCCCGAGGCTCAAGGTCCGAAGCCGAGGTCCGAGGCCGAGGTCCGAGGTGGAGGTCTGACCGAGGTGGAGGTCTGAGCGGGTTGCTAGTTGTCTGGATCGATTTTGTCGTGTCAGAGGGTTTCAACTGAGTTCGCTGGAAAGGCGGTGTGTCAACACGCGCGACCTGTCCAAGTGGTTG
>CAUJNA010000075.1:300883-339169 GCA_963377175.1 Effrenium voratum
TTTCTGCTCGCTACTTCCGGAACGGGATTCATCCCGTTGTTGCAAATGGTCAGGCAACTCAAAGTCGGAATGATGCCTCTTTCTCAGAGCCCCCCCAGCACTAGAAAACTTGGGAGAATTGAAGGCACACCTTTGGGCAGTAAGCTGACAGCAGCAAATAAGCACGGAAGTCATCACCACCAGCCTCCAGTGCTCAAGACACAACCCACTGGTCAACACGTCCAGCATCACTGTTCAGTGACATGCCCAGCCTGATGGTCAATGACTTCACATCGTTCAATGGTTGCCACATGGAAGGTTGGGGTGAGTGGATCAAACGCTACAAAACACGTCCACGAAACTGACGTCAACTCCTCCCAACCCCCCACCTCAACTGCCCGGGTTCCAGGACTTGAGACTCTCCCCCCTCACCGACCTCACCAAGCCAGACCTGTGGCAGCCCTGTCTGAACATTGGCTTCCAGTGGGTTCCTCGACCCCCTTAGAAAAAATTAAATGATGTCGGTGGTTGGGCATTTGAAATGCCTCGTGTCAGCGGCGCCCTGGTTGTTTTGTTTATAGCTTGGGCGCTGCGCACAGGGAAAGGGTTGGGTTCCAAAATAGAAAATATGTTGATTGCATGATGCTTGTTCCGAACCAACAGCCTTTGATAGGCAAGAGGCACCGTTGAAGTACGGCTAGAAATGGGTCCGACTCCCCAGTCTTGTGCCATGCTGCAGTGTATGGGATGGTAAAGTGGGTTGCTTATGGCAGCCATGGCTTTTGTCCCTTCCCTGGCAAACAGCTCCAGGATATGACTTTGCGCTGCAGAATTCTCCACCACCCGACAAACATGTTTTCAGTATTTGAAGGATGCGTTCAACCAAGCAACCCACCAAGCACAAAGGGAGAAACATGGTTTGGCTTCTGATCATCCGTGCCTCTTGGCTGGTGGCTTCATTGAGCGGATCCACAGAGCGGATCTCGACAATTCTTGACACCCATTTTGCTGGCCACACGCATTGCATATCTCGGTACTCACCTCGACTAAGGAGGCCAATTACTTGGCAGGCGACTTGACCGATTGTTTCAAGACGGTGGAATTGTTGACCAGTTCTATACTCCTCAAAGATGGACGAGTTCACCAGTGTTTGAGTGATGAAAACACTCTGGCCAATGATGTTGCCACACAAATACATTATAAAGACATACTGTGTTGTCTTTGATTATTCTTACTCTCGACATTTCGATTATTTTTGGAAGTGTGGGGCAAGACAGTATCCTGCGGGCAGATACAGCTTCTTTTCTTTTGTGCTAGACCGTCCACAGGTATATCTTCCTTCAGGCCGATGGCGATGAGAACGGCAAGCTGAGCAAACTAGACACCTTGCTGCACGGGAATCTCTACCGACTGTTCCGGAGAATGAAGTGTCAGTCTTACAGATAGTTAAGCCATGACTCAGGAATATTCATTCAAGAAGTGTGCGATGGCTGGCTCATGCAACATTGAACAACTCGTTTGGCAACTGAAAATGGCTTGTGGAGCATTTCTTTTTGGAGCATTTTGCCATTGGCCATCGAATGGCTGTGCCCGTTTTTGCGCGGATGTTTACAATCCGCTTCAAGAATTTGTGGGCAAATACCAGTGAGCGGTATGTGTCAGAGTCACAACTGCACCACATTGCCAACTGAGGAGTTCTTCAATTTTTGCGCGCGGAGACCCAGGTGGTCGCTGGTTTCTCCTGGTTGGTTCCCTGCTCGAAACGGCCAAGCAAAAGTTGCTTTAGACTTTAAAGTCTTACCATCCGCCACCGCACCACTTCGGGAAGACTGCAGTCTTTTTCAGGAAGGAAGCCTGTGCACTTCCATGTTTGTCACTGGGAGTTTCGAGGGTTTTCGTTTGGGCGCCGCTTGTTCTCTGTTGGCAAACCGCAGGTCACCTCGCGGCTGAGTGTTCGCAGACAAAAGAAGAGTCTGCACGCTGCTGAGCGTGCTATGTGGGTGTTTTCTAAACAAGGGAGCGCCAGGAAATTATTGGCTTCCGTTTGGTTGGCACCCCCCAATTCAGAAACATTTCTCCTCCTAAGTTGTCTATCACGCAGAACCACCTTGTAGGTATTTAGGAATTAGGGTCAATAGAGGATTGATAGGGCTGGAAACAGGGCACAGCTCGCAGGCAGGCAGACAGGAAGGCAGGCACACAGGCACAGAACCATTTCGCACATGATTTGGCCACAATGTTAGGCTAAGAATTGCAAATGCAAAGAATCACGGGCCCCGCCAGAAACAGTTGACTCCTTGCAGCTGGTGACTTGCATCTCTATTGCCAGCGGCCGGGCGTGCAACAAACGAGGCGCACTACCGGGAGGAGATTGAGCGCAGCCAGCACGAAAAGTTGCAGCCAGATGTGGACCTGGACAAGGACCATGGTAGGTGTCCAAATAGAGGGACCACCAAAAATAGTTGGTTTCCAATTAGTTTCCCCAGAAAAAGCACCCTCTACAAGGGTACCCTTCAAAACAAAACACACACACACACACCCACACCCACACCCACACACCCACACGCACACGCGCACGCGCACGCGCGCGCGCGCACGCACACGTGCACAGGCACAGGCGCAGGCGCACGCGCACGCGCACGCACACGCACACGCGCACTCGCACTCGCACGCGCACGCGCACGCACACACGCGCACACACGCACGGACGCACGCACGGACCCACACAAACACACACACACACACACACACACGCACACGCACACGCACACGCACACGCACACACACACACACACACCCGCACCCACACACACACACGCACGCACGCATGCACAAACACAAACACAATCACAAATACAAACACAAACACAAACACGAACACAAACACACACACACGCAAACACAAACACAAACACAAACACAAACACAAACACAAACACAAACACAAACACTCACACACACACACCCACACCCACACACCACACACCACACACCACACACCACACACCACACACCACACAACACGCAACACACAACACACAACACACAACACACAACACACACATCACACAACACACAACACACAACACGCAGCACACAACACAACACACACACACAACACACAACACACACATAACACACACACACAACACACAATACAAACACACAACGCACAACACACACACACACACACACAGCACACACACACACACCACACACACCCACGTCACGCACCCACACTCACACCCATAGCCACACTCATGCACGCACACGCACACACACACACACACACACATACACACACACACACACACACACACACACACACACACACACACACACACACACACACACACACACACACACACACACACACACAGCGCACGCGCACGCGCACGCGCGCGCGCGCACGCGCACGCGCACACGCGCACGCGCACGCGCACGCGCACGCGCGGCGCACGCGCACGCACACGCGCACGCGCACACACGCGCACGCACACGCGCGCGCGCACGCGCGCGAGCGCCGCGCAGGCGCCCGCGCCCGCGCGCGCGCGCTCCCGCGCACGCGCCCACTTGTGCACAGGCACACGCGCACACGCCCCCACGGGCACACTCGCGCACTCACACGTGCGCACCTGCTCGCACACGCGCGCACTCTCGCGCGCGCCCCCACGCGCAAACGCACACACTCGCACACCCGCCCACGCGGCCCACGCGCACGCGCGCGCACACACGCGCTCACTCGCACACGCGCACACTCGCGCACGCCCCCACGCGCACACGCGCACATTCGCACTCGCGCACACGCCCGCACTCGCACACGTGCACACTCGCGCACGTGCGCCCGTGCAGACGTGTGGACACGCAGACACTGACACACCCACCCACACACACATTGGATTGTTTGGTGGCGCTGCGTTTTTGGTTTGGCTTGGGCACTTGCGTAGTGAGACATAGGTCGGAGACGAGATGCTGACATGGGCCAAAAGCTACTCTAGCAGAGACAGTTTAGGAACCCCCGAAATCAGCTTCTGGACCCTTTTGGGGTTCTGTCTTAGTGCATGTTGGGCTTGTTGGGCTGGTTGTGTGTTTGTGGAGAGTATGCAAAGTGCTGGAGCAACCTACCTTGCTTGACTATGCTGTTCTTTTCTCTATTTGGAGGTGATGAAAGAGTCTGGAACCCTGTAGGTGACATTATACGTTGAAGTTGTCCAATCAAGGTGCCTTTGGCCTTCTTCCTTTGCGCGGCGTTGCGCCCCTGCGGTGTTATTAAGGATTTGCCCTACTGAGTATCCCATCTATGACGACGTGCGATTGGAGCCTTGCAATCGGACCCCTTTCGATTTGAAAACCCGTCACCGCACTGGGCCAACGAAAAAGGGATGCCCACAGGCAACCCGTCGAGTGGCCCAGCCAAGAGTTTAGCCCAGTGGTGACAATTGGGTCTTCCTGCAGTGCGCTCCCCTGCCCTTGTGCATGATTAGGTGAAATAACCTTATGCTATTCTCCCTTCCTCCCCAGTAACATGAAATTTCACCGAGAGTCCCTTTTAGGGAACCCCCGTCGAATTTCAGAAATGGTCCCCTTTTCGTTGGACACGGTCCAAGGCCTGTGAGCTACAGGGGTAGAACTGCACAAGGACGGAGCCCTGAGCTTCGCGGAGCTCGAGAAGCATTTAGAGACGCCCCTTGGGCCCAAAATGGCCATGGCCATTGGGGGCCGGGGAATGGTTTCTGGGGGTCAATGCGGCCATGTTTACGCCTCGAAACGGACAGTCTTCCCACCTGTCAATTCCAGGATTGTACAATGGAAAAATATGGGATCAGGGTGAGAAGCAAGGTTGTTGGCAACAAGAAGTTTGGGGTTTGAGGCTCACCCCGCCATCAGGATTCCCCTTTGGGCAAAGGAGTGCCATGCAAAGCAGGGTTCTCCCAGAGTCTTCTAAGATTGCCCCAATGGTTTCCTCTTTGCACTGGGCTGCTGAAAGGATGGGTTGTGGAGAAAACAGGCAGATGCTGTGGGTCAAAAGGCAACCCCAGACATGCGACTTTGACCTTGCAAGATATGTGGCGTTTAATGGGGAATTGTAGAGCCCCAAATATAGCACCGTTCCCTTTGGCACTCTCTCGCCAGCCACACGCACGCATGCACGGATGCACAGCGCGCATGCAAGCCCGGTCGCCTTGAGGTGGGAGATTGAGGGCTACCCGCAAGAGCTCGAGAGGGTCCGAGAACTCGAGAAGGCCTTGTCTCGCGTCGCGTGGGATGTGGGGACAACTTAGGGCTGACAGGATGTGTGCGACTTGAGTTGGCTTCAGGGCCCACAGGCTGTGGTCAGAATCCCGCGCAGGAACCTCTTGTTGGTGCTGAAAAGATGCAGCTGCACAAGTTTCAGAGTCCAAAACAGCTTGTCCTGCCAAAGACTCAGACATTCCTGGTCCCATGCGCGCAGTGAGTGAATCGTCTTTCTAAGCATTCGACGAGGTTGAAAGTGCCCCTTGGCTGGATTTCAACTTTGCCTGAACTTTTTGCAGGCAAAGTTCAAGGTCGCAGACGCTGACAACAACGGCAAGCTGGAGGGCGAGGCTGCATGTTGGGTCAAGTTGTGCAGGTGTATGATTTGCAGGTATTTGCTTGCGCCGCTGTGTTGACGTGACACATGAGAAGTCATGTCGGTTTAGGGAGATTTGTCTGGAGTTCAGCCACGGGTTCAGTGGGTTCCATGTTTCAGGCTTGCAAAAGAAACTTTATAGATTCATCCCTTTGTCACATGTGATTTTGAGCATGGCCATATTGCCAAGCAATGAGACTACGATGTTGTGGGTGTGTTTCCCAACAGGCCCAAAAGATATGTGATTTCCCTTTTAATTCCGTTTAAACAACCCTGAAAGGTGTACCCTCAAAACAGACAGACCCCTTGTCGGTTCTTCAAGGCAAGAAAGAAAGGAGCACCCAACAAGACGGCGTTCCTGTTTGCACTCTGCTCTTGCGTCAGCAGTGGGACCTTCGATTCCCCAGATCGAAGGGAAGGTCTGCCTTCCGTTGCCAAGTAGTCTCACAAAGAGATTTTGGCCTCATTATTTTTTGAACTTGACCCATCCTGGAAACGGCATCACAATTGTGGGCCCCAGAATCCTAACGCGTGGTTCAGCAATCTGTGAACCCTCATGCATGTCTGCGGTTTGAGTTTTGAACATGTAACATCACTTGTTGCTTGCCCCCATTGCGCGGTGACGTTTCATTTGGTTGGACATCTAGTTGGACCCCTGCTGAATTTGTCTCCAACTGGGGGAACAAAGGTCGGTTGTGCCCTGGGGTTGGCTTGGGGTGTGGTTGGGGTTTGTTTGGGGGTTGTTTGGCGTTTGGTTGGGGGTTGTTGGGTTAGTTTGGGGAGTTGTTTGGGGTCTTGTTCAGGGATTGTTTGGGGGTGGTTTGCGGTTTGTTTGGGGTTGGTGTGGGGTGTGTTGGGGTGTGTTTGGGGTTTGAGGGGGCTTGTTCAGGGTTTGTCTGGGGTTGGTCTAGACAGGAGCTCATCAACATGTACGGCCATGGAATCAATGAAAAGGCGAGGCAGCGCTTTGCGCGGGAAGGGCCATGGGGCTGTGCATCAGAGTGGCACAGTGAGTGCGACTACAAGGGTGATCGCATGTTCCCTGGACTGGATGAAAAAACATGAAGCTGCGACCCGTGTCGAAGCAAAGGTGTTAGAATCTGTGTTTGGACCGAGACGCCGCGGCGCATTCCGCAGTCAGCGTGGCGAAGTCAGATCTGTGTTTGAAGGCTTCAAAGGGTATGTAATGTGCAATGGATCCAGCTTGTGAATTACACTCTAAGGTCCTTCTTACATACCTGAACTAAGTGAATTGTACAACCATCATGATGTGAGGGGTTTGTCCCCGTACAACCACTCAAAACCCATTTGTAACCTGATTTGGGTATGTCTGTTTAGAGATGTATGCTTCCACGAGCTTGCCTGCGGTGAACCACGCGCATTTATGTTTGATCTTGTTGCCGGAATCAAGAGGCTTTATTTTTGGGATCCTAAACGGGTTCTAATAAACGGGTTCTGATCGCTTGCACCAAAGGACAAGCATGTGTGTGGCATCCTAGCCATTAGAACCCAAATGTTGGGGGGTCCCAGTTTGGTTGAAAGCGGATCCTCGTATCTGTCATACTCAAGCGGGTCCCTCTCGCCGGGTTTTTCAACGGCCCCTCCAGTCCGCTGCGTTGAGCGCAGGTCTTGGAGGTTGAGGCAAAGGATGCTCTGAAGAGTAAGGACCTGGACAAGGACAGGGGAGCCAAACGCATTCGCTTCGGCAATCGCTTCGTGGAGCTAAACGGAAAGACGTGAAAACGCGCGTCGCAGGGTTTCCAATTTCAGTGTTCTTTGGAGTTTAAGGAAGCCAGTGTCTAAAAAGTCAAGATTCAACACCGAGGAGAGATAGCAGTTTGGTAGGAACGAATTCAGACGAAATGCCATCCAGACACAAATGCGGCAAGACTCAACCTATTGTGCTTGACGGACAATCATGAGTGTGGCAAGATAGTATCGGTTTTCCGATGCCAGCCTTGCAATCGTTTGGGTTTCCTAAGTACACTGTGGCAGCCTAAGCTTGCCAGTAAGAGGATGTCTTGTGAGTCTGTGTGAAACTTCTGAATCGACCACTCGGGGTTTCTGCGCATCCGGTTCAAGGCCGGAGCTTGCATTGGGCAAAGAGTTGCATGTTCGAGCCGCACAGGATGGGAAGCTGAATCTGAAGGCGGGAGCTGAGGTTTGGGGGGGTCTCTTGATCTGCGGCGTGCGAACGATGGCGCGCATGACTTGTTTCCGACTGAGTTGCATTGAGCGGCCAAAGAACAATAGGCAGACACAGACAAACGAAAACGGACATCGCTGAAAAATGACAAGACCGTGGAGCCACGAAAGCAGATTGACAAAGACTCATGTTTCCTTTGAATCGTCTCAGGCCGGCACAGGCACATGTACATACAGACACACACACACACACGTACGCACACACAAACACACACAAATTTCATGGGTTGCTACATACTTCATCATTCGGTACTTCCTGGGGCCCTTCCATTGCACTGGTGGGCTGACTAGATTGCCTGAAAGAGCCAAGAGCAGGAAGGCGAGCCATCAAACACATGGCCGCGGCTCTTGTTTCTGTTCTGCCGACTCAATGATTGGGTTTGCAACACATGCCGGGCAATTGCCTCGTCAGAACTTGCAGAATAGCACATTCTGGCTGAGCTCGCGAGCAGGCACCGTGCCCACCACATAGCTAGATGTTTGAAATCAGGCACCCCATCGGACCCATTTACGAAGTTGGCTGATTTGGAAAGCTGGCTTAGCTTCTGTTGGAACGTAACGAAATTCACTTGGGTGACATACACCGACAGAAATTTTGGCCTGGCTCCCAATCAAAGTTCAGTGGCAGGAGTTCTTCTACGATTACCTGAGACCAGAAGAGGATGATGATCACGATGAGGACCCCCGGGATAAGAACGTCACCTTCACCAACCTCGATGGCGCCTTGAAAAGAAGGCCGAGAAGTTTTATGAAGAGCTACGTGTGAGGTGCACAACAAGAGGTAGAACCATGGGGCCTTTCTCGCCACAAATGCTAGAATCCTAGAAGCATTTGATGTGAGTGCTGTGTGGGGCTGTGTTCAGTTGAGACATTGAAGGGAGGCGAATGAAGCCTTGAACCACGCATACATATCCTTCCATTTACTGAAAAACGAACCTGCCGGGAGGGCTCCCTCAAGCGGCCCGGTGGGTTCCATGTTTGACGGGAGTGTAATGTCACGGACTTTACAGATTCGACATCTCTGACAGTGTCCAAACTGATGGAGCTCAGAGGTAGCCGGATCCCTTAGACACCAAGGGGATGCCCCGAGAGCTCCAAACTTACCCATGGATTTCTTTGGGATTCCAACTTTTTGTGAAGAGAAGTGGCTTTGGGAGATTCACTCTTGGCGGAACGGTTGCCCCTCAAAAGATGGGCGCAGAAATCGGGGCAACTCCTCGCCGAGGCAATGGCGACGGGCTCATAGACCTGCAGGAGCTGATGATTTGGGAGGGCGGCTTCTACTTCATGGAGGAGGCAGTTGACAAGGCGGACGGTTGGACCGGGAACCTCCATGGAGAGCCTGCCTCCGAGCTTGGAACATCAGAATGATGTTTCTCGGAAGTTAGGCATCTCTTGTTCGTTGGTGCATGATCTGCGGTTGAAAGGGAGACAAATGAAATGGAAACCAATATAAACCAATCATTTGCGAATGTTTTCCTTTTGTTTGCGCTCACTGGAACAAAGGTTCCGCTCTGGGACCGAGGTCTTTAGAAGCTCGTCTTATCTCTGATTGAAGATGCCTTGGAGAATGCTGATCACTCCCATGAAGAGTGGACAACCTGGCAAGAGAGCCATGAACATCTGTGTTGGGGCGGGGAAGGAATATTTGCTATCTCAACGCTGCAACACCATCTACTTCTATCGGTATGTCGGTGTTTTCACTGGGGATGGGGGGGGTTGTTTCCGCCTGGTGATTGGGTATGTCTGACTGTTCAGTCGAGCACATTCATTGGTCACAAGGCTACTTTGGATAGTTTGGGGCTGTCAACCCAATGTGAGTGTCGTTTCTCTTACAGTCATTGCCTATCTTGACTTTGTCTTATTGAAATGCGAGCTGTGATAGAATCAGTCCAGGTTGGAAAAGGGCCAACAGTGACCCAGAGGTGATTGTCGAATGGCTGTAGGACTACATCTGCTGAGTGGCTTTTTGCAGCAGCTTTTGACACAGCTGCAGCTGCTGACGTCTTAAGAAGAAGCGAAAGGGGCGGATAAGCACAGGGGCGGGACATTCATGCTTTGCATAGGTCTTCTGTAGGTCCATTGTAGGTCCCATCTTTCTCTTGCAGATCCTTTGCAGATTGCGGAGAATCCTTCGTTCATCCCAACACTGGGAGCCTGTTTGTGTTGTGATTCCGACCCCGAGTTGCGCCTCCATCCCCTTTGTGTTGCTAGCTCAGAGGAAGGAGGTCTTCAAAGCACCACAAGTTTCAATGTCTTCGTCGCGAGCGCCGTAGACAGCCTTCCATGTGAGACGAATCACCATCATTCGGAACTTGCATGCGCGGGTCTGCCAAGGATCACCATGAATTACCAGCCTGGCTACCAAACGGATTTTGTTTGCCCTATGGAAAGGCGGAACTGCCTGGGGAGGGAAGGGCCCCGGACTTCGATTCAGATTCTCCTGCTGGCGGACAAGGACGGCGACCACCAGGCGACCTTTCAGGAGGGATGCGGTTGAGGGGGCGGCCAGAAATTTAAACGGCACCAACAAAAAAACGTGCCAAGCACTGCCAGACATGTGGCAAACTACTTTGACACGTTGCCTTTTTTGGGGTCCATAATTGCTTCCCTTTGGTGCAGTGACTGATGAATGCCCCCAAAGATATGATGTGCAGCAATATGCTGCCCAGACCAAGCATAAGCTTGAGTTGGATCAACCTCCATGAGCCATGCTCACAAAGCTTTGCGATCCTCTCCGTGGACGAGGCTAGGCATAACAAACTGCCTGGTTGGGGAGCTTGAAAGGACTCCAGGCCTCACACAATGAGGTTTGTCCCTTCGCCCAGTGCCAACAGACTTTTTGTCGATTGCCTGAGAGGAGCTGGCAGATGCATGGCATGACATTGAGGAGACAGGCGGGCTGGGGGGTTCCGGGAATTTGTCACGGGGCACATCCCTTGCCAACACGGCTGTTTGCTGCTTTGTCTGGGCTCATGAGCTGCAGTGTCGTCGAAAGCTTAGCGTATTTGCAACGTATAGCCACATAGCGATGCCATTTCAAGGTTTCTCACACCTCGGGTAGTTCTCTGGATACTTGGTGCCGAACATACTTTACACAACTGTGCCGCTTCAAAGTCGAGTTCTTGATTGGTGGGAAGCCTTTCAATGTCACTCTCTCGGTAGTTGCGGATCAGGCTTTGAGAGTCGTAAGGCAGTGATGAAAGAGGCCTCTTGAGGGGATCGTTTGTCCCTGAAGCTAAGCGTGACAACTGGCCCATCTTGCACTAGTTAGGGAAACGCTCAGTCGATGTTCACTGAGTTGATACAATGCAGTGCTTGATTCGGCTGGAATCCTGGCGTTTGTGAAACATGTGCTCACACCTTGTGTGAAAGCTTGCTCTGCATCAAGATCCTGCAGCAACAAGCTTCGACCTTTCTAGCGTTTTGTCCACCGCGTTTCGTGACCGGGGCGTCGCCTTTGGTGCGATTGGTGTGTGGCTGAAAAATGTGGATCCCATGACCCGGTGATTTGAGAGCACGGAGCGCCAGCCAAAAAGGAAGACACCAGGAAGGTGTGGCGTCACAAAGCTGGCCGATGGATCTCTTTTTGGGGTTCCTCGCTGACAGGCGCCCAGCTGCCGCTGAGGGGCATCATCATCCGGGCATTGGGCGAGCACGAGGCGCGGGGACTGGCGAGCACCTCCGGCGAAAATGTCTGCCGCTTTCAAAAAAGGCGAGGGAGACCAGAACGCTAGGATATTGCTTGCACTATTGAATTGCTAATGCCAACCAACTGATCATGGCTTGCGTGACTATCAAAGATCTTCTTTCCCGGAGTGTTCTTGAATGGGACTCGCTTTTGCCCAGGGCTTCAAGGAAAACCACGAGAAAACATCAGCATCTTTGAGGGGTCCCGGCGTTTTGGAAGACCGACCGTCGCGCTGATGTTGAGATTCCAAGATCTGCTTGAAAGCTCGGTCTCCAGCCTGCCAGTCACACACTTTACAGCCGGTGGTGTGTGCGTCCACGGGTAGATCCCGATTTTTTGTCTGTGTGGGACGACGAGCGACAACTTGTCAGCAAGCGAGACAAGGCAAGCTTTGTTCCTGTGTGCTGGTTCTGCGTTCAGGCCTTTGAACACAACAAGCAGGTGATGCCCCGGTTCTAGAATAGCTTGCCAACGACTTAGCTGCTATGTTTACCATGTGTTCCAGATCAGTCGCACGCTCAACTCGGATGGGTCGACGCCAGTCTTTTAGCAAGCCTGCGATTTCTTAATAAGACTACGAAGTCTGCTACGGTTGCCACAATGGTTGCCACAATGGTTGCCACAATGGTTGCCACAATGGTTGCCCCACTGGTGCTGAACGCAGCCATGGCAAACGACTCGGAAATGGCGAGACCTGCTTTCAAAAGCGAGTACACTTGCCTGTGATTTCACAGCAGCCCCATTCCGGACCCGAACTTGGCCGTGTTTGCTGCTGGGGGGTAGTGCTTCACAAAGTTTGGGGGAGTGAGTAGGTTGGATTGTCTCTTCTTGGATCTCCTTAGTAGAGGTTGGCTGCTTGGGGTTCCTTTATAAATGGCGCACATGTCGGCCTCCATCTCAGGGCGAAGGCCGCGCATCAGAGCTGTGAGCTGGAAAGTCCGGTGCCGACTCGGCATCCGAAAAGGGGCGGAGCCGGTAGCGACCACATCCCCGAAACGTGTTGATATAGCAAAAATTGAAACTGCTTGTTGGCAGTTTTCTTCAGTTTAGTCCGGGCTCAAGCTTGATCTTGGTTTGGCCAGTCAACTCAGCAGGTCACAAGTTGACGACTGAGTTCTATGTCAATTTTCATGTGACGTTCCCCTCCGAGTTTCGAACGAATGCAAGTGAACCAACCACATTGGAACAAATGCCGGGCTTTGGTACGGCAGTCAATCTCAGTGTCGGCGGGTTTGGCTATTGGCTCTGGAAGTGATGTATCCGCGGCAAGCAGTTCCCGCTTTATGCAGACCTTTTCTTCGGGTAGGCAGCTAGGCCTACTTCGAAGCCTTGGGTCCAGAGCCATTTGACTTTCCATTTGCATCCGAGTCGCTGAGCCTCGGCAAAATGGTTTTGGCCTGGGTGTGGACCAAAGATGCCACTCTCCCGCGCGCAGCTGCACTGGACCGGCTTTCGAGCAGACGAGAAAGCCATTCAAAAGCGCAGCCAAGAGCATGTTGCTCCCAAGGGGGCCAACGATGGGGCTACATACATTCCCAATTGTGTGGATTTCTGAATCCGTATGGTTTGGATTTGAAGGCCATTGGTTTCTCGTGTTTTGTTGTTGAGGGGGGGATTGGCTTTGTTTTCTTTGGGCTGGCGGTTGCTGTTATTTGCAGGTTTCTATGGCTTTTGGCGGCTTTCTGGCTTTGTTTTATTTTTTTCACATCACCATCAGACCACCGAGTCGTTGTTCCATTGGTGTCCTTGTATTTGATCACAATACACGTTCGCTGCCAGGACACTCCATTGTTATCCCTGAGGCTGTGCTGAAAGTCGCAGGGCCGAGCCTTGACAATAGCCCCGGTTTCCCACTGGTGACTGCCCATTCTAAGTGAAGTTGCCAAGGCTGTGTTCTGTTCCAAGGTGGGTATGAACATTGACATGAACCCTACGGAAAACATGTCCACCAAAGGGTCCGCAAATGCAGCTGATTCCCAGACAATGCCGCTTTTTCTCCAGTGGTGAAATTGAAACCGCATGTAAGGACTACGGGACGGTGGTCGTCAGGATCTTCAACCCCCATCAGCAGAAACTGCACCCCTCAGTTTCATGGTTTCAAACCAAGGAGTCCCAGTTTTCCCAGTTTTTGCTACAGCCATGGGCCATGAACGACGCGAAAGCAAGCCCGGACCGAATCGAGGCTTCCTGGACGGAGTGAAGATTACCAAGGTCCGAGGCTGGGTAGTTTGGGAGCCGGTCTGGGGCGCTGCCACGATGTTTGCAAAACTGATCCCGGTCAAAACTTGGGTGGTTGAAGGTTTGCGGGGGACCTGCCAAAGCTTGCTGCAGCCGCCTGTCAATTCTTTGCATTTGTGTGGGGCGGGGAGACCACGTTAGCAGGACAGATGGGGTCAATGCGTCAACTGGCCATGGGTCAAAAGCCCGTAACCTCAGTGAACATCCCAATCCCCACTAGAATAGCCTAAAATGGGTGGTGCACCTTCCGCAAATGGAACTATTGGTTTTGACCCACAGCCAATTGACAAAACGGACCACCTCTCGCAATGCTTCTTGATATGCTTTGCCGCAATTGGACTGAAGGGCTGCTGTTTCATGCAATGGTGTTTGCCATGTGTCCTAGGCAGTTCAAGCTTGGAATCGTCCTTGATGGTTACCACCTTCAACCCGCAACTAGTTACGAGAGTGAATGTTCTATTTATGCTTTCAAGGCATGATGCTGTCCAAGCTGATTTCCAGAACGGCCCATGAATCAAGTTGAGAGAGAGCGAGAGAGAGCGGGAGGGGGGGGGAGCAGAGATAACCACACCCGACACAGAGACGCACAGGCATCCACGCACACACGCACACACACAACACACGCACACACACGCAAACAAAAAGCACAAAAACAAGCACGCAAACACGAGAGCCACGCACGGAACAAAAACACGCCACATTGTGGAATTCATCAGAGCTCAGCAAGCTCCGGAGTTGGGGTCTCTGTTGGTTTCAGACATGCCATATGATTGTCCAGCACAAACAAATAGTCGGTCCCCAAAAAAGCAAAGAAGCATTAGATATGGGTGTTTCTCAAAAAGCCAATCTGTCTTTTAAAATAACAGAATCGGGTTTGACCATTGGTTGGTTTCTATCAGAGAAACTCACACGGGTTTCCTGGGGCCAGGCGAGGCGATGCAGGCCGCCGCGGATGCGGCGGCCTCGGGCATGGTCAGCGTGGTAGGCGCGACCGACGGGAAGCGAAGCTGCGTTGGATTAGGCACGGTAGCTACAAGTCTCCCAGGTCCCCCAGGTCTGCATCGGGGATCCGCCGAATTTCTCGATTGACATTTAGCACTTTGAACTTCAAAGCTAAAATGCATGCCTAAACGGCGTTCACGGTGGTGGTTTCCATCAAGTATGCCATTCTTCAGGGTTGACTCAGCCATAGACGAGTACATTCGGCCCTAAAAAAACTGAAGACAGGCACACACGGTCTGCCTTGGCTGGTTGTCTCGTTTTAGCAAGGGTTGTCGTTTGGAATGGCTGATCTTGTTTGGGCTGCGCACGCTGTGCGTTTGTTCCAAAGCTCGCGGGGCTCACTTGGGCTATCCGGACACGGGCGTACACCCATCGATATAGCCATATTCAAAGTGGTTAAAAGCGAAACAACCTTGTTGGTCCTGTGATTCCCAGTTTCAATCAGGTTTTATCATCTTCAGAAGGCTCAAGTTAAGCCTGAAAGATCGAACGTCATCCAGGCCTTGTGATGTCCTGTTTCCCAATGTTTTGCACGCCAACTAGCAAAGCAGATGCTCGAAGTTGCCCAGCACGAACGCTGACTAGGGGGTAGGGGTAAGGGGCAATGGGAGCCAACATGAAACCAGCCACCTGGAGGGGTCGTTTCCCACTTGTGACTTGTGTGTTCTCCGCAGCCATCAAATTGAAAGTATACATTTGCATATATATATATATACATATATATATATGTTATATATACATATATATGTGGTGCAGCAATATTATATATATACACATACGTTCACACATGTTCTGCTAAGAATCATTATTTGCATGCACATTTCAGTGCACCAACAAGTTGCATGGCGCTGCCACCGGCACCACTCGACTCGAGAGGCTTAGATAGCGAGAAGACGGAGCAGCTCTGCGCCACGGCCTCCGAGCTCTCGGGAAAGAGGCCCGGGGCGGCGGCTTCGGCGCGCGGGCGGCTTGCGCGCGGCCTCGATGGGATCTGTGAGGCAAATTGGGCAAGCGGACTCAGAAAGGGATCTGGCGCTGGCCGAAGCAAACCAACCAAATCATTGATGAAGGTGAATTTCTTGTGGGTCCGCTGGTTTTGATGCTGGCAAGTCATGACTGATAGGTCGCCCAGGTTAGTGGTCTTGCATGATTTGGAGGACAAATAGCTGATCAACGCGGCAATTCAGAATCAAAAGGTGAGGTCCAACATTGTTGAGCAGCGTGAGTGTGAGTGTGGCCTCGTGTCCAGCGGGATTTTACAAGGGCCTGCTGTGTGCGAACATGGCTGATTGAAAGTGGGTCAGAAAGAACTATAGATAAGTTGGTGTGCAGGAAAGCACGATGTTCAGGATTGCATCCTGGCACGATGTTTGTTTCTTGTTTTCGTTTGTCCGTGAGGGTGTCCATGATTGATCACTTCCGAAGAGACCAGGAACTGCGTCAGGGATGGCAACCAGGGCTTTTTGTTGTGCGCCACAGGGTGCAGATCGCGAACTACCTGTGCAAGGGCAACTACACCGCCTGCGCCTCGGGTTTCCCACATCGGTGTCCTTTCTTGACGGTACCCCTGTTTGCGGTGTTCAAGGGACGCCAAAAAGGAAGACCGTTGTGCCGTTTTGGGGGGGGGGACGATTCCTAAAAGGACGAGCCACCCAAGCTAAGTTTCCCTTGGCCCCAGGTCTCCGGTGACAAGGAGGCCTGTGCCAAGCTGGCGGAGATCGCAAAGCCCGAGTTCAAGGCAGGAGATGTAGCTCAGCGTGCCCCAACAGTTTTGAATTTGGATCTTTGGTTTTCTCTTGTTGTGTTCCCAGAGTGGTTCTGCCTGTTTGTGTACAAACACAACACCTCGATGGTGTTTTGGTTTTGACAATGAGCAAACGCCAAAACAAGGCCTTGAGAAAACCAAGCAACCAAACAACAAAGCCCTAAGGACAAGGTGTTTGTTTTGTCAAAAAGTGTTTTTTGGTTTTCCCTCAAGTTCCTTTCGTTGTTTGGTTTTCCCACAGTTTTTTGTTTGTTTTCAGAACAGAACACAAAACATCTTGATACATTTGTAGAAATTCGCGAAAGCCAAAAACACCTAATCAAATTATATGTTTGATTTTAGAATAGAATTCAACGCCTGGTTTTCAAGTCTTGACTGAAGCTGTGATAAAGCTCCTTTAGACACTCCTTGTAGCACTTCTTATTAGGCTCGTTGTAACACTCCGCATAAGGCTCGTCGTCAAGCTCCTACTAAGGCTCCTTGTAAAGCTGCTTCTAGCCCTCTTTTGTGAAACGGCTCCTCAATGTAAAGGCTCCTTCATGAAAAAGGCTCCTCCTTGTACAAAAAGGCTGCTTGCAAAGCTCCCGTTGAAGCTCACATGTAAAGCTGCGTATAAGCCTCCTCAAAGACTCTTCATAAAAACAAGCTCCTTATAAAGCTCCCTGCAAAGCTTAGCATAAAGCTCCTCAAATGACTCCTTACAGAAATCCGCATCAAGCTCTGTTGAAGGCTCCTTAAAAGCTCCTTGTACAATTCCTTGTAAAGAAGCTTATAAAGCTTCTTTCAAGCTTATTATAAACCTCCTTTTAACCCTCCTTGAAAACCTGTGTATAAGACTCCTTACAAAGCTGATGTTAAAGGTTGCTTATTAGGATTATTAATCCAAATTTGGTTCTGATTGATTTTTAGAATGTTGATGGAATTTGAAATGCAGAGAAGTCCATTAGAAGTTCTGTCCAATGAGAATTTACAGGAAGTTCCCTTCTACATATGAAGCTAAATTAACATTTACTAGTACATAGAGTTGAGCAAAGCAAGAGTTCCAATATACTTTCCATCCTCAACTATAATTTTGAAAAGGACACCCTTTCCACAAATAGAGCTTAACAAGGGAAGACATAAATTATAATTAATCCGTGAAATTATACTTTCAACGCAGACTCCGTTTAATTAGATATTTGAATAAACATGTCATTAGAAGTTTGATAGAACTGAAGAAGGACATATTTGAATTTGAATGTCTATGGTGATTCAGACATGTAGCAGGAATTCCTTTCCACATATGATTCTAACCAAAGTGAAACCGAAAAGTGTTCAGTGTTTTCGCTACAAACTATGCTACAAAGGTAGTTCATGGGACGGGGGTGAGCATATATATATATATATATACACATGTATACAAGGAGCTAATACATATATACATATACGTAGGGTTTGAAATTCTACATGCCCGGATTTGAGAGATGATTTCCGGACTACTCAGTCTACTCCCAAACGTAGAACAGGTGTCGCGTGTGAGGTAGCTTTCTTTCCGTTTTGTGCGAATTGTTTGGCTGGTTTGTGTCCTTTTGATGTTCGTCATGACATCGGAACAAGAGTTTGGTTATGCGGGCACAGACCCCCAGCAGTGAACCTTCTTGAGATATCTCAACCATTCTTGTTGCTTGGACTGAGAGACGCTGGACATTAATTCGCGCAGTCCTCGTTCGCTTGTGAACCAAAGTTGTTCGGTTCCAAACCGCCAGTTTGCGGTCTTGTTCCTACTGTTCTCTGTTGGTTTGGCCTCAGCAGGGCCCTATATATTGAGCCACACCCATGTCAGTGTACTGTTATAGTGAGATTTTAAACTACTGCTATAGTGGGACATTTTGGGTCTTAAAGCCGGCATCTTGTCCCATACTTGTGCTGACCCCTGACTAATCCCATCCCAATCAGGCGGTCCACCCGGAAGACGGGAATGACTGAAAAGGGAGGGGGGCCTTCAAAAAAGAAGAGGGGGGGGTCACTATCCAGTCGAAATTGCATGGATGCCTGAGTTTCTTCCTAAGATGTTTATGATAGCCCGGTTCTCCAAAACCCGAGGCGCGCATGGCGGTGCCTCTTGCCGTGGCCGGAGCCTTCCACACGGACTTCATGGCGCGGCCACCCGTTTTTCCGGTCGAAGCCTACGACTTCCGATCCCTCAAAAACATCGGGATCAAAAGCCAACATCCGGGGGACGGTTTACGACTTGTTCCACCTCCAAAAATGGTTTTCCCCCCAAAAATGGCGGAGGGCTGGAGGGTTAAAGGGAGGTCCAACTTTGGTCACCGGCTGGTTGGTTTCTTGTGGGTTTCACTTTGTGATTTTAGGAAGACGCGAAATTCAGCTTGCGCGCCCCCCATTCAAAACAAGTTTCCCCATGTTTTTCATGAACCTAATTCTAGGATTCGATCTGCGATGATATTCAACTTTGCCCATGAGACTGCATGCTGGGGGGGGCTCTTCGTGGGTTGAATTTTCTGAGGTAGTACGTGTCCTCCGACCACAGTGGATGGAATTTTAGACCAACCGCCACTAAGTTGGTCTTCCAGAAAAGGGGCTGTTAGTGGTCGAGGGGGTGTGATCCAACGTCGGACACCTTCAGGGAATCGCTTTCGTGTGGGGTGGGTTTGGAGTGAAACCAAATCACAGGAAGCCGAATTGGCCGCCTTGTGTGGGGGGGCGGGGGCACAGGCCTTGCCACGCGAGTGGCAAGACTCTCTGAAGGCACTAACTGCAAGATATTGATAAATTCAGGCCTGCCCCTATTCTAGTGAAGTCGCTGAAATTGTTTTGCACTTTGCGTTTGTCAAAGGTTGCTAAGTTGTTTAGATGCGCATCTCTACATATACAATCCATGGATTCCATCTGATCGCCCAGCTGCAAGGGTCATTGGGGACCCCATGTCAGGCACCAGCAGTGGAGAAGCTGAAGGAGGTGCTCGCGAGCTCGAAGCCCGGTTCGCGTTTTGGGATCTTCGACGCGGCGAATTTTCCGTGACGACCGTGTGTCCGGTATGTGTCAAATAGGGCGTCGGAACCCCAAGTTTTGCGGGTTTTCCGTTTGGTGTTTCTGTAACACCAGCCTGAAAAGGGCACCCTCGACAAAAACTATGTACCCGTTTGGCGGGTATTGACCCAGTCCTTCTCCGCAAAATGACATGGAACCCCAAGAAGGGGTCCAATTGCTAGGAGATTCCTCCACTGATGCTGGGCCTCTGGATTTTATTAATTTCATTTTAAATTGGAGGGGAGTAATCTGTGAGGTTTGCAGACCACGCGGGTCAAAGACAACTTTGGGTGACAGGGATGGTCATCAATAGCCACGGGCTTAAGGTCACTTAGCTCAGCTGCGCCGCCACGTATGGCGTGGCTGGCCCCACCAAGTAGGCACCACATCTGAGTGACCGCCATGGCTGTGCACATCCCATTATCCGAGCCGGACATCCCTCCTCCGGAGGGCTGGACACAGATGAGTTTTGACCTTCGCCGCGCTCTTCAGCTGTCTCAGCTTGGAGCGAATCATGGTGATCCTATCTGCCCGACATCTGTTATTGGACACAGCTTGGTCGAGATTTGGGATAGCTTCGTTGCGCCTTCCATGACTAGACCAAGTGCCGATGACCAGATACGATTGAACCTGGATGAAGCCTTGCGCACACCGGAAAACGTTTTTCCTGGGTTGTTTCGTGCTGGTCGTGTCAACCCAATCCCTTGCCCCACTGTTGGAAGGATTTGCCTTTTGCTGATCGGTAGGAACTTCACTTTTCAGTACGTGTCCAGTGGAAGTGAAGCCGTTGCCGCAGTTCATCAGAGGCTTTGGGAGCTCGGCCTATGCACCGAGCATGCCATCCTTATCATTCAGGGATGCGAGCTTTCTGGCTCCACGCCAATCAGCTCCATTGGCATTGGCTCCCACTGTGTCAGTGTGTGGGATCCGCCTCGACCTGTTGAGTCAACCTGTGATGGATTCGGTAAATGCACCATTGTTGCATTGCTCCGTGTTTCCCCTATTGGGCCACTAGTTGAACATGAGGGGAACATTGGTGTCTGGTTTGATGACCTCTTCTGGTACCCCAAGATTCTGTGTCGCCATTGGTGCTGGATTGCATATGCATCAAGCGAGTCCTGCCAAATTTGGCACGCCGGACAGCCAAGCCACAGTGAGCACCTTGCTGAGGAAATCAGACACATAGGATTCAGGCGTAGTCTTGAGTTTGCGTGTGACATTCAAGAGCAGCAGGTCAGTGTGGGCCGTGCCTTCCCGTTGTTCTCGCAATTGCCCAAGGGAACCACCCCAGCATCAGTGAAGTCCGAGCCAGTGTTCAGCTTGCAACATCCTTCTGTGCGCAGTATGCCGCTGGCCATCCTCCTGAGCCCCAGCTAGGAGGTGGTCTCCCTGCAAAAGCCACGAAGGAGCTTCAGAGCATTCTCACCCTCAAGGGGGTCCCTGAACATGCAATCAGTGACCGCATTCAAGGGTTGCTCCAGATTGCTTCCAACGCTCAAGTTGAAGCCGCTCTCAAGCAGACCACTGCCAAGCAAAGATGGTCACAGTTGTGTGAAGCCGCAGGTTCCACCTTCAGGCTAGTCACCAGTGATGAGATCAAAATGCAGAAGAGAGCGAAAAACGAGGCTCCAAAGCCCAACACTGCCATTGATCCGTTGCAGCACAATGACCCTTGGTTGCGCCCTCACCAGAACCACCAGCATGGAATTGACTCTTCAGGCCCCAAAGGCCTTGAAATTGACAATCTGCAGTGCCAAAGCGATGTGTTTGTAACCGAGCAGGGAACAGGGCTCGACTTCCTCACGCTGCCTCAGGTTGTATCAGATGCCACAGGAGTTTGCGTTGCCACGCTCAAGCAAGCTTCTCCCTTCATGCAAGGATCCAAGAACCTCTCGGCTTACCCGCTCGCCCTTTTTGTGCTTGAGGCAGAAGGTCAGGTTGTCACAGGTTTTCCCAAAGCCACGTGCAGCCTGCCCGCCAAGCTCAAAGATAGTGGTGGCAGCATCGTTTTGCTTGGAACATTAGTTCAAATAGGCGATGCCAAAGTTGTCAGGTTCACCTCTCCCAATGCTTGTCAGGTCATGCCACCAGCAAGTAGAGCCTTCCGGATTGTTGTGCATCGTGTGCATTACACCAGCCAAGAATGGAATAGCCCATCCAGTGCGCTCAGCCATCGCCGGGATTCCCACCCTCTCCACCCAGCACAAAATGCTTCTTGATTACTGGGGGCACAGAACCACAAGCTCTCAGATAACTTTCAAGATTCGCGTAAATGACCAGGTAGGGGACCAGGTCCGGAAGGACTCGGGTTGCAATCTCATCTTTGTCGATGACATCCCAGCTGAGAATAATCCCCGTCAGGGCTGGGTCGTAGTCTGGCTACCTGACCACTCGCATGATCAAGCCAAAGCCAAGGCTCAGACGCATCCGGTTCAGTGCGGCATCGTAGTCAAAAACCCAGGCAAAGCACAGATCTTCGGACTCAGAGTCCTCGCAAAGGACGCAGTCGAGCTACGCCTGTAGATCGTGCCTGAAGCCACCCAGGGCGACGGATACGTACCAATCGTAAGGCACTTCATTTTGCAACCCGTCCCTGCAGGTTGTGACCAGGACACGATTAGCCAGATCCTTGCTTCAGTCAAGTGGACTGCGCGGCCGCTCAAGCCTGTAGGTCGCCATGCATAGCGAGTAGGAGCTGCGGAAGCAGCAGCACCCTGGCGAAAAGCGCAGGTTTGACACAGGAAGGCAACCGGTTGTCATCCAGACAGGACCAGGTGTTGCCCAGCCGAGCGCAAATCCATCGCAAGCTGCTGTGCCCCGCATTTGTGATGTCGAACAGAGGTTCACTGACAAGCTTGCCGTTGTCGAGAAAGGTTTGAGGCCAAACTTGAGGCATTGACTGGGAAGGTCGCCGACTCAGCACAGAGTCACAAGCAGGACATTGATGCCCTGCGCCATGAAACCAGCCAGCACAGACAGGAGTTGATCAATATCAGCTCTGGCAATGCGGACATCAGCAAGCATCTCCTCAAGCTTACCAGTGCTTTTGAAGCCCAATCCAAGCAGCTCCAGGACCTCATCCAAGCCGGCTCTTCCGAGCAAGCGCACAAGGTTCGGGTTAAGTCGCAGTCCGAGACCTGACGGTGGCATCCTGGTCCGTACAGTGCCGGCGAATGTCGGCCCAGTAGTTTTCCACTAGCCGATGAATTTTGGTTTCTGATGTGTGTGACTCGATCCCTATGTCCGGGATTGGAGACTCCACCTTATTCCGGGGAATGGTGGATAGACCCTCAGTCAGGTAGTGACCTTTGGATCCAGTCATTTGTACTCATGCCAGACTCTCCTCAGCATTCCTTGCTTCCGAGGAGACTCAGTACCACATCAGTCTTGTAGATTCAGCTCAGAAATCCTGGGCCACACTAGCAGTACAATCACATGTGAGATCTCCTCTCAGTCATGATGAGGTATCCGCGTGGGATCAGCATTTTCACTCTGACCCCCCATTTCAGTTTTTCCGCTCCTGTAGCCTTGTTAAATCCGAGCACGTTCCCTGCGCCAAACATTGGATCGGCTCAGGACCGCATGGTCAACAAAGTGAGGCCAGACATCCTCTTTTTCCTCATGCCTTTGGGGAACGTGGGCCACATTGTCAACAAGCCTGTCGTGACAAGTCCCATTACTTGTCGCATCGAACAGTTTCCGTTGCTTGCCAGCAGCAAAACGCTTTTGATCGTGTGTTACAGCAGACACGCAATAAGAGGTTGCACAGTTTGCATGGGAATACGGAAAACAGTTTCATCCGAGTAGTCAACCCGACCTCGCTCCACGCCAACCTGGACGAGGTTCTTGCGCTTGGCAAAGGTACCACCTGCCTTGCTGAAACCGCTCACACAGAAGGCAAGGCGAGGGCCATAGCCACTACGGCAAGAGCCGGTGGTTCCCATAACGTTTTGGATCCACCTGTCCCATTTGTTAAGGGGGAGCAGCGCAGTTCTCCGATGCATGCTGGGGTAGGAGTACTTTCAACTTGCCCGATTTGGACCACACCTGGCCAGCCGCCATGGGCAAACACATACCGCACCCTTGACGTGATGATACAGCCTTGTGACCACATTCAGGTACGGGTTGTAACTTTCTATGGAGTCGCAGCTACTGCCTACAATCCCCATGCCCAGGAAACTACTTTGAAACTCCTTGAGAACCTCCTCGACAATTGGACCGCTCACCAAGGTCCTTTGGTGTTGGCAGGGGACTTCAACCTTGACCTCAGTAATGAGTCAATTGGCGAAAAGTTGTTTTCTGCGGGCTGGGTAGACTGTGCCCAACACTTCGCTGATAGAGAAGGTGGCACCGCTCCAAAAACATACAAAGGGGTAACTAGGATCGACCAGATTTGGGTGAACTCGGCTGCGCTGGCCTTTTTAGCCCGAGTAGAGACTCGTCTAGATGCCCCCTTGTCCGGCCATGCTCCTGTTGAATGCCAGTTTGCATGGCCAGCAGTACCTTCACCGGCTCGGGTTTGGCCCATCGCTCCCAGCATTGTTCAATGGGACTCTAAGGTCGACGCCAACTACACGTGGGACTTCCAAGGTCCGAATCACACTGAGGACCTTGGTAACCACAATCGTGTGGAGCAGCAGTTTGCCGCTTGGAGTGCAGCCGCAGAAAAATGGTTGCGCAATGCCTCTGGAGCCGCCCGCTCCACGCAACCCACTAAAGCCATTCACTGCGCAACTCGGCCCAAACCGATCACACCCATCACGCTCCCGCCTGTGAAATTGATGCAGTCGTTTCTTTTGCATGGCACAAAAAGCTTGTTGCCCAGCACCGTAGGCTTCACGCTTGGGACAACCTCGCCACAGCCGCGGACCATAGAACCGATTTTTCTCTTGATGAGCGCCTCCAGCTAATCAAGCTTGTGAAACGCATTAAGCAATGGCCTGGTAAAGGCATTTCTTTCTCGCAGTGGATGTCCAGCAAGGACCCGTGTGTTGACTACCAGTCCCTCCTTCAAGGAGAGGTCAATCACTCCAACCGCACTTTTCTCAAGCAGCGCTTTCTGGAGTTCAGCGCCAAAGAAATTCAGGCTGAAACTGCCGCGCAAAAACGAGCCACGACCCAAAAGTTCAATCAAGATTGGAAAGAGGGCGGTAGCCTCTCGTTCAAGGCAGTTAGGCCGCCACCTGTTCCTCCCATCCTAGCCATCGGCACGCCTGATGGCTGGGTTGCGGAGCCCAATGCCTTGGCAGAGCTCCTCCTTGGACCATGGGAAGCCATCTGGAACAGGCACCAAAATATTCCGGGTGATACATGGAACACAGTGCTTGACCAGGTCCTGCCTCTTCTTAGCTCCTCCCCTTTTGAACCTCCACCAATCGGTTGGAAGGAATGGAGGAGAGCAGTTAGGAAACTCGGTAAATTCACAGCGCCCGGATTGTGTGGATGGCAAGGGCAAGAACTTTGCCACCTTCCTGAATCCGTTGTGACCCCTCTCCTTGAACTTTTCAATCACACTGAGCGTACTGGCCTTGGGATGCCGCAGCAACTCCTCCATGCCTCAGTTGCTATGATCGCAAAGTGCCTTAACCCAAGCTCGTCAAATGATTGTAGACCCATCACTGTACTGTCGTGCGTCTACAGATGCTGGATGTCCGCAAGAGCGTCTTCCATGCAATCTTGGCTTGCCAAAATCATGCCAGCAGAAATGAGAGGGTTTCTGGCAGGGCGCCACCTTGATGACTTCCTTTACGGCCTCAGCCTAGACATAGAAGCAGCCCACCAGGGACTCGCCGGTCCTCTCTTAGGAATGTCCTTGGACATTACCAAGGCCTTCAACTACATTCCAAGAGAGGCTGCGTTCGCTATCCTCGGGCGTCTTGGGCTAGCCGATTGGTTGATCTCAGCCTGGCGTAGCAATTTGTCTCGCCTTCATAGACGGGCTAAGGTTTCAGGCACGCTCAGCAGGGCTGTGCTATCGTGCACTGGCTTCCCAGAAGGATGCCCCATGTCTCCCATTGCGATGTTGGCAATTGGCACAGTCTGGCACAGGGTGACCAGCTTGCCTTCGCCGCTACTCAAAGTTGATAGTTTTGCCGATAACTTCAACCTCAGTTGTGATAGCATTGCAAATTTGCTTCCTGGCCTAGAACGTGGGACCAAACTCCTCACAGCGTTGGATTTGCATATCAACGCCGCCAAGTGTGCGATTTGGTCGACTGACCCGAGCATACGCTCAGAACTTGACAAGTTTGAGTTCTGCCTCGGTAAGCCGTCTCATGTTTACGATGTCCGGGAACTCGGGGGCCACTTCAGTTTCACAAGGGCAGTCCGGAACAAAACTGTCCAAAAACGGGTGAACGAAGCCACAGCCACACTAGGTAGAATTGCTAGGCTGCCTGCGCCGTTTGCTCGTAAAGTTGGACTCACCCGTCGTGCCGCCCTGCCCAAGGCAATTTGGGGTCTCCAGTTGACCAGGCGAGGGAAAAAACGCATAGACAGCCTAACTGCAGCTGCCAAAACAGCTGTCGGCCTTGGCCATGCGGGTTCGTCCCCTTATGTTGCTCTAGCAGTAATTAATGAGGAGGACACTCACCCCGCCTTTGCCATTCACCGCCATAGGATTCACTCCTTCTGGAAATGGCTGCGCGGTCCAGAAAGCAGCAGGATGACCTCAGCCAAATGTGGGCTGCGCAGCTTGTCCAACCTGGTGACGGGCCTATCAGCCTGCTAGGCATTAGCCGCATGCGACCTTGATCTTGACCTTGATCTTAATCTTGTGACTCCGTTTGGACTGATTGAGCTAAGTACCAGCCCCTGGAGGACGGTCTACCGCTCACTCGTTTACGGATTTCATAGGGCCGAGGGTCTATACCTCTCGCACCGAAAAGTTTTAGGTCAAGTAGGAACAATTGATGCCCATCTTCTTAGAAAAGGACTTGCGAGCCTGACCGAGGAACACCAAGGTCTGGTTCGGGTAGCCGCTTCTGGCGCCAGATTCGAAAATGCCGAAATTGCCAGATATAATCCAAAATTCGATGAGAAATGCGCTCACTGCGGTTACCCGGACACGAGAGACCACCGCCTCACTGAGTGCCCAGCCACTGCAGAAGCAAGGGCAGATCATCTGCCCTTGCTCGCCAGATGGGACACAATATGTGAGCCGCTCAGGCTGCACCTGCTGCCTTCTCTTAGCCCCAAACTTGCCGAGTTTTGGACTACCATTCAGAATGTGCCAGACCCTGACTTTGTCCCTAGACCACCTGGACCACGACTCACGTGGTTCACGGACGGCAGTGGGCAAAATCCCACCTCCAGGTTTTGTCTTGTCTCTTTCGCTGGGGTCTGCGTTGAAGAAGGTTCCTGCTTGCCCACTAGTAGCTTCCAGGGGATTTTGCCAGGTCCCCTCCGAAGTGTCGACAGAGGTGAACTTTATGCGATAATAGGAGTTTTGCAGCGCTGTCACTCCTGTGACATCTTCACTGACTCCAAGCACGCCGCTGAGTATTTTCACCTGCTCCTCACGCAAGGATGGACTGATGACCTTGGCACTAGGCCCAACTCGGACTTACTTGCCCTTGCCCACAGAACGATAGGCTCCAGATCTGTCAACGAAGTAAATATCCAGTGGGTCAAAGCGCACAGGGATCTTGCCTCTGCCATCTCTGGATCAGACGCCTTTCGGATACGTGGCAATGCATTAGCTGACAGTGAGGCCAACGAAGCATATTACCTTTGGGACGAAGCCACCCGGCGACTCGCAATCCAGGGTGTCGCCGAGGAGTCCAGCAGACTCAAGGAGTGGAACGAGCTTGCTGACCTGCATGTCAAGGTTGCCAAAGTCTTTGCCCATAAAATTGACAGGCATAACGCTCCCAATACGGTTGATAACCTCGCCGAGACTGTTGGGAGCCCTGATTGATTGCGGTAACCTTCACTCCACCAAATCTGTTTTCCCTGCCGACTTTGTTTGGAGTTTTTGCACCCTCCTTTCAAAATTGCAATGGAACGATAGGCCTGCCCAAACTGGGAGTGGTACTCCTCTGATTTTTATAGGTCTCCTCTTCTTTTTGCATTCCGGCAGATCCATGCCCACACGTGACCATAACACTTGGTTCTGGACTAATAATAACGATCAAAGCATTAGGCGTCAGGCCAATACACTACTTATAGTAGTAAGGCTCCTTAGCGAATCGCTTGGCAGGGAAGTCATCCCCGGGTTCCTTAAATTCTTCAAGAAAATTAAGCCCGTCGCCCCACTTGACGCTGAGATCAAGTGGGCGGTCGTGCCCTTTTACTTAGAGAAAACTTCGTGGGACCAAGCCATACTTCTTGCTAGAGATCTGCAGGAGAGACACCCCCACTGGACCACCTGCGGTTTCCCCAGTGGCCGGGTCAGCTCTTGCATGCCTTTCAGGCCGACTCAACTGCTTCAGGCATCGCCAAAGGCGAAGTTTGCCGAGGCCACTTGGAGCCCGATTGCCATTCCCCCGCGAAGCGGAAACAACGTGCTCTCCCTGCTGCGGGGCGGTGGGCGGTGAGGCTGTTTCCTTCTTTGGGGTGTTTTGTTGTTTGGGGTTTGTCGGGGTGGTTGCTTTTCCCCCCTTTCTTTTGCGCAAGGCCACCGCCTCGGGCGGGCAGACACGGTGTACATTTCCATTTATGTGCAGCGGCAACAAGCCCTGTACACTCAAGGACGCAGGGATGGTCATCAATAAACTCCTGGAGGATTTCTCAGCACATGTCCTGTTTAAGAGGTGTTCTTCACTCTGACGGGGCACCACTCCCTCACCCACCAGGTTTATGAAGTTAAGGTCGACAATGAGTTTAAAAGCGACAGAAGGATGCAACTCATTCAACGCACTGACTGGAATGACTGGAAACACCTGCTCACACACATACACACAACAAATCATCCATTGGAGGATGAAGGGAAGTCCTTGTCATCTACAATAAAGTTGGCTTATTTGTGTGAACACTAAGTATTAGCTATGCCCAGACAATACGTTCAATACATACAATAAATGTTATACACAATCATTATTATACATACATGTATATGGTTGGTATAATACATATATATATATGGGGGTTGATCAAAAGGTCCTTGCAAAGAGTTATGTATTCGGTGACCATTTGTCTTGGCTGAAATCCCTCCGCGAAAGATCGGCGATGGAGTTCGCGAAAGAAACTTTTTTTTCGCGAAAGATTCCGCGTTGGATTCTTGGAGGTCTTCCTGTGCACTTACATATTTGCAGACCCCGCTCCCTTGTAGATAGGGAGATACGCAGCACCTACACTTGCATTATTGATTCCCTGCCTGTGTTGGGAATGGTGCAAATCAATAACGTTGGCTGGGCTATTTTGGAGCAAGTTTCGCGAAAGATCCGCGAAAGACCGGCGAAAGGCCAGGGAGCTTGTTGCAAGGTTCCGCACATCGCCGGCAAGCGCAAGTGGCAAGGGCGAATGACGGTGACTGCTTGCACTTGACACTACGTACTGCACACAAGTGAACTGCGGCCTCGTGTTTGCCAGCATAACTGCGGCGGCCACAATGGCTCCAGAGCGCACGCTGCAAACAAAAGGGCTTGGCGATGGAGTCGCGAAAGATTCGCGAAAGAACTTTGTTTCTCGCGAAGATGGCGTTTCCCGGAAACAGGAATATTGATCAACTGCCATATATATATATATGTGTGTATACACATGGTATATGTATATACACATATATCAATGTATTGCACATGCATTGCGATGTTCTTTTCCTGCAAGGTTCATCTTCCCTTCAGACAGAGGTCCTTCGAGGCGAAACATCTGCGCAAGGTGTGGACCTCCAGACACCTCGCATCCCCGTGGTGTCCAACGTGGACGCCAAGCCGGGCAGCCAAGTTTCGGACGGTCGGGACTGGAGGGAAGTATAGCGCCCTTGGCTGAGCCGGGGATTTGGGGGGCGAGATGAGATGGGAAGGAAGAGCTTTCTGGTGTCCACCAAGGGTGCCATGATTCAAGTCACCTTGCAGGAGAAAGAATTCAGAGTTGAGATATCCGGTTTCTGCGCCTTCGGTGATTTTTGGAGCCTGATCCATGGATTGATCCCTCAAGACGGTGTTGGGCCGTTGGGGATGCTACAAGGATTCGAGGTGACCAGCAGACAAGCTGGCACCTGAGGCCACACTCCGACCCTGAGATGATCAAGGCCTGCCAGTTGAAAGGATCTAAGTTAAGGGACATTGTGCCTTGAGAAGTGAACGGGATTCATGGCAGTGAGGAATGGTTGTGTTTTGCCTTGGCAAGAACTACGGAAGTGCTTGATGCTGGCCGGGCTTGAGGCATGCTTGCCGCAGGGGTCCCTTGATTGTGTTCCTTCACTTGCACTTGCGGAATTGAATGCTCGAAAGACGGTTTAGACGCCTTGGTGTATGCGGGATTGCTTCCTTGGGATGTTTGAGTACGTCGAAACGCATCTAACAAGGGTTCCCGCATTTTGAGTTGAGGAGGAAGCTTGTGTGATTGACCTCTTTGGGAGTGAATCAATCTTCCATCAGCATGAAGCTTGCAATCAGACACATTGCCAGTCATGCTGCTACACTTGGTGCTTCTTGAGAACAGGATTGCTCATGCTGAATGAGACTCAGCAAATCTGGGCAAATAGTAACCTCACGGCAAAGGCTTGCGACCTCACCTACTTCCTTTCATAGGTACCCTCCATGTTGGTGATTTCTTGGAATTCGCGCATCAAAACAACAGGTCACGTGGGTGGTGTTCTCCGGAATAAGATGGAATGGATCCCGGAAAATGTGGCTTCGGGGATTCCTTGCCAGGAGATCCTGGCAAAGCAGGTGACCGCCCCGGTGCGGCGGGACCCTTGGCCGAGCCCGGCTGCGAGGGATTCGGCCAAAACTTCACGGCTGTTCCATGGGAAGCACATTCGCACGTGGGAACCCTTAAAAAATCGGAGTCCGTTTGCATGTACCCTTCCTCCAACAACATAGCAGCTGTGGGAGGGTTCCTGGAAGATCAGTTTCCTCTCAAAGGAACTGTGTGCTACGCTAGTTGGATGCTATCATGAGGTGAGGTGTTTGCTTTGCATACTTCACATTATGAAACACAAGGCTGGTTCGCCGAATCCGCCGAAGCTGATCCCACCCTCAGATCTTGGCAATGCTCAGCTAGTTAGTGGATATACGGGCGTGGCCTACTGAGTCCTCAGTGGCTTCTATTGTGGGTTGGCTGGGCATCTTCCCGTGCAGCAGTCTTCAGTATCGGTGCGGCTGATGGGTATTTGCATTGCAGAGAGGCAAGCGTGCTGAATAGCTTGAGTCATGTTTCATTGCCCCCCATTCAGCTCTGATCAACGGACTCAAACGCAGCAGTATCCTCCCTCAAATTGGTTGGGATTTGAACCGAATTTACGTGTTGGGCTTCTTTTGGGAAGCAGAGGCGCCTGATATCTTCAAAAGGGCCCAATGATTTGTCCAAACGGGGGCTCAAAGGGCAAGTTGTAACCGTCATCTCCAATCGGTTGGCCTCGGCTGAGGTGGGAGACCCAAATGAAGGACGTCCAGCGTGCGCAGTTTGCTGTCGATTTGTTGACAGATTCTGGGGGGGTATCAAAGTCACAAGCTGAGCTTGTTTCCTTAAACCAGTTACTTGCTGACTTTGACAATAGCAGACAAATAACAAACATCACCTCAATAGAGACGTGACAGTCCATAAGCGAGGAGCGGAGAGTGGAGTTAGAGCCAAGGACATTCAAAACGCTCCACTTTCCTCAGGTCTAAAGACAAGAACCTTCCTTGTACAGGTGTTCCTGCAACTTTTCCTGTCCGGCCGGCTTCGACAAATGCTTTGAGCTAGGTGTGTCATGAATTCGGGCCCCCGAAGTGATCTTGGCTTCCACGGGTGCAACGCCTAGGATCCCCATCGCCTCGAAGCCGTCGCCGCGAGCCGCGAGCCGAAGCCGTTCCGAAAGGACCTGGTGGCCTCCGGCGGCTTCGAGCGGGGCTTCGAGTGCGGTCCTGGCAAGGCGAAGGGACGCGAAGGGATGCGACGGCAGGGAAGGGTTGATACGAAGTGCCTCCCAGCAAAGTACCACTCGATACCACTCGCCCCCCAAGCTGATTTTTGTTGGTGCTCACTGATAAATATCCCTCGTGGGCCGCTCACTCGTTTTTGTTGGACGATCAAGTATTGGCGAAAACAGATGGCTAGCTGCAGTAGGAGGAAGCTCGATTGATGAACTGTTTGAAGGATGACCCCTGAATGGAGCCTGAAGTCGCGCCGTGCTGCCAACGAACATGCAATCGGCTGGCACAAAGGAGCTTGTCAAAATAGTGCCCGTGCCCTGAGTGAAGGCAGGCCAACCTAGAACCAGACAATGTTGGAGCAAGCACCCAAAAATCACGAAATAGCTGGCCATTTGCCAAGCTGGCAATTTGCCAAAAATGGCCAGATGGACCAATTTTCTGAAAAGCAGTGGTCTTTGGAAGCATCTACCTGGATTCCTTCGTTGCCCAGTCTATATATAGATTGAGCTTAGGCCTCAGGGAGCCATGGACATATTCCCTTGAGGCTTGCGGAAGATGCTCAGCCGTCAGAACTCAGAAGGCCAACAGTGGGACCAAGTGGGTTCCGCTGCCGAGCTTGCAAGAAGCCATCCAAGAGAAGGACCTCAAATTATGAGATCACGTGTCAAAAACCCGGCATCCCTTGAAACGGCTTGGTTCCGGTTGCTTTCCTTGTTTTGCAGCCGCAAAGAGGTCCAACTAGTCTTGGCATCGTTCAGCCCAGCTGGATTTGTTCGCCTCGAGCGCGAAGGTGATCGCAGGCATCATGAAGCGCATCGACAAGCCACGCGGCAAGAAATTTCTTGGGCCGATCTTTGGATGGGCTGACGGGACTGGGCTGACGGGACTGGACTGTGGAACCTCTTTTTACAGTCGGTGAACCATGTCCCTCGGGCCCATGGGCGTCATTGGCATTTTCGCTGAGCGCATTTGCGAAACCTCGTGGAAGGTTGTCAGCATGGCAACGGTCCTGTTTGAGAAAGTCGAGGAAAGGGCGGCATGCCATGCGTGAAAGGCACGCTTTTTGGATTTGGGCAGAACCCCTGTTCACAGTACACACCAGGAGCTGGCTGGGGAGCTGGCTGGCCATGCCAAGGATCCAGGCAGGCTGTTCTTCACTTGAATATAGACACCAGCCAGTACACAGTTTGATGTCTTTGAGCTGGCAACTGCTCTTGCCATTTGCTCGATAACGGTCCTCGGAACAAGTGGGAATCATTTGCCCCCCTTCCCCCCTCCACCAAACAACTGACACGATTGACACGCTGGGCCCATTGATTTGACATTTGACTCCTTCTTTGCAACAGTCATTCCATGGGTCGATTCTTCGGCAGAATCACGGCTCACACTTCAACAGCAAGCAGCAAAGAAAGTGGTGAAGGGTCACGCGCGAAATGGGCCCCTGGCTCGGGAGCTCGCGTGAAGCCCTCGCGTGAAGCCGAGGGGTGCGGCGAAGAACATCACGGGCGTGCCCGTTTGAGCGGCGAGCTGTGGCGCGTGCCATTGAGACCCTTGATGCGACCAAATGGGGGTCCATTTGGGTTTGTCCTTGCGGGGGATTTGGACCAAAGCTCAAAATGGTTTTGGTTGTTCTGTTGGTTTTCCCTTACCACCCGAAACGGGTACCCTCAACAAAGACGCGCCCATTGAACAAAGCTGGGGAAATGACGTACACTTCTGGGGTGCTGATGTATTTCTTCTTTGTCAGTTTCGTTTTCTCCGGCATTCTCACGGGCCCGGCAGGCCCATCTATCCATTCAGCTAGGGGTTTGAGGCAGCGATGTGCTCTCATCAGCTGCTTGATGCGTTTTCAATCGCGGACTCGGAGTGCATTTGAACCTAGCTTTGCGAGGGCGAGCTCCAATTGACCTATGTGTGTTATAGTTAAGGACCCTTTCACAGGTGTCGCCAGGGATGGTCAGGCACCATGATAAGTATTTCGATTAGGGGAACCGGGGAACCACGAGTCAATGAGCATGGCCCACACAACGAGTTTTGACCAGCCACTTGGCAGGGACAGCAGAGGGTTGGGCTGTGGGCACCATGGCATGCGTGGTCGCCGAAGTGGGGCTTTGACTTGGGCAGCAAAGATGTCCTATGGTGTACATGGAAGCAGATCAGCAGGGGTGGGACAAGCAGGTGAGGGGTCCTGCTCCCAGCGCAACCACTAAGAACCATCACATGCAGGTCTGACGAGGTCTGAGACCTTCGTCCCGAGTGACATCGGCCCGAGTGACATCGGCCCCATCTGAAGCAGCTTGGGGCGTGGGTAGTCTATTGTGTGCCGGCATTGTGACATCCTGGAAATCTGATTGCTACACATGCGCAGCAAAGGGGTCGCGCGCTCCAGCAACGTGAAGTGGCTTGGCAACGAGGATGGCGCAGGGGCCGCCCGCCCACACTTGTCTCGCCATGACTGAGCTGAGAGGTCTGAGAAAGTAGGATTGCCCCGCGCCGTATGTGAGGCTTTTCTGTTGGCTGGCATTCACTCACTCTGGATCGTCGGATAACGCATGCCCTGCATGTCAAGATGAAGCAGCATATCGCCCGCTACTTCTTGCATGAAGAAGACACATGATGTATGATGGTGCCCAGGCTGATGATGTACATCCTGTCTCAGAGAAAGCGCAAAAGGCATTCCAGCGCTGAGCGGCTATGTGGTGCTCCGGCGCCCAGTAATGAACGCTGCTATCTGTAGCGACTACCATCTGTGTGGTGCAGCTCGGCACCTGGTTATGCGCGCAGCTCCCACGCTGAATTGGGCGCTACTGCCCGAGGGCGCTTACACGGGCGCCCGGCTGGCCGCCTGGGTCAGCTCCAACTTTGCCACCGCCACCAAAAGCGAGACCACAAACAGTCTGAGCGTCGGCAACCGGCTGATCCTGAACGACCTGGAGCTGCGCAGCAATTTCCTAACGCAGCGGACTACCCTGCTGCGCCGCCCGCCTCTCCGACCAAGCCCTTCAGCATGGACCACATGCTGGGCCCGAGCTTCGTCTCCGGCGGGCAGCAGGTCTTTGGGTTCGTCCGGATGATGGCGCACAACGAGGTCTACCTGCGCTGCGCCCAGCTGGCCAACATTAGGTTTCCTTGCGCTGCAACTAAAAGGCCTCGTCGCGGGAAGCGTCGAAACTAGGAGTAATTAGGAGTTTTGACCATACGTCGTTTCCACCATTCAGACCGACAGACAGACAGACAGAGAGAGAGAGAGAGAGCGTTGTTTGACGAAATCTCGTGTTCGACCTAGCAAGCAAGCTGCACGCAATCAAGCAAGCAAGCAAGCACCGCACTTTGACAGTTCAAGATTGATGTTTCGGACTTTGAACCTTGCTGGAGAAAAAGATGGGGTGATCTCCAGAGTCTGTGAATCGTAGGTGAAACGGTTCCTTTTTTCCGCTCTGTCCATGCGGGCAAGTGAACTTCGCTTCATGCCGGAAGTACGTTTGGCTCCAAATCACAGACACGCTAGTTTGGCACCCAGGAATGTCGCGGGATCACGAGAGAAGCCTTGTCCTCATGAAAGCCGACCCTTTCGTCGGCTTGTTCATCGCCTTGCTCGCACACAAACAATGACCACGCTAGACAAATGGGCCTTGTTTCTGGCCTTCAACAACGTGAGAGGAGGCCGTTGGTATGTTACATCAATCTGCACGAACCAGAGCGACCATTGGGTAAGGGATGGATGACGACAATTTCTTTGACGGGATCCCTGGGCTGCGGTGAAACATCATCGTCCCTTGGCTGCCATGGTCTGATCTTATGCCCGTTTAACAGACTGATGCTGATCTTCTTGCAGCATAAAACAGTTTTTCCGTCTTCGGAACAAGTTGGGACTCGTCGTTCACGCGATCTGGAAAGCAACCTGATATTTCACTTGCGCTCGCGTGGCAGATTTTCCTTTCAGCCAACTCCAGCCAGAGCGTGTAGTGTGCTGATCCTGCATGCTGCAGGATGCGCAGTCGCTGCAGCAGCGGCTTAAAAGACTGTGCGAGGCGTCAAATCGTGCTTGCGTAGGCGTAGTGCAAATGCAAGCCCCAACGACAACAAATATGTTTTCAGTCATCTATGTAATTTAAGAGTTTAGGGGAAGGTTCACCCATCCACGACAATGCACAAGCAGTCTGGCCTTTGATCCGATGATTGCACTCCTCGGCCAAAACAAATGAAGACCCGAAGTGAAAAACCCGATCCTTAAAGACAATTTATGTGCTGTACACTTCGTCAGCGGAGATTCGTAACCTCTTTGAAGGAATTCCTTCATAAGTGTTGGGTCGCGGCAACTGTTTGTTGGATTCGAAGCACGAGCATCGCCTTATTCGCCTGCTCAGCGATGCAAGTACCAATTCACACATCGTTCAGGCTCTTGCTGCCACCAAAGCCAGAGTCTAATTCTGCTTGCTACCTGTTGGCCAAGGCTTTACAAGGGCTTTGTTTGCTTCCTCTTGATTGTTTGGCCAGATCCTTGGGACATAGTGTTTCCAACTTGGGTGACTGCTCTCCATGGCATGCTCACGCAAACCCAACGGACACTGACCTGCGAAGTCTTCATAATACGCGTGTGTCTTCTTAAATTGAGGGGACCCCTCAAACAATGCACAGACCCATATTTCACTTGTTTGCTTGCGCAGACTGGGCAGATAGTAGCGCTTTCCCCACATTACAAAGAAGGATTCGGATTCCCCCCCTTGTGATCAGCCCAAAAAGATTGTGAACTCAGTAAAGTTGGGCTGCACGCATGAGAATCTCCACAGAGATGGTCATGAAAGCATTAATCATTTGCGGTTGTTTTCGCTGTGCCAAAGGCAGTTGGCGGAAGCTTCCGAAATGGTTGGTTTCATGTGGGATCACTTTTCTTGGCGGGAAGCAAGTCATGATTTTGAATGTCGCGCCCCAACTCAGTTTCACCCGCTCGCTGTCATGTCTTGCCTTTTCATGACCGAGAGACATTCGTGGCAATTGGTGGGTTTGACCAATATTATCTTGACCCTGCCTGCACACTGGCCAATTTGTTTGACAACCTGACCGTTGGCTCGAGAAGAGATGAGGTGAATGATATCCTTTCGCTTTGCCTCGCCCAAGGACCGGATGCCAATGCAGAGTTGGCCCGTTCTGCATGTTGCCATCTAAGCTTTTTGCCCAGAAACAGTCAAAGCATAGCCAGGAGCGCTCGTTCTAGCGAATTTGTGCGGAGGTGTCGATCAGGTTCCTCTGCGAGTCCCTTCTCTGTAGCCAAAGCTCAGAGGTATAAAGCTGAAGCCAAAACTGACCGAGCTGTCATGAAAGGATCACTATATGGCTGCAAAGATTTACAGAAGCCAGAGGATCAAGGCGTCCATTTTGGTTGACAAGGTCATAATTCTTGTCCACTCATGTTTAGTATAAGCAACAAATGTCAAGCAGTCAACAGTATAATGCGCCACTTCAAGCACTCTACATTTAATCAGGTCTGTGAGGTCTAATTCACCAAGTGCCACCTGGCAAAACAAACCGTCTAGGCGAAGCTCCCTTGCGAGTTGATGTCGTTGGATAAATCTCAATGGTTGGGTCGTTTGCTTAAGGGCCAAGTTCGAATAGATTGTTTGCGGGAGAAGGGCTTTATGAGTGGGATGCTTGCAGCAAATTGGGAGGTCAGTGGGGTCAGAATCAGGCCCTTGCCCGAGTGATTTTCCAAGAGGTATTGGTTCGTATCGCTTTTGTAGCAGCTTGGTATATGTTGGCCTGGCTTAATTCTGCTTTACAGTTTTACAATTGGTTCACTTGTCTTGGGATATCTTGCCTTATCTTGTCCACAATGAATAAACATCTCGTTTACCTCCTGTTGTTCTGTATTCCCCTACTCTTTGTCCTGTTCAGGCCGGGATTTTGTTTGCAACCCTCCCCCTCATGTACTGGTCGCCATCCAACATCCTGATCCTGACCTGGCAGAATGCTGCTTCGTACGCCTGACTGTTGCCCGTTTTCTTGACGAAACGACTTGGCCCTGTGGCTCAATGCTTGAACACGCACCTGGGCCCTGTGGTTCTTGGTGGTTTTGGGGTTGTTGGGGGGGCCTTGTTCTGCACCGCACGGTGTGGCACGGCCTCCTGCACCGCTAGCCTTGTGCTCCCGTGCGTGGTGTACTTCCGCCCCACAGCGTGGCACGGTCTCCTGCGCTGCTGGCCTTGTGCGGTGTGGCACGGCCTCCCGCACTGCTTGCCTTGTGCCCCCATGAAGTGCTGCCACTGGCCCTCCTCCGGCACCTGGCACACCGCCGCCCGCACGGTTTTTGCTTTGCTTTGCATGGAGTTTATCTTGCTTCTTGGCTGCATTAGGGCCATACTCCAACTCCAACCAACTCTTGGCCATCGCAGTAAGGGCGAACTGGATTTGTTGCCTGATCTTCCGTTGACAATCATCTGCTGAGATCGTGGTTGTAAAATGGCTGCTTCAGTACTACTTGCTTAATATGCAAGTAGTGCTGCAGCAGGTAAACGTGTCAGGCTAGGTTGTCAGGGCTTTTGGCGAGGCTTGAGACTGACTTGAGCTCGACTTCCCTTCTGTCCACGCCAGGATGAGAAGCGAGGATTTCTAGTCGGCCATGCGTCCGGCGCGGGCCTGAGGCAAAGGAACACAGCTGGCAAATTTACATTGCGGGCGGGATCCGCGTCTGCCGCACCAGCCGCACCATCCGCACCATGCGCACCATGCGCTCCATCCGCACCATCTG
>CAUJNA010000076.1:0-65904 GCA_963377175.1 Effrenium voratum
ATCGAATGGTAGAACGCCTGGAAACTGTTCGGCACTTCCAACGGTAACACCCTGGTACATTGCAGCAAATACCTCCATTTGCTTACGTCCCCCGGAAATCATAAATCATAATAACAATAATGATGATAAAGATAATAATAATAATGATGATGATCAAAATGAGGATGATAATGATAATGATAATTGAATGATGATAAGAATAATTAAACAAATATGTATATCTTATGGCAATAACAATCCAGCAGTGAAAGTGCCCCTGTAAAACCAGGGGAGACCAAAGATCTTGTGAAGCAGATGGACGAAAACGCAAAGCTTTGCGCCTCAGCTGCCACGGCTGCCCGGGCATCGTAAGCCGCTCGGGCTCGGATCGCCTCCAGAAGTTGGGCGCGGGGGGGTTTTGAGGCTCACGTGCGGTCAAAGCATCACCTGAAGCCAAATGAAACGTAACTTCGAGCCAACCAAGACAGCCCAGCGTGCACTCGCGCAAGCTCAATGTGCTTTGGATTTGGCTGAAACTTGGGGAGCTTCCCGAGCATTGTTGAATTGAATGCAAGTACAATACGTGCAAGTCCCATCCAAGCATATACCAGCAGGCTTCTCAGCTTTCAGCAGAGTAAGTTGATGTTGCTGTCCACTACTTTGACCTTTTGTAGGCTTCATGTCCAAAAAGTCCAGTACACTGGACAAACAACAGCAAAAAAAGAGAGAGAAACAGACAAACAAAGAGAAGAAGAAATCACGAGTCAATGTCCCGGCCTCAGATCCCTCAGCGACACAAAGAGCTGCTCTCCGGGGCTCAAATCGAAGCCCCTCGCCTGCGGTTTCGACAAATCGACGCCGCGGTTCGCCGGCGAGTCCGTCCGCGGGAAAAGTCGTCTGTTGGGGAAAAGCGCAGTTGGAAGAAAAAAACATGGGCAGCTGGGAACATCATCGAAGCTGCAACAAGGCATTTTGGGGGAAATGACCCGGTATCAGAGCCAACTTGTGGTTGGCACCGTCACCTACTCGCCCTCATGTCAGCTTAGTTTGGTTTGGTGGTTGGGGAGTGGGAAGCACAGTACCCTCTACAGCCAGGGGTTCAAATCCCCAACCGCGAATCCAAACCACCAAATAAGGGGTACTTGATCATATACCCAGGAGATCATTGTGGCTCACCTAAGCTGAGAGGCTGGGACGCAAAAAAAGCACCAGTGCTGCTTTTCTCACATCTTGTTTGAACACATGTTGCAACCAAGCCTGCCTCGGTCAAATTCTGACTGCATGCACTAGATGAACCGCGCGACTGAAAGTTCAAGGATGCTCAAGTGACCCCTAGTTCAATCAACCCCGCCCAGGTTGAGATGGTCATTCAAGTCTGAGTCCAACTTGCAGTCTTACAGGTAAATGCCTTCCAAGATGCCCACTCACAAAAGTTGCTGTGGCCTACATTACCTGCTAACTCAAGAGCATCTGAATTCTAAGCAAAGAAATGTCACTGCGGGTGAGGATTTGGCGGATTATCTTTGCTGTGCGAACTGAACAAAAATTGGGTAATTGCTCCAGCTGACATGACTGTTTCCGTGAAGACCACTGCAAGGTTCCCATATTTCCCTAAAAACATCATTCCATCAAAAGGAAGCTCAGGTTGAGATGGCAACCACCAGGTGATGTTCAAAACCATCCAAAGTTGACAACGTTCGCTGACTTCAAAAGCATGGTGGTGGCTTCGGCTGCTTGGAGTTTCCACGCACAGTCAGTTGTCTACCAGACATACACACCACAATCCACACGTCAAATGCACAAAGAAAGAAGTTGTTCCTCCCAGTTGGCAGCTGACTCGAACTCCGAAGCTCATTTTGGAACCAGCGGGGCGGATTTGTGCCGGGCGTGCTCCCAAGACCCGATCGGAACAGCTGATCGGAAGAGCAACTAGGTCCTCCAGTAGAGAGGAGGAATAATGGTACCCTGTTTTCTGTACGTAGTCTATTATAGTAGGGGAACCCTCCCCCAAAAAAGTGTAAAATGGCTCTACTGGGGGACCTAGGCAAGAAAGTGAACAAGTCAAACTCAATCAAAAGCATTGTGAGGGTCCCCCTATCATGTGGGTTTGCCCTTTCTCGGGGAAACCCCCCCTTGGAGGTGGGTTTCCTCTCGGTTTCCCTTTAAGACCACCCAAACAAGGGTACCCTGTTGGTTCCCCAAGACCATTAGATGTGTCAGTCGATCCATCATGTAAAGAACCTACTTGATGGCTCGTTTGGTCCGTGGTGTTTGCTTGTTCTATCTTATTGAAAAAAGACATATATATATATAATATCTATATATACATATATAGTATACACTCGCTCCCCCCTCCCGGGCCCACCTTATACATTCATCAGTTAACCAAACAAACATCTTTATGGCCAAAAACGATGGAGAAGCCGAGGACTTTGATCAGACGTCTACAAAATAACCCTCGGAGCCACCCTCCAAAAAGGCGAAAACCACATGGGTTTACGGAGGCAAAATGGGAAATTCGGACCCAAAAGAAAGCGGGTGGGTGTCTTTTTGGATTCCCTCTAAGGTAGCCTCATCCAAAAAGCACCAACCACATAGCATGATCTTGAATTTGGGGCCCCCTTGGACAACAATCCCACCCACATGACTTGGTTGCTGTTGATCCCTCCGCCAAGAGTTGTCCTAACTTGTGGGTTCAATTCAGAAAGCATTCACCCTCCCAAAACCGAAAGCCCAACTTGTTTCCCAGCGAACGGTTCGCCCAAGGCTGATATCAACAAACAACATCAAGCAAGCAGCCAACCAACCAATCAATCGATTGGCTGTGGCTCAAAATTAAACAGGAGGGCTTACGCAGGTTTTGGTCCATGTTTCCACATACCAGGGTTCCATTTTGGAATTCCGGTTTTTTGAGCCACAGCCAATTCAATCTACCCAACCGAGCCAACCAACCACCAACCACCCCTCGAGGCCGGCGGCTCGCACCAAAAACCGAACCGCCGGCCTCGTGGCAGAGCACGCAAAGATCCGCGGAGCCGTTGGAGCCGAAGTCCACCAGACACACCTCGCCGGATCCGAGCGATGGATCCGTCCCGGAGATTGCCACAGATCAGATGAAAACCACCCGAGAGCACTGGAAAAAGAATTTGGCCTCCCAATAAGGAGAAACAGAAAAAACGTGGTAGCTGGCCTCGGCGGCCAAAGGAGGCTTGTCTGGGTTCGCATGCTGCGCCAGAAAACATCCCAAGGGGGTCGGTAACTTTTGTGCTGCCTGGTGAAGGATTGCTCCCAAGTCTGCAAAGCCTGGCTGGCTATCCATCACCTTCCTCATGCCGACTTGCCAGTCGCGAAGCGATCCATGCTCTTTGAACATCCTTGCCACTTCTCTGGACAGAGCAACACTTTCTCCGGTTTCCTCATCAGACTCACCCAGCGGCGGAATCAGGGAGTCCACCTGGTTCAACGCGTACCTTGCCCAGGCCTTGCTCTCCAAGTCGTTTAGGCATGCTGCTCCTCCTCTGCCTTTCTTTTGCTCTTGCCCTTCTTGTCCTTCGCCTTGCCTTTTTCCTTCCCTTTGCCCTTCTCGGGCCGTTCTTGCTGCCACTGATCCACGCGACTGTTCTGCCACCGCCTCACCTTCATCTCGGCAGCCAGCTCCTTCGAGGTCATGACGGCCTCGTCCCTGCCGATTAGCGATGGTCCCTTGGGCTCCACCAACTCTAGGAACTGGGCCCGCTGCCAGCCCTGGTCCGTCAACTGGAGTTCCAAAGCCTTGAGTCGCTGAGCCAGCACATCCCCCGCGCGCACGGCCTGACCATTGGCCACCAAGTCGAGGGCCCTGGCGATGGTTTTCATCTCCCTCAGCAGCCTCAAGGACACACTCTGCCGATGCGTCGCCATGAACACCGTGGTGACCCAGTTCAAGGCCACTGCTGGAGTTGGGTTTCCGGGCCCGACTGGGGTGGGGTCCGCCCCTTCTTTCGATAGCATCTCCTGCATCCTGAGAAGCAAGCGGGATGCTAACCGCCCGGGGTGAGCATTTGAGTACTCCACCAGCTGTAGCTGTTGAGACTTTGCTCTTGAAGGGGCCCCCTCGCGAAAACCCGACTCAGAACTTGACGATCCTCCCGAGTCACCGTAGTGAACTTCTCGACCAACTCCAAAAGGCCCTCGGTCACTGCGGCGCTTTGCTTTCCTCCGCCGGCTTCGGGTTCTAGACCTCCTTTGGCTTTCGGAACTGGGCCTCTTGCGCCGATGGGAACGGCCCCGATCATCTCGGCGCCCTTTCCGGTCCGCAGACCGACGCCTCCTACCATCTTGTCCGTCTTTCGCTTCTCCAAACCACTTAGGCGGATTGCCTCGTCCTTCTTGCACCTTCTTCTGGTCCTTCGGTCCGCGTTCATCTTTCTGCTGCTGCCCAACTCCACCTTTGCCTTTCCCTGCAAGATCCGCGGCAAGAATCTCAAGCTGCGGCCTCACATCTTCACCCGGAGGGGGTGCTTGACCAGGGCCAGGCAACCCGGGGAAGTCCGTCTTCCACTCCATCTCGGGCTCATCCATCCGCCCTTGGTCTCGCTTCGCGCATCCGCCTCCAGCTTCCCATCTCTTGACAAGCTCACCAACCGCAGCTTGTTGCTCGGGTTTGGCCAACCACGCAATCTTGCTCTCAGGCACATCGCCTTGCGATATATGTCGGAGGCAATCTGTGTGAAACTCCAAGTCAGGTGACCCTTGGTTTTCCCGACATGTGCTCGAAGCCACTCCGCAAACGTGGAACTTGAAGTCATCCCTCTTTGCGGCCTTGCTGTCGTTGCTCAGCCACCAACGCAGGTATTCGTCCGAGGCTGACCAAACTCTGGCTTGGAACCAACTTTTACCGCCCCGCGAGGCCCCTTTCCGCTGTACTTCCAGAAGGACGGTCCCCTGCGAGTCCCCCGTGTCATCTCGAACTTGGGCTTCCCACAAGTCACCTTCTTCAAAGCTTAACTCACTCAGGAACTCAGGATTTCAACTTTGCCCGTCTCTCTCCAATTCCAGTTTATCTGGGCCGCAGCCCTTCTTGTTCTTTGTAGGCCTCCCTCACAAGAGGCCTCTCCAGCTCGCAAGCCACCCAAACCGACCCGCAGGTCTAGCCAATGATCTAGCAAGCTTAGAGCCAACGGCAAAGGAGTAGAAAAGCTCGTGCCCCACTTCCGCAAGGGGCGTGAATGGCACTGAGGGTAATAGACCTATAGACAGCCTTTGAGGGCAAGCGTCAGCATTTCAACGGCTGGTAGTAGCCAGCGTGCACGCTGTCAGCTCAATGACTTGTGCGAACATAGTCCAAGAACATGTTGCAGTGATCTTGCGGTGTCCCTAAATATTGCAAGACAGCCATAGAATTATCATCTGCCTTGTTGACTGCAAACAGCACCTGCAATTTAGCGCAGGAACAAGAGTTGAACGACCGCTACACCTCAGGACACGGCGCTTTACACAAAGGCAAATTTGAAGAGTCAAACACAGGCATCAACCTAGTGCGCGATCGTCTATTGCCGTAGCTACTCCAATGTGTGTACTTAGTTCTTGCATGCAGAACAACTTTGTTTGGGTCGTACATGGTTGATGCAAACCACAAGCGGCAGACAATCTCAAACCAAAAGACTGCTGTCTGTCTCATGGCTGCAAGACATCTCCAAGACAGCGAAATGTCAGACACACCGCGAGAACACACCGTGCGAGGTGCCAGAAGGGGAAGAAGAAGAAAGAAGAAGAAGAAGAACAGCGAGAAGGCGATGAATCTAGAACCCCATGGTGCGATGCAGAACACCAGCCAAGGGTCCTTCGGCTCGACCTGACAAACAAAACCAGAGTCGGAACTCAATATGTTGTTATGAAACGGGTCTATTAAAAATGCTACGGACTCGAGAGAAAAAGCAAATGAGGACAGTCCACGAAATTTGAGAATTCGGGAGGACGGCTTTGAGACAGGGCTTCTTCTTGGGCAAACAATGTCGAGCCCCTGGCGAGTGAATCCCCAAGTTATTCATGGGGGGGTCTTCCTGGAAGAAAAGCATCCCGACTAAGGCACACCCCTTAAGTGGGTTGATCCAGTGGTCGCCCTCTTTCCACCCTCTTTGACGGCTCGTCCGGCGTGCCTCGCGGCCGCCAAAGAGGCCCAGCAAGCCTGGCACTGAGTTTGGATATTTGAACCGCACCTGGGCTGTCCGTTTTCGGATTCGCTACTAAAAGCTTAACTTATGGGTTGATGGAAACCCCAAACCCTAAAACCTGAAAAGTAAGGGATGGCTGGGAACCATATGCAACTCACCAGGAGTCGGTCTCTGATTGAGTTTGATCCCGAGGTGGTCTGACGCAAAAGTGGGATCGATGTACATACCCATGACGACTGAAAATCACTTCAAGATAGGCCTGGCATCACTCGGTCGAGAGCCCTGCAAGCTAGAAACTTAGCCCTAGAAATGGAAAACAAAGGAACCCCTTCTACTAGGTTGCTTTTGTTGGTTACCAACAGGCAAAACCTAGTATGGTCATGAAGGTTCAGGCGTTGAAAATCGAATCATTCCCAGAAACGCACACAGCCCAGCTTTTTCCGGGTTCTGAATTGTGGCAATCGGGGGATCGCGGAGTCAACCCGTTTTTTCCCATCTTGAACAACTCACTTGCCCAAAGCACATGCTTACCCCTTAAAACTCCAAGCCCTGGGGAGTTAATCTTTTACAGACATATAGCCCATGTTACCCAAAAAGTTGAAAAGTTGTGTTTTTAAGAGGTAAGCATGGGAATAAAGGGCTAACCTTTTTGGGACCTTGACCAAAATGCACATCAGGAAAAAGCAGAAGGTCAAAAGTTCGGCTTTGGGCAAGTGAGAGAATGGGATGCTGACGATCGGGAATTGAAAGACGACTTTCCTTTTGGGAAGCAGAGCTAGTGGTAACTGTACCCGTTCTTGCCAGGGATCCGTCTGCAGAAAACCACGACTAACCCCCAGAGAAGAGAATGAAACATGGTGGAAAAGAACAGGGAATCATCGCCTATATGTGGTGGACCTACATCATGCTGAGCCTCTGATATCCCCAGCCTGCCATAGAACAGACGTGCTCCGTTTTGTTAAGGCTCGGTATCATTTTGGAGGGTGTTCCTTTAAACTGAAGGCAAAACAGCCATTGTGTGGGTTTCCGAATTTTGACACTTACCAAATAGTCGGCTGATGTGTAATCGCATCTGCCGGTCATTTGGCATTTGCGGGTTCCGACCCCTATTCGGGGGTTGTCTTCTTTTTGAGGGAAGCCTTGCTGGTCTTCCAAAAGGAAACAGCTGGGTTGGGGGGGGCACCCATTTTCATTAGCGACCCAAAATGGTGCACATCAGAACTCGCTGCAAATTGTCCACTTGCGAGGTGCTTCCATTTGCCTGTGTGTGTGTGTGTCAATCCTTTTTTTTGGGGGGGACACCCATTTTGAGACGCCGCGCTGGTCGCCCGGGCCGCGCCCCCAGCCATCACCTCCATCGATTTCGACCGCCTCCTTTTTTCCGTGTCCTTTCCCGTTTTGCAGGGGAGAGACCCAAACTGTTCGGAGGTATTCAACTATGTCCTAAGTTCGAGTATTTTAGAGTATTCTGCGATGAGGCGCATGTTTCTGAGTGTAGATCCAGTTTGACGCTCGGTGTCCGAATCAGGTGTTTGAGAGGGGAAACCAAAAGGAACCAAAGCCCATTCTGGGGCACAGCCCCGAGCATTGGTCTCTTGTCGGAAAAGCACGACAAAAACCAACATGGGCGGATTGTGTTTTTGAAGTTGGTACCCTGTCGACTTGGTTCAAAGCGATTTGCCAAAGGAGAAAGCCAAAGCGAAATCCATTTGGGTCCAAAAAATAGGCTTTCAGATACCTACCCAAATCCATCTGGGAAATATATTTTTCACAAGCTGCTGGGAATCTTCAGGGACCTTTATCAAGGGGCAGCTCGTTTTGTCACATCGGTGAGCTCGCTATTGTGCAACAGATGTGCGTGGGGACGTCACACTGCGGGACGTCACAGTGCTCAAGACCTATCGACTTGCTCGAGGTGTGCCTAGGCCCTCACAGTCCGGATTCTCGCAGGTGCGGAGGGAATGTGGGAATGAACCCTGTGGCTTCTCCTTAGTCCCCAACGGAAACCACAAGGGAGGGTGTATAGGAGTCATTCATTCAGTGAGGATACACAAACTTGGACCCTCAAACTACCCATACAAATGGGATATCACCCCATGATTCTGGGGGTCAAGCCCATTTGTAAGTTGGATTTTTGAGGGTTCAGGAACATCTTATTTGTTTGAACATGGGCAACCCGGGGATTCCGGACATGAAGTCGCTTGAGCAACCCCCCACGTTTTTGATACACCGAGATTTTTGCCCCAGTGGGGAGTGGCTGGCAATTGGGGAGTGGGTGGACATGATGGGAACTTGTCCATCAACCGAGAAGGAAGGAAGGAAGGAAGGAAGGAAGGAAGGAAGGAAGGAAGGAAGGAAGGAAGGAAGGAAGGAAGGAAGGGAGGGAGGGAGGGAGGGAGGCAGGGAGGGAGGGAGGGAGGGAAGGAAGGAAGGACGGGAGGGAGGGAGGGAAGGGCGGAAGGGCGGAAGGACGGAAGGATGGATGGACGGACGGATGGATGGATGGATGGACACTTAGAGTATATATGTTGCAGCCAAGAAATGTTGAAAGCCACCACCACCCCCAACATGGAAGTGCTGGTCTGTTGGATTGCTTCACCAAAAGTTGACCGTTTCCCAAGAAGACGCACCCAGACCCAACGACGGCGTCCCGGCCTGCCAAGGGGTCACGTCCAGCCCGAATCGAGCGGATCCGTGAGTCTACGCCAAATCCATCTGATCCACCCGAAACGACTACTAGAAAAAGAGGGTAAACCACCCCAAGCTTATTTGGGCAAAGAGCCCCATGGCTTTCAGCTGTTGAAGGGAAAAACACATTCTAAGCTTGTGATCATTGGCTTGAAGGACCCCGTAACATTCTAACTTCATAGACCCAGCCCTCACCGAAAGCATTCAAGCTGCAGAGGAGACTGCAAGCCGAATGATTCAATGCGAGTTGCCGAATGCTCCTCGAAGCTTCAACATGCGTTGCATATGCTGTTTCTTTCCGTGTAAATCAACCTCAAAAAGAGGGAAACTCACCTCAAAATATGGTGCACCCAAATAAGCCGAGTTGTTGGTTGTTGCCCGATGCATTGATGGCTTTGCTCTTCCTCAACATCGCTGCCAGACCCAAGAGCCAAACAGATTCGGGGATTCGGGCGAGATTCAGGATTCGGCGCTGACTGGAAGCGGTGTGTGTCGTTTTTTGGGGAACCCCCTTTTGCTGAATGAGCCTGGGTTTTGGGAGTGCACCGTTTGGGATTCCCTGAAAGGAAACCATAGGCGATGGGTAGGGGTCATTCCATTGTTCCCTCCCTGCCGAGAGCCAGCAAGTTTTGGTGGGGTTTGAAGGGAAACTAAAAGGAGACCAGCCAGTTTGGGGGCCCCTAATTCGGGAAGCCCATGCGTCAAAATGTTGGACGGCCCAGAATGAGTCTTGTTTTCCTTTGAAAAGGGCTGACCCAAACAAATCCTGAAGAATCAGGTCACACTGTAGTCACTGTACTAAGAGGAACATGTATCATGGCTTTATCCCAAGTAATCAAACCCAAAACCCATGGTGAAGAATCGACCAAATTCAAATCCGCCGTGAGCAAGGGCATTGTCCCTGGTTGTTTCTTAATGGCAACCCCGGAGTAATCAACCCCAGCTTATTCATACTGTGGATGGAAGAAATCCTGCACCGCTTTGAAACCATGGGCAACCAGAATTGTTTGTTGGCATTTACAGGGGAATCGTTGTTCCAGGGTTTCTTCGGTCCATCCACAGTGAGGGGTGTCCCTGGTGTAGTGAGGATTCGGACCGCTTTTGGAGAGGGCCCCACCACCCTAGGAGGGGTCAACATTACTCACCCTTCTCTCCCCAGTTCTGAAGGCTTGCTTCAAGGTGCTTGGTTCTTTCACCTGGCCTGTGTTGGCCTTGAAAAACATGTTCTCAAATCAAGCGGCAGAACAAATATTTTGCCGGCCAATGAGTAAGGTTGCGTGCCTGCGAGTTGCGACCTTCAGGATACCAGAACAAGGACTGTCATTTCTTTTTTTCTGAGGGTTTGCGTAGTTGCATGCTTGTGGGATTGTGTCGAACACCCCTTGCTTAGGATACACACGCACACCGTCCAAATTATTGGGTGGGGACTCATGCTTGCAGGTCGATTGGCGCCTTTGCCGTGGCAATAGGCCACTGCAGAGAGCGTGTGCTGCATGACCTGGCGCATTCAACCCGCGGTTGAAGCCGAAGCCCCATCTGAGGAAATTGATTTTCAAGGAGCTGACATGGCGCCCTGGGATTTCGGGCAGTTTCGGATGTCGCCACATTCAAAGGGCCCCCCCGTTTGAGATGGAGGAACAGCCATCCTTTGTCAGTGCTCCAATAGTTCCCCGTTCAACGTCACCCTTTAAATTGGGACCTAAACAGTACCCGACATGTTGATCTCGTTTGGCTGAATCTGCCACAGGCAGCGGGGACCCGGTCCCCGACCCAGCTGGCTCTCAACCTAAGCCCTGCCTTCGCACACCACTGCTCCCACTCCTGGGGCACCCGTGTCATAGGGTTCCGCACCGCCTCCTGGATCCGTGGGGATTGAATCGGTCGGCTGAGGATATGGCAGCAGGAGCCCGATGGTTTGCAGGTGTTCCGGGGCTGGGAACAGGTCCCCAAACAAATCCAAAACACCCATTATGGGGTTGCCTGATGGTACACAACCCATGTATGATATATACCTGGTATCTAGCCTGGAGGTCTGCAGCCATGTTTCACACAGAGCTGGAATCTGGGTACAAACCTGGGGGTAGGGTATGCGATACGGGACCTCGACTGAGAACTGTCCGTCCAGGCATGCCGCAAGTCTGTCGCTTTATGAAGGTGGATCCCCTTGGGAAATGAGGAAATGAGGAGCCTCATTTCGCACACGGCTCGTGCAGACGCATCAAACCATGGCCGTGTTGGGCCCATCCGGAGGCGTGCCGGAGGCTCCGATGGTTGATACGGTCAGTCGACCAAAGCTCTTCTTGGCATCTCTGGAAAGGGACACCTGGACCCTCAAACAGTAGTGGAGGGCCACGCCCCGCAAATAAATTGCTTCATACATACCCCCCACCCTACATTTTTTTTCATCTTCCATCTTCTACCCTTATTTGTTTTCATCATTTTTCTACATTCCTTTCTGTCCATCTCATCCGTTTTTTTATCATCATTTTTCCAAAATTTTCGCCATCCTTTTCTCCTTTCTCCTCGCCTCATTCATTTCACCAACTACCCTCCAAAATGTCATTTCCTCAATCTCCTCGCCTCATCCATTTCAAAAAAAGAAATTTTGCAAAATATATTGCAAAAAATATTTGTCATCAAAAAAATATTCGAACTGTCTAAAAACGATTTGTCCATTTCTCGGACAAAAAATAGAACAGCAACAACATCACTCCCCTCCTTCGTTTCATCAGTTTCATCATATATTTTTTGGGCGTGGTCGCATAGCTTGCGAGCTTCGCTAACGCTCGCGTGTCCCTTGTAGGATTTAGGGGGTGCCCTGGTTTCTGGGAATCGCCTGCCTGCCACGCCCCGCACGCTTCGCGGACAAGACCTTCGAGAACCCAGAGGCGTGCTGATGTGTTGGGCTCGGTCATTCGTCTCAATGATGAGGAAACGCCACTGTCGTGACAGTGACAAGGCCCCGTCGTTTCAGTGACAAGCCCCCGTCGTGACAGTGACAAGCCCCCGTCGTGACAGTGACAAGCCCCCGTCGTGACAGTGACAAGCCTGTGTCGTGACAGTGACAAGCCTGTGTCGTGACAGTGACATTTCCCTTTTGGTTTCCCGAACAGTGCCGTGAGTGAAAAAATGCCTTGAGTGATGGTTTTGAACTTGTGGGACGGCTTGCAGAGGCATTTTCCACTGACTGGCTTGGGCGCTGTCGTGTTTCCTCCCTCCCCCTTGCCTTATGTCTTTGTTTTTTTTCCTGCGCAGGTATTCACTTGGTCTTCTTCGGCTACGAGACTGACAACTTCTAGGTATGGTCTGGGGCCGGGCTGGCGGGCTGGGTTGGTTTAATTTTATAGTAATATATAAGGGGAAACTCTCGCCAATTTTGCCCTGCCCTGTTTGGCAATTGGCGAGAGTTTCCTGATATATCTATATGAATATTGGTGTTTTCTAAATTTGATAAACTATGGATTATCCCCTTAAAAATTAATATTTTCATTTTTTTGAATTCCTATTTTTTACTGTGTTGTCGTTGGATGAACCTAGAAATTTCAAGTTTCAACTCCAACCCCAAACTCAAAATCCTTAATCCGTCAAACTCACCAAGATTTCACAAATTAATTCGCTAGGTATTTTGTATAGGTCTTCCTGCTTATGTATTGTTGGATTGTCTCCCCATTGTTCCTTGTTTCCACTTGGCAAACGTTGCGCAGTTTCAATATGTTTATTCTTCCTGATGTTACCACAATCCTTTTTACATAATTCTCTAGGTTTCCAAGTTGTAATGTTATTCCATAGCCTAGTGCGTTTTCTGTAAGGCATTCCATACTTACAGTAATCTACATCTTTAAAATCAAACTCATCCATAAACTCCTGATGTTTCAATAATCCAGTTTGTGGATTTTCGATTACAAAATATTTAGGATTGAAATATTTGATAATCTCAATAGTTTTTAAGACAATACTATTTGCATATTCGATATTCCTATTCCCCTAGTTTTTGCTATGCTGTATTCAGTGCATGGGGGACTACTCCAAATAAAATCAAAATGGTTTCTGTCAAACTGTTTGTAATCCCACTCCAAAATATCAGTGTTGATATCAGCATTTTTCAAGTCTAATGATATCACATTAAATCCAAGCGACTTTGCTATGGTTCCGACGCTTTTTGTTCCGCTAAATAATTCTAATAAATTCATATTATTAGAATTACTTAGATATTAATTATTCAAATAATACATATACTCCATCATCATGTTTTGTAATTTTATAAAACTCTAATGTTTGTTGCTTTGGTTGTTTGATTTTTCCTGTATTCAACATATCACAGTATTTCTTTTGCTTTGTAGGGTAGTCGCCCGATGGTCTTCCTATTGATTTTGCTTGAAATATCTTTTCGATTTTCTCCTTCTCTTCGTTGCTTTGTTGTTCGCGTTCAACTGGTTTCATTTTGTCATCAATCGATTTAATCATATCATTTAAGGTTTTGATATTTTTACCAATTAATGTTATCTTCTTCATTAAATCATTAATAGTATAATTCTCATTTTCAGACATTACTATATATTTATTTAGATATTTATTTATTTAATTATATATTTATAAAGTGCATTTATGTTAAATCTACTGTTCGCGTTCAACTGGTTTCATTTTGTCATCAATGGATTTAATCATATCATTTAAGGTTTTGATATTTTTACCAATTAATGTTATCTTCTTCATTAAATCATTAATAGTATAATTCTCATTTTCAGACATTACTATATATTTATTTAGATATTTATTTATTTAATTATATATTTATAAAGTGCATTTATGTTAAATCTACTCTTTAAATACTATTACTAACTTATGTCCCTGTTGAAACTAACATTAATCAAATGTTCATTAGTTTCAATAACCATATCACCATCTGTTCTTTTCTGAATATTAAAATCTTTATCTGTTTTTTTATAAGAAAACATACATGGGACACAACTAACTTTAACTCCACCTTTTTTATCTACTGTCAATTCATGTTTAAAATTCATTATGTGATTACATTTATCACATTTTATAGTCTTACTTTCGCCTAGTGATTTAATACTTTCTGCTGTTTCTTTCCGTGCTTCAATATCTGGTATTGGTCTTTCTTTGCTTTTACTCTTTTTCTTTTTTCCCATTTATATTAATATTTATATTTTTAATATATTGTATCACAAACTTAATTAATTCTAAAATAAAATAACATATTTTTTTACATCTATTATCAGTTATTAGTACTTGTTCTATATTCTCCATTTCATCTATTATATTAATATAATCTGTATAACTCCCTTTCATATTAAATAATAAGATAAATTATTTTTCATTTCTGTCTTTCTTTTCTTGTAAAGTTTTTTCATTGTATCGTCTTTATTCCATCTATATTCTACAAATTTCTGATGATATTTTGAATTTAGATGTTTAAATAAATATTTGTCATCATAAGTTTTACAACAATTGCAATGGATAACAGTCATATAATAATAAGATAAAATAATTATTTAAATTATTTAATCTTATTATTTTCATGCATAGTAGAATATTGGTGGGGCACAGCACTTGGGGTTTTCATTGCACACGCGAGCGAGATACAAACTAATTAGCTTCAATGCTTATTGATTGAAGTTGATGAAAGAGCCTGTTCTACTACGATAGACACCATTCATATCATAGCAATGCTTTCATACAATAAATAATATTAAATTATTTTCTATATATCTTTAATATCAATTATGACAGATGTTCCACTAATAAAACCAATAAACATAACTGAATATGAATTCAAGCAATCCAAATATGAGCACGTGCCAAAATTACCATTTAGAAGTATTATAGTTGCTTCTTCGACAGGCGGTAAGACTGTCCTTATTCAAAATTTAATATTGAATGTTTATAGAAATTCATTTGCAAGAATATTTATATTTTCACCCAGCGTCCATAACGACCCTACATTTACAGAAGTTAAAAAATATATCAGGGATGAATTGCACGTGGATGATGAAAAAGAACAAATTTATTTTGATAATTATAATCCAAGTGATTTAGAAAATGTAATTGAAAGACAGAAGAAAATAATTAATTATATGAAATCTAAAAAGATAAAGAAACTGCATTCAATATTAATCGTTATAGATGACCACGCAGACGACCCTAAATTTGTTAGATATAGTAAATTATTACATGGATTATTTACAAGAGGCAGGCACGATGCAGTAAGTGTGATTTGTTCAACACAAAATTTACAATGTTTTAGCGCCTATCATTCGTTTGAATGCCAGTTCATTATATATTTTTATGTTGAAAAATGCCAGTGAATTAATGAGTTTTATTGAAGAAAATAGCGCCATTGTTGATAAACAGCAATTATTAGATATGTATCGTCAAGCCGTTAATTTTGCTCCATATTCTTTTTTCTACGTGAATATGAATTCAAAAGACATTAACAAAATGTTTCATATCAATTTTGAACAGGCATTTCAAATTACAAATGATGAATAAAGATATTCTAACTTAATATAATATAATAATATGCCAATGAAACTATGTAGATGTGGTGGATTGTATCGTAGAGGTAATTATAATTTTCATACTAATTCTTGGATACATAAACTTTATAAGGCATTGAAGAGGAGGGCAACGGACGAGGAATTATTAAGATTTCAAAATAATTTTGTTGACGAAGACGCTTCGCCAGAGGCTCGCGAGCTTCGCGACGATTTAATAGATGAAACAAATAGCACTGTTTCAACATCAACGCCAAAAAGTGAAAGAAGTTGTATAAGCAATTAATAATATTAATTATGTTTTAATATTATTAATTCAAAATAATGAATAGCTACAAGGTTCAAAGCAGGTAATTTATAATATATTTTATCCTTTTTACATTCATTAACTTTTTCTAATTTATTGATTATTGCTTTCAATGAATTTATTTGTAGAATATCAATTCTTGACATTTCACTTATCGTATTTACATCTATATCTTTTATTACTTTAATAGCCTCTTCATCATCAATTTCTACTGGTTTTGATTTACTTGAACCCATTATATATAATATTATTTAGATTTTAATTTTTCAAAATTGAAATGTTGGTTTTCTTCTTCTTCTTCGTCTTCAGTTGGTGCTGGTATTTCTGTTGGACTTTCAGATGAAGAACTATGAACAGTAATAGGTGGAGAACTATGAACACTAATAGCTTCATTTGATGAATTGCTACTGCTACTTTGTGCATGTCCTGCTGTTATCTGATTAACTAAATCTGCAATATTTATTGTTGTTGCAATTGCGCTGTGTGATAAGTTTAATATTATATCTGCTACTGTAGCGCCGTTGTGTAGCATTATTTCTATCATTTTTGTCAGTTTGAACTTCTTTTCTTCTTCATCGCTGTCATCCTCGTCTGGTGGTTTCTTTGGCGGTGGTTCTGGCGGTTTGTTGTTGTCGAGCATTTTAGTAAAGGCTGACACCATTGCGTCGCGTTGGTTTTTCAATGTTTGTGTTGCCTGTGTTCTTGTTGGCTCATTTCTTTTGTATGTGTTGTGCCAAAAGTTTTTAAGCATTATTTTAAACATATTGTCTTGGTTTTCCTTTACCTTAAACGCTTCAAATGTCATATTTAATTGTTGATTTGCATCATTGTATAACTTTTCTTGAGTCTCTCTGGTTTCTGTGGCGATTGTATCTGTGTTGGTTGCAATGTCAATAAATTCTCTCGGTATGCCCTTTTTCATCAATTTCGGTGGTTGTATTGTTGTTGAAGTGTTTGGTTTCATTAGGTTATGTATTGTAAAACTGTCGTCATCATATTTATCATTGAATTTCTGCTTCTTTCTTTTCAGTATATTTTTAGTTAATATTATCATTAAATATACTTATATTATTATTAACTTTCACCGCTTCCTGCTGCTCGACTTGGAGGTGTTGCCATCTTTTTGGTAGTTGCTCCTATTACTTGTTGGGGTTTGGCGATAAATTTGTAATAAACTAAGTCGCCATACATTTGGGTGATTTGGTCTGTTATTGGTTTCATTGCATCGCCTTTTGCATTCTTATGAAGTCTTGCTAGATGTGAAAATTCTTCAAACTCCGTTGCCTTAATTAGTTGTATAATATATAAATCATTTACTACCTTGCTCATTTCAGTCAAATTATTGGCAAAAATTCGTGGTTGTCTGTCCCTTACTGAATACAATATTTCAATCGCTTGTTGTTTAAACTCCGGTTGAATGTCTGGGTGTAGTTCATCAATTCTTGATATAATTAATTTTTCTTTTTCACTTAATTGCGATTCTCTTGCTGTCATCATTTCCTCATCTGGTATTAATTCTGGGCTGTCAGTTATGTCGCTTGATATTGAGCGTCCTAACATTAAGCGATTGAAAATAGACGATGCGCCTTGTGCAATAAAGTTTCTATGTTGTTCTTGTGCTTCTTGCTGTCTTTGTGTTGCTTGTTGTGCTCGTTGTTGCAATTCTGTTTGCACAGGTGCTATTGTTGGTTCTTCTGCTTGTGTCGGTTGGATATCATCTGTTGTTGTTGCCGGTTCTGTGTTTCTTCTATGAACTGCATATGTGTGTCCATTTCTATGTGCTTCTTGTTTTATCATTGCCTCTCTCATTTGTCTGTCTAATATTCTCATCTCTTGGTCTTTCAATAATTCTAAATGGTCGCTCCCGTCAAAAAAACTACCCTGAGGACTTGCTTTGAAGAATGTAGCATCTCGGTTAGGTAGTTTTCCCGTTATTAAATCATTTTCGCCAATTAGACCTACAATTTCTTCATAAGTAGGTCGTCGTTTCAATCCAAATTTTGCATATGGGTTTATTAATTCTAAACTTGCTGTAGTTGCCATATTTATTATAATAATAGTTAGATTATTAATATTATTATAATAAATCTTAAGTAAATATTAACTTTTTTGTATCTTCATACCATTTATTTAAATGTTCTTTTGTTGCATGTGGCAAGTTAGGACGATATAATTCACCCATCATCCTATCCAGCTCATTTACATAGTTTGCTCTCTTATTTCCTTCGTCAATCTTTTTCCTTAATGCTACTGATGCTTCTTGTGAGTTTCTTAACTTCATTTGTTCGTGCAGGTGTTCTAAATATTTTGTATCTTTTAAATCAAATGGACTATATTTAATTTGTGAGGATTGTAAAAATACTTTACCTTTATTTTTCTTATTATTTATTTTGTGGAATTTATACATTATATATTTATCATAGATTTTAATTTTAATCGTAAAGAATGCTCCCGCTTTCCCTTAATTCCAGAACAGACTCCGAAATCATATGCACAAATAATTCTCGCACATCTTCATTATCTGTCAGTGCTCTGTTACTTCCTTTTAGTTTAAAAACGAGTAAGCCTCCTTGTTTCGTATTCTGGCCTGTAAAATTAGTATCTGCCATTTTCTCAAACGATATACCAATAACGAACTTGTCTTCTCTGTAGCGCTTGTAGGAAATACTAAAGGCATCTTGGTCAGGGTTCAAATAGTGTAATGTTCGTCTTAAATAATATGCAGTTTCTGCCATTGATTGACATTCAAACTCTGGATATTTCTTATTATTAATTTGTAATTGCCAAGTCAAATCTAATTCAGGATTTTGAAAGCCTTTGCCGCGGAATTGCGCACGGGTAGGATTGCCACTGCCGTCAACAGCATCTGGGTTAAAACCGTCAAAGATTCTTGAATTAATCATAGGGTTGTAAAAGTAATTCCATCTCTTATAAATATAATTATCGTGTCTGTAGTAATTATTATTATCAGCATCTGCACCTGCTCTTGGTGGGCGATACAATGTAATGAAACAACCATTTAATTTAGAAGCGGATTTAACAATATTCATATTGACTTCAGTTCCTGCCGCGTTGAATGATTGCGTCATAGTGTGATACATTGGAAATACTAATTTCAAACTTTGACCTTCTAACAAATGTTTCACTATATTATTGTTGACCGTGTTGTCCAATTGTATTACCTCTGCTCGTAGGATTACATTATTTAATTCCCACTTGGTGCTGGTGTCTCCAGTTGTGAAATAATAACCTTTGGCATCATTTTGAGTGTTGGCATCAGTCACCGTAAAAGGCGTAACTACTGGTATATGTTCATCTGATACAATTGTAAATTCCAGTTCAAGTGGAGCATAACGAAGAGGTAAATAATAATTGCTTTCTAACAGTCCACAGACTGGTTTATGTCCTAATCGCATATAACCATTAGCGCCGGGAATTCCTGCTACTGAATGGCGAGTATATCGTGCTGTTAAATCTCCCCAGTTGTTGTGGTCTCGTGTAGTTGGAAATGTTGTTGCCGCAGGGGCGGCAGCGGGATTGGTTCGTGTATTAACATCTAACATTTCTGCCAGTCCAGTAGCATAAGTATGTCGCCAGTCATCATCCCAGCGAGGATTAGCGCTACTTTCTAAATCGTCCATATCTCTAGCATCTTGACTTTTAAAGGAATTATACAATTCACAGTGCCTATTGTATTCAATAATATCTTGAACTTGTTGCCCGCCTACTGTGCATCTATACCGACTGAAGAAGGATGATAAATTACCTAACGGTCGTAAAAAATGACTTCGTGTTCCGTCGGTGTTTTGAAGATTTGCAAATAAACGAATAGAAGATAAATCAATATATGTGTTGTCTTCTCCTGATATATGAAATCTAATATTTTTGTTTCCTGCATTTGGATTATAGACATTGCTACCTGATGGAAAATAATTAACGTGTCTTCTGTCTGTGATGTATTGTGCTGTTTCTGGAAGTCCAAAATTTAACGAGTTAATCATTGTAGTTTCACTTTCTGCAATTATATTATCCATTACTTATATATGATGATATAGATTTTTTTAAAAAAAATCTATATCAAAATTAGAACATGATAAACTTAGATTTTATTTTTTTATTATTTATATTTTTCTTATGTGGAAGCATTGTAGTAGAATTATTTGAAGTTGTATTTTTTATAGTATTTATTAGATAATTACTTTTTGTATCAACTATATCTTTTAAAGTATCATAATCTAAATTTTTATATTGTTTATCGTATTTTGTAGGTTCTTTTGTCAGTTTCTTCTCTAATGGAATTTTGTTTTGCTTGTCTTTATTTCTAAACATTATTATTAATATTATTGATATTTTATTGTTCTGGTGTTGAATTAGGATTGAAACGCGAAGCATTTAACCCGAATTATCATTCGGGTTGAACCCATTAGAAATATCAGTAGTAGGATTTATACTTGTGAGTCCATTTCCTTCCCAATTATTGAAACTGTGTTTATCTAATAAATTATTGCTTTCTATTTCTCCAGTTATTGCCGCGTCATCGAACATTGCTATAGGGTCTCCACGATTTCTAAATCGTAGGTGTCGCGGGTTTTTCTGTTGATTACTTCCTGATACAAAAGGTGATGAATAAACAGTACTAGCATATTTGTTGCCGTGTCTGTTGTTGATTTCTTGAACAACGGATGAACCGAGGCTATGTCCAACAATTCTATTCACATCTGGATTTTTCCTTAATTCTTCCATTGCGTCTTTATATCTTTCGCTTAATTGAACATTATGAGTAGGAATAAAAAACAAATCTGCAATTACATCATTGACTTTGTGATTTAGTCCCGTTTTAGCACCAGTGCCACCAATGTATAAAGTGTTGCCTATTCTTGTTATTCCATTTACATTAGAATAGGCTGCGTCTAAACCCTTGACATCATCGATTTTATTTTTATTTTGAACATTGATTTCTTCAGCATATCGTGTTTTATGTTTCATTATCTGCTTATCAAAATGTTTATTGAAACCTCCTATTTTGTCTTCCAATTTCCTTTTATGGTTAAAAAATACATCTTCTATTAAATCCTTACCTGCTGTGTATGCTTTATCACTTGCCACACCTGCCATTATTTGTGTAGGTGTCCTGCCTTCAATAGCACCTAATAATAATTGTCTTCCTATCATATATTATTAATAGATATTTTTTTTAAATTATCTATTAATAACAATAATTACAAAGTAATTATCAATAATAATTATATAATAATTTCTATTGTATATTATATTTATGAGTGATAGGTTAACATATAAAAAAATCTATGTTGATAGTGCCTACAGATTGCAAGAAAGTAATTCTACCAGCGATTTTATTATAGAACTTGACCAAAACTTTGAAATTCCACCAAGAACAAAAATGTTCGTGACAGAGTGTTCATTCAGCACTCCGTTTTATACAACAGAGAAAGGGTTTTACGAACGCTTCTATATTATGTTGTATAATAGTTCCAATGTATTATTGAGAAGCACTGCCGTTGATGTATCCGGTGAAATTTATTATGCTAATCAATTATCATTTAAAATACAATCAGAATTAAACGCGGCATTTAATGATATTGCACCTGACTTATTCTTAACAGTATATGGACAAAGCGAACGCAAAATGGAACTTAAATTAAATGACCCTCTAACTTACAAAATCAAAATACCTACAGATGAAGAATTAGAAACTTATGTAAATGGCGAATGGAACAGAGGACAGTTTGAATATGACAACTTGAGACCAAAAGCTATCAATTATTTATTAAGTAATTATATTGTCTACGAACCTGCGTCATCTTGGTTAAGTGGATATTTTAATTTAGTTCCTTTTCAGAATATATACATAAATTGTCCTCAATTAAGCGATTATAAATATTCAGCGCCTAACAATTTCAGCAGTTCAGTAATTAAAAAAGTTCAAATCAATCAACAACTTGGCGGAGTTATAACAGATTTTACAGCGCCCATATATGCAGATTTTATTGATGTAGGCGGTAAAAATATTAAGAGACTACACTTTAGAATAACAACTTCAAGAAACGAATTAATTGATTTTCATGGCGTTCCCATTTCTTTTAGCATTCTCTTTCAATTAGATAATTGAATAAACAACCTAAATATTAATATTTATATCAAATTATTAATATTAATATTTCTCAATTTGTCCATATAGACAAAATATATAAAACATATAGACAAAATATATAATATATTATATATGTCAGAAGTTGAACCTGAAATTACAAATACAATTGAAGCAGACGAGCCAGTAAATGAATTACCACCAATTGAAGAAGAAGCACCAAAGGCAGAACCAACAATAGAAGCACCAACAGAAGCGAAACCTATAGAACCATTGAAAAACAACTCAAAAACTCAAGCACGCAATGAAAAGAAAATAACCTGTCCAAAATGTGCCAAAACTTTAACATTAAAATCTTACAGATACAGTCATGAACGCAATTGCCAAGGACCATTAGAATCTAAACCAATTAAATCAATCAAACCAAAAGCAGTTCCAATAGCAAAACCCCAAAAGGTAGAATATCGCGAAGAAGAAGAGCAATACGTTCCACCACAACAACCAGTAACAAATAATATAATAGCGAACACACCACCCCCAAGAAGAATGCAACCACAACCGCCTCCAAACCCGCTACAAAATATAGCACAGCATTACCAATTATTGCAAAATGAATATTTGAGACAGAAGCAAGAAAAATACAATGCATTAAATAAAGGTATATTTGGTTCAAGAGGAAAAAAAAGATAGTATATATTTATTTTATAACCTACTATATAATAATTATGTTTTCAACATTATCATTGGATGGCTCAAGCAGAATTATAGCAAGTGAATTAGTATTAATAAATTCAACAGAACCATCGACCTTAAGCACTGTTTATGCTACAAAGCAAGAATTATCAGACACCGCAGGCGCATTAGGCGGAGGTTATACAATTGAAGAAGTTGATGCACTGATATTAGCACAAAAAATAAGATAGATGCTAATATTCTTGATATTACTGAATTAAATGCTACTTCAACAACGATGTTTGACGAACAAGTAAATCAAAACACAACAATTACAAGCAACCTTAATAATATAACAGCACACGGATTAACCATAACTTCAATACTACCGACTATATCAGCAAATACAATTAAACTTGACACAAATGCTAATAATATTAGTTCAAATACACATTTAATCAGTAATTTAAATGCTACAATAACATCAAACTTCAATACTATTAGTTCTAATACATTCTTAGTAGGAAATTCCAATAATACAATCACTTCAAACTTCAATAATATAAGTTCAAATTCTTCACTAATAACAGGACACGGAAACACAATATCAACAATTTTAGCAGATGTAGCAACATTATATACAAACGATACTAATTTATTCAATACAAATACTGCATACAGCAATACATTTGCTTCAATCATATCAGACAACACTACACAAGATTTATTAATAACTCAAAATTCAAATACTATCAATAGTTTATTAGCAACGGATTTACAAAAATTAGATAAACTAGATTTAAGCAATCAATCAGTATCGGGTCCGGTTACATTTCATGACTCTATTACAATGGTTACTGGTAATACTTTATTTTGTAAAAATTATAGGGCGCCAAGTAATGGATTACACATTCAATTCGTAATGTTTAACAGAGAATTTAATATTAATAGAGATGGCAGAATGTGGATGAGTAGTTCAGGAGGTCAATGGGAAACTCAAATAGGAGATGCTAATGTTGGTCGTGTCTGGGTCAAGGATAGGTTTGGTTTAGGTGCTGTTGGTGTTTCTGGTTATGTTTTAAACTGTGCCGGACAAGCGAGATTTACCAGTGCTGTTCAGTTTGTAGGAACTGACAACGCAATAAGTCTTAACAATGGTTCATTTTTAAATTTTAATAACAATGGTTCAATACGAAGATATACACCAGATGCTACAGAAGGCTTATATATGGCGCATAATAATTTTCTTGCTTGTAGTATTGGCGATATTACAAATTCTTCTAATCAGTATTTTATGTGCGACGGCGCTGTATCAAAAACCATATTCAATAAACCAGTTGATGTATTAGGTGATGTATATACAAACGGCGATTTAACAATGGTTTCTGGTAAGAAAGTTGAAGTCAATCAGGTTCAGTCAGTATCAGGAAATACATTATTATTACAAAATTCACCGAGTGGCAATGTTCAATTTGGCAACACATCAAAACTAATAATTGATAATGCTGAAATGTATGTCGATACAAATGATTTAATAATCAGGAATAGCAACACGTCAAACTCTATTAATTTGGTTGTTGGATTATCTTCAACATATGCTGATAATAAAATTATTTTGAATAGTGGAAGTAATAGCGAATTACGAGGCGACTGGACTATTGACGGTGATATGACTTTTGGAATTGCTCATAAAATCAATTTGAGACATTTAAATAGTGATGCTGTTTTAAGATTAGAAGCATCAACAACTATTGATAGTTATATTGATGGCACTAAATATTTACAATTGGACGATACACAATTTTCATCATTCAATGGATTTAATTTAAGTAGTGATAAGAGACTGAAAGATAATATTGAAGATGTAGAAGATGACACTATAAATATGGTAAAAAACATTAAGATTAAAACATTTGTTAAAAATCAAAAAACTAAAAAGACTGAATTAGGATGGATTGCTCAAGATGTTCAACAATACACAAATCCTAAATATAATATTGTAAATGATTCAGGAGAATACTTAACGATGTGTTATGACAGAATGGCTTGTATTAGTTGGGATGCTTTATCAAAACTAATCCATCGCGTAGAATATTTGGAAACTAAATTATTGAAAAAGAAAAAATCTAAATAATTAATAATATTAAACAACATAATATTATTAAGTATTTCATTTCGTGAGCTTGTCAAGTAGTTCTTGAGGGTTTTTAATTTCATCAATATCTATATTTTGTTTTTCTATGTATTCCTTTATGGCTTTCTGACGATATGCCTTTTTGCTTTGTTCAATTTTATTTTCCATCCATCCATCTTTTTGTAGGTTCTTAAGATAATACAAGCGGTTGTATATAGCCATCTGTTTTTGTATCTCTTCCATTGTGTAGTCATCCGGGTTCAAGTCCTTAGTAACATCATGATATTTTGATAATCTGGGCATTCTGTTAATATATTATTAACACAGTATTTCTTTAAATAAGTTTTACATAAAATATAATTATATACTATAAATTATTATTAAATAACATTTCAAGAAAAACGCATTTAAAGAAATATTGACACTATAAAATATATAATATAAATATTATTATGACATCAAAAGCTGTAAAAAGAAATATTAACTCTTTAGAAAGCAAACTCGAAAGGAACAAGGGGAATTTATCAACACAACAAAAGGCAAAGGTTAGAGACATTATAGGATTATACACCGACAGGAAAATATCACAATACACAACAGCGGAGAAGATAGTTAATGATTTCATAAAGGCAAAATCAGAGGATGAAAAGAGCAAGGCAAATCAAAAATACGACCAGGTTATGAACACATATGAAGAGAGAGAACCACTAAGCGAAAGAATGAAAAAGAACAAACAGGAGAACATAACAAGAGGGCACAAAACAAAACCCAGAGATTACACAATCGGATTTCGTTTTTTTTACTATGAGCGGATATGGAGCACATAAGGTAAAAGCATCGTTTAAAGACATTGAAGGCGGGACATATTATCCCATGCATTTTGATGATAAGCATGCGGGAGTGAAGACCGGAAGATGGATAGAGGAATTAGTCAAGAAAAGAATTTTTAGACTGTATGACAAAAACCTTTTTAAGAAGGTTATTAAAACACTGGCGCAAGATGACGACATCGCTAGGCATTACAAGACAATGAAGCACTATATAGATGCAGTAGTCATTTATGATGCCGACACGGTAGAAGGAGATATTAAAGATTATGACCCTAAAAAGAAGAACTTAAAAAACGCAAATAATATTGGTATTTTTCATAGATATATGGAAACAGAACTCGACCCAGAATATTGCACTTTTGAGGAAGCCATTAAGGTAAAGCATTATGTTGAAAACGAATGTTGGATTAACACATTGAATGATTTTTACGGACAAGACAAGAACATGAAGAAGATGACCAGAGAAAGTATTTTGAAACTCATAGACAAAACAGACGAGGAATTCAAAAACCATGGTGCTTCAATAGAAGACATGAACAAGGTATTTAAAGAGTATGCCATCACCGCCAGAATTTTCGATATTGTAGGTAATTTGAGTTTTACATTTGACCCACCAAAAAGAAACCACCATATCAAAACATTCTACGCATTAATAAAGAATGACCATATATATACATTAAATAAGGACTTGAAACAATTGAAATCAAATTTAGGAATAAAGAAAGAGTATAATATCAATGTTAATGCTTCTACCGACTTTTATTTAAATCATAGAGAGGAACCCATTAAATGCATCATGATTGAAGAGCTGGATGACATATTAAAACACACCGAACAGGACGAATACACAATGATATATACACACAATGATTTGGCGAAAATGTATTATCAAGCAAAGCAGGCGGGATATGACCCGAAAATTAAATTTAGTGCGTGTATCATTTCGGAGCTGATGTTTCAATTCAAGATTAAGAAAAGAATAATTACATACAGGATAAAAACACAAAATTTGATTGATGCCTTCAATGCAAGTATAACAGTAGAAACTGAAGACACCTATAATAGGATGTCAAGGGCGATGTTTGAATTCAATAAATCATTATTTAATCCACTGCATAAATCTTATTATAATGACATTGATGTAGAAATTTTAAACAGATGCAGGACAGTAGCACCCGCTGGTAAATTTCATTACTTTTATCATAGTAATGAATTACATATAGAGATTGACCAGAACAAGGCATATACACATAATTTAACTAAAATCGTAAAAATTCCAGTGTTTAAACAATTTGACATTTGGATGCCTTATGAGTATGGTAAACATGATTTTAATAACATGGGAGAATTATGTTTATTCTTAGTTAAGTTTACTGGAAAACAAACATCATTATTTTTTAATAAACAATATAATTTAATATATGGCATGTTTTTAGGAGAGTTTATTGACGAAGTCGAAATTCTATATTTTAAAAAGCCTTCTTCGATTTATGCAGTAGATTATAAAAGTATAGTTGAGAACCTATGGAAGACTAACATATCAAATAATTTTGGTGAAGACATCAAGGTTAAGAAGTTGATTTCAAATGTAAATATCGGATTGTTAGAAAAGGGAACTAACAAGTCTCAGAAGAGTTTAGTATTTGATACATTAAGTGAAGCATTGTATCATCAAAATCTGTATGGGGGAAGAATTAATAAGATTAGTGGATTTTATGATGATAAGGTTTTGACAGAGATGACAGATGAATATATTAAAGAATTAGAACAGGAAAGAGGCGAGGGATGGGTTTTAGAATTTAAGGCTCATGATAATGATGATGATAGGTACCGGAATTCTGATGACGGTACATATAAATTTTGGAAAAATAATATGTATTATCACAATCATTGTCGTGAATGTTATAAAATTATAGATGGTAAAAAATACGATATCAAAAACGTTGAGAAAGAATCAGAAGTCAAATATTACACATTGACAACGACACATAAACAAGACTTAACCAATGGCTTTAGGTATATTAAAGAGCTACTCATGCAACGACATAATTTTAAAATGCATAAAGATTATAAAACATTGAAAAACAACAATATCAATGTGCATAGTGTTAAAACCGATGCCTTCATTATTGATAGGAAAAATATTGACAAGGCCAAAACATTGATTAAGTTTTCAACCAAAAGGGGAGGATGGAGAGCTGAAGACAATAAACAAGTATCACCACCGAGCGATATATACAAAATTAAGGTTAATGAGTTATCAGAAATTCCGACTTACAATAATGTAAAAATTCGTGTTAAAGACGAATACGACACCAAAAGCATTTGTGAGCAAATTGTGTCGTGTAATCCGGTGTTGATAAAAGCAAAACTGGCTGGAAGCTGCAAGAGTTATATAGGCGAATATATGAAAAATCTAGGTTATAATGTGTTATTCGTATGTTCTAATAACAAGCAGAAGCAAGAAACCGAAGCCGACGCCGTAACATTAAACAAGTTTTTCAGTATTCCAATAGAAGCTGGAGAAAGACTACCGACATTTGACCATTCTGATTATAATTGTATTGTGTTTGATGAGCTAGGTATGGCGGGCAATTATATTTTGAACAGAGTTAGGGAGTTTAAGGATACGTACCCAGAGAAGATAATTATAGGAACTGCTGACGGGAAGCAGTTGAAACCTATAGCTGATTTAACTAACACCCAGGACCACGAGACATATTTAAACAACTGTCTTAATCAAATATTTAAATATAAGATTTATCTTAAGATATCTAAGAGACTTAAGACAGAAGAAGGTAAAATTAAGTTGAATGATATATATAATGACATTTGGAAAAATAAACTGCCCATTAAGGAAATAGAAATAAACATTTTGAAACTACAAGCGACATCATGGAAGGAGAGCATAACATAGCCTATACTAATGCTAGGTGCAAATGGGTAAGCAAGACCGTAAGAAATAATTTAGGAAAGACAGATAAATATGAAATTGGAGAGCATGTGATATGCAGAGTTTATAAAAAGGATATGGGGCAGGTGTTTAATGTAAATATTACTTATGAAATTATTAGTATTGATGATTGGAAAGTAGAAATCCAAGATATCAAAAGTAAAACTATATTCATGACAAACACCACGACTTTAGACAAGCACTTTATACATGCTTATTGTGCTACATGTCATTCGTCTCAAGGGGCTTCTCTAGATAAAAGCATTACTATACACGAATGGGATAAATCGCATTTGGTCAGCCGTGAGTGGATTTGGACAGCCCTCACGAGATGCAGAGATATCAATAAAGTCAAGTTTTTCAAAGCAGACGTAGATGATACTGATTTAAATGAAGCACAAGTAACCAGATATTTAGAACATAAGATTAAACAATATAAATTACAAGACATGAAAGCAGAGAGAGAGATAGACAACAAACAATATATTGATGTCAAATGGTTATTTGACAGGCTTAATACCAGATGTAATAAATGCAGTTCAGATTTTGAAATAGAAATAAATAATGGAGTAATAAATAGCAATATGACAGCCCAAAGAATAAACAACGATTATGCCCATCATAAGGAAAACTGTATATCTTACTGTTTAAACTGTAATCGCCGGGAAAAATAATATCTATCTTATTTTATATGGCATCTAAGCAAGATATTATTAATAATGTTTATTATGATAAGGGAGGCTTCGGGTCAAAGAACCGCACTTTACAAGAAGCAAGAAAAAAGGATAACACAATAACTATAAACGATATTAATGAGTTTTTTAGGAAGAATGTAGAACAGAAAGCCAAGCCAAGAGGACAGAATTCATTTGTAGCTCCTAACGCATATTATGAGTTTCAAATTGATTTATTTTTCATTAATGATATCCCTAAACAAAAAATGAAAGTTGGCATGATGTGTATTGACATATTTTCTAAGTATATGGTTGTTGTCCCGCTTATGTCAAAACAGCCAGCGGACATTTTAGCAGGACTAATGGAATGTATTAAAAAAATGGGTGGAAAGCCCAAACTAATTTATATTGACGACGAAGGAGCTTATAATAATCAAAGTGTTATAGATTTCTTGAAAGATGAAAAAATAGAATTACATAGAACCAGAGGTCACCCAGCATTCGCGGAGAGGGCGATAAGGACGTTTAAAGATAGCTTGTATAAGAGGGTTGAAAACGATGAGAAAAAAGGAAAGGCTATTCAATGGACAGACTACATACACGAGATTATATTAACTTATAACAATGGAATAAAGCACACTTCGCACGGCTTAACACCGTCAGAAGCAAGAAAGCCTAAACATCAATTAGAAGTGAGTTTAAACTTAGGTATGAAAGCCAAAAGAAATAGAGTTTATCCAGATTTAAATGTAGGAAATGAAGTTAAGATATTCAGGAAAAGGAGACCAAACGAAAAGGAGAGAGTAGGAGTATGGACTAAACAAACCTACAAAATAGCAAAGATTGAAAAGAAGTTAGGACAGGAATATTATTATATTGAAAATTATGACAGGGCATTTTTGAGACATGAGTTATTAAAGGTATAAATTTATTTCTTGGAAAAAAGTATTTAAAGAAATAAAAACTATATATATTATAATAGAAATGATGGAAACCGAAATCAATAATTATATCAATAAGAAATGCTACGATTGTTGCCACTTCAAAAAGGAAAATATGGAATTATATAAATTGAATTTACCTAATGGAATAGTTAATAATATTATTGATTATTCAATGGATGAAGAAGATATATGCGAAAATTGTAAAACCTGGAGAGATAATCAAGAATTAATCAGATGTCATTTAAATCTGAAAAGAAGACATAATAGATATGTTGAAGACAACATTATAATATTTTTAACTGTGTATGAAAGACCACCTTATAGTTATGTTAGAATATTTCTCAAAATCAGTAAGAAAAAGTATGAACTGATTAACCACATTTTATGGATATTGTTACATCGTAGAAGAGAAGGGTGTGATGTAAAAGAAGACATTAAATCAGAAATTGAAAGCAAAAAGTTTAATGTGAAAAATACCGTGAGAGATATTAATATTATTTTTGAACTGATGCATGACAGACATAAGATATATACACAATTTAATAATCATCAATTAACTTATTATCCTGAACTTAAATTATAATCATAATATAATAATAACATGTAAAATATTATATGTTATAATTATATTTGAATATGTAATTTTATTTCTTGGAAAAAAGTATTTAAAGAAATAAAAACTATATATATTATAATAGAAATGATGGAAACCGAAATCAATAATTATATCAATAAGAAATGCTACGATTGTTGCCACTTTAAAAAAGAAAATATGGAATTATATAAATTGAATTTACCTAATGGAATAGTTAATAATATTATTGATTATTCTTTGGACGAAGAAAATATATGTAGAACTTGTAGAAGATGGAGACGATATCAAAATATAATAGAAAATTGTTTGGCGTTTAAAAATATAGATGAAAGAAATGTTGAAGATGAAATATTGATATTTTTAACTGTGTATGAAAGACCACCTTACGATTATGTTAAACAGTTTCTTAAAATCAGTAAGAAAAAGTGTGAAATGATTAATGACATATTATGGATGTTGATTTATTATAGTAAACCCGGCGTTGATGTAAAAAAAGTCATAAAATCATATATTGAAAGTGAAAAATTTAATGTTAAAAATACAGTGAGAGATATTAATATTATTTTTAAAATGATGTATGAAAGAGGTAAGATATATCAATTAAATTATTATCCTGAACTTAAATTATAATCATAATATAATAACAACATGTAAAATATTATATGTTATAATTATATTTCAATATGTAATTTTATTTCTTGTAAAAAAGTATTTAAAGAAATAAACACTGTATATATTACAGTGGAAATGTTATTTAATTATTCAAAGTGCGAATGTTGTACAACTAAAAGGAATGATGTTAATATAACATTGTATAAGTTATTACCTGCTAATCTGTGTAGTAAAATAAGTGAATATGATGTATATTGTAATCAATGCTGTATAACAAGAGACCTTGAAAAGTTTTTTGTTGAAAAATATAAGGATAAGGGATATACAAAGCTTCAATTACAATTGAAATTCTTTATGAAATATCACAAAAGATTTCCTGTATATTTTTGTCATACAATTGCAAGAAAGTCATTTGAAAAAGAAATTGATGAGTTCTTCAATAATAAAGATTTGATTAAAAGGTTTGGAGGGACAAGCGCAATTAAACCATATAAAGCATTTGTTAAAAAATTTCGAGGCATGTTTGATGCGATTGATTGGCATTTATTAAGTAAAGATAAAATAAACGAGGTCTTGAATGAATTTAGAATAACTAAATATCATGTATGGTCTTACTACAACACTAAATATCAAGTATGGCTACTAGTTAATTTGTTTTTCTGGGAATATATTTATTCAATAATAGGAAAAGACAATATCAAATATATAGACATTGGCGATATTGATAAATATGTAGATTACATATTTGAAGACATTTTTCCTGACTATAAATGTAACCCATAATTATTAATCATACTATAATAATAACATTTATACCCTTATATGTTATAATTATAATGTAAGTATAGCGTTTTATATATTGAAGATAAAATCCTACAAGGCGGGCCACGCCCAAACAAATATATGATGAAACTGATGAAACGAAGGAGGGAGTGATGTTGTTGCTGTTCTATTTTTTGTCCGGGAAATGGACAAATCGTTTTTAGACAGTTCGAATATTTTTTTGATGACAAATATGTTTTGCAATATATTTTGCAAAATTTATTTTTTTGAAATGGATGAGGTGAGGAGATTGAGGAAATGATATTTTGGAGGGTAGTTGGTGAAATGAATGAGGCGAGGAGGAAGGAGAAAAGGATGGCGAAAATTTTGGAAAAATGATGATAAAAAAACGGATGAGATGGACAGAAAGGAATGTAGAAAAATGATGAAAACAAATAAGGGTAGAAGATGGAAGATGAAAAAAAATGTAGGGTGGGGGGTATGTATGAAGCAATTTATTTGCGGGGCGTGGCCCTCCACTACTCAAACTACCCATAAAAATGGGATATCACCCCATAATTTTGGGGGTCAAACCCATGCATCCAGCTGGCTCAATCTTGGCATGGGGCAAGTAAACGAAACGAGCGCCCATGTACGGCTGTTTCTCAAAATCATCCAAGTCGCCGGCCCTTGTTGGTTTCCCTTGAAACACTCGCTACAAGCGCGTTCCATTTCTGCAAGCGGGCCCAATTGAAATCCACGGGGCTAGGCAGTTCTACAGTTCATGTTCTTACGATCGGTGTCAAACACACTTCCATGTGTTTAGGCCCTGGCGGTATATGCATCTGTTCGTAGAAAAAAACGAGAAAGTATTTGATGCACTTGTATAACTAATGGAGAATAAATAGACCCATAGACTGCAAGTATCTTGACGACAGGTCGCTGTTCCCAACCAACCAACCAACCAACCAACCAACCAGCCAGCCAGCCAGCCAACCAACCAACCAACCAACCAACCAACCAACCAGCCAACCAACCAACCAACCTCCAGGCTTCACAAGAGCTAAGCACCGAACCCAATGAATGGCGCGCGATTCGGTGACTAGCTGCCCTTTTGCCACGGCTCTGGGTCTGCAAAACTGTTCGGATCAGCATGAAACTTGGCAAGAGAGAGATTGCTGTGAGACAGGGCAACGCGCAACAGCACGAGCATCACAGTACGTGTTGAATGCATAGAGCGGCAGTTGCTCCAGCTTGCTTCAGTGGATCTAGCAACTGAGGGATGAGGACAACGTAATGTCTCATCATCCCAAAAGGGTCCTGCGAAACGACAGAGCCCAGAATGGAACAAGCGAAGACATGCTTCCAGGGCTCCGTTTTTGAATGCTGCAATGTGGACTCAATCCTAGGGGCGGTTGGTTTCAAACCAAAAAGGCATTGCTTGGGAAAAGCTGACACACTACGGGTTGAGGATGAATCTAGCCTTTAAACTTTAAACCCACGCGAGCAACCATCAGACGTGGCTCCCGGCAAGGACCTCAGTCGTGCTAGAAATTTCGTCCAGACTGGAATTCCACATTCGAAATTGTCTTTTTATGTGCCACACAAACTCGCTTGCCATAGATATATGGCTTTGTCATTTTGTTGAGACCCAAACTAAGCGGGCTCCAAATCGGTGTCCCTTTCCAACCAAAGACTTCGGGTACCCTCAAAGCAAGACAGGCTCTTGCTGGTTGGTAACCAGTGCAACTTGCGGATTTTGTGTAGACTTCCCGTGCAGCTGGCTGCTTAGAGAGTCGGGATTGCCCGCGGCGGTGCTAACTCGCTTTCGGAAGGCACCGCTTCAACGCGGATGGCAGTCTGGGTTCGAAACTGCCAGAAGGAACAAAACTGCATGGCTTCGGGCTCGTTTGCCACAGTCCATTGCGAACCGACATGGGCAGCTGAGTCTCACGCATCTGGTGCTTGGCCTTTTGTCAGCACGCATTGGCTGGTGCTCGCTCGCCCCGAGCTCTAGTAAGCCAAGATGGCTGAGACTTCAAAGAATTGCTCGCTGAGATCTTCGCCCCAAGATCCTTTCATAAGGCACGAACCTCCGACCAAGTCTCAATTTGCCCTGTCAACCACCATGATGTCCCTCCATTTGCATATACCCCCTGGAAAAAAAAATAATATGTCCAGTAGTGATAAATTCCCTTTAAGGCCAATGGGAAAAATACAAACAAACTTGAGCGAATGGAAGTGGCTACGCCCTCCTGAAAGTATGCAGCCCTGTTGCTGACAACTACTGCAGATCTCAGCGCTTACCACTTACCAGCTCGAGCAGCATGCTTGTAAAGAATATAAAGCTCAATCGGCAGGATAAACTCTTTGGCCTTAAATATGTATGAATTTGTACTGCAGAATTGTCTGGGGACAGCCTCGAAACCTCAGGGGAGATCTGTTGAACAAAGGCTCTCTGCGAAAAGGACATGGGTAACTTGGGTGTCCCCTATCGGTTATATCTCAGTATTTCGCAGAATGCATCACCCGCACAGGGATGTTTCTATCAACAAATAGGAACTCTTGGAAGCAGTGTTGTGCTAAAAGCATACTTGGCAGCTCCAGCCCAAGCGTAGTACGCAAAGGATGCTTGTTCGAAAATTGCAACTCTTTAGTACAAGCCTAATACGTGAAGCTCACTTTTGCACACCAAGTACTCTTTGGCAGCTCCTGCCTAAAAATCACAACGAGGGATTCCTCTTCCCTTTCAATGCAAACGCAGCCTTTGGGCAAATGATACCAACCGACCCTACCAGCCACCAGGGCTGTGGGAATCGGGCTCCCCATCTGTTCAAAGCTTGTGGAAAATTGTGCGCCTTTCAAATCACACTTCTGGACTCTTGCGCACTTGCCGTTCTCGCATCTGTGCTTCTGGGTGCCTTTTCTACGGAACATCAATCGTCCGTTCATTCTGGACATAGGTCAACAAGTGTTATAAAGGGTATCGATATTTGGGGCGTCCCCTATCGGTCATGCATGTTCCGCTTTTTGGGACGTTCCGTATCAACTTGGATCGACCAGCATAGAAACATGGACGCCCAAACATCTTGAAGGAAGAAAAAAGGCTTGTACAACACACATCACGGCAAGGTCAACCACAAATATGGTCTAGCTGCAACAGGGTTGGCAACAAAACAGGGAATTGCCTTTCACCCAAGGGTTCCAATTTTGTCGACCGATCTCGACACGCATCTGAACTGTGTTGGTGTCACTGTCTTTGCCAAAGAGCATCCCCGGTCAGGATTGCGACGCCCAGTCTGGCCTTTTGCCAAACTGGCAAGCGCGAAGATCAAGATTGGGCTCCGGCATTCAGGCTCAGCTTACAGCCTGCGCCAGCTGTTCAAAGGGAGCCTGCAACATCGAAGAGCCTGGCAAGGACTGCGCGGAGCGAAGCAGAGACAAGCCTCCTGGAAAAGAATGACAAGGTTTCAAGCAGTGATAGAATCCCTTTGAAAACCAGCAGGAGAAGAGGGTCCTCCGAGAATCACGGACGCTGACACACAATCTTTCAGGTATCTGGTTGTTTTGACCGTGGCACAGTTGCGCAACTTCGGGTAAAAGCGTGGGTGGTTTTTCCAAGAATGGTTCGGGGGTCAAAGCCAAATCCGAACCAATCCAAGCCACGAGCTAAGGCCAACCTGAACAAAGGTCTTTTTTGGTGGACCCCAAGTTCGTGGAGAGACTTTCTCTCAAAGAGACCCTGCTGAGTTCCATTCTGGAGGTTGACAACTTTGGTTGGCAGAAGGGAAACTAGAAGGAAACTGACAATTTGGGATTTGCCGGTTCTGTTTCTGACCTTGCTCTCTTCATAACAGTCCCTGTACAGGCTTGCTTCTTTGCACACTTGATGTTACAAAGATCAGCGCGGAATATTGCATCTACTCTGAAACATCATCGACACACAAATACACGGAGCGGCCACAGGTCTATTTGTATGTAGCCCTGTACAAAAGGGGTTCTCCGTGCACAGCAGTCCGCTGGCATCACCATTTTGACGTCCAAACCAACCAACTCTTCAACGCATCACCCAGCTCTTCGCAAAGCAGAAACCGTCCAACCGCCATGTGCATGACGTCCTTTATCCGGGGTCGTCAACTCAGCCTTCGAAAACGCCTGCGAGAAAGCTTGGGTCGTGGTCCGATCGTAGTCTCTATTCTCGCCATTTTTATCATCTTCATCGCCGGATTCACCAGGGTCACTGCGAACCGTCTGGCTCTCGTGCTTGGTGGATTCTCCCGTGAGCTGCAAGACCTCCGACATCTCCGACGCGACCCAACAAAGCTTCCACTTGCCAGTTGCGGTCACTTGGGAGTCAAACGAATAGCCGCACTCGGCGTCATGGTCATGGTGCTTCTTGCTGTAGCTGAAAGTGCCGCCGGCATAAATCTTGAGGTCTATGTCCACACTGGTCTCTTCCAGACCACATCGGCGTCCCCGGATGTAACTCTTGGAGAAGCGCTTATTTGTGCACCATTCCGGCTCCGATTGCACCACGGCAAGAATGCTGCGACCAGAGATGTCTGCGACGCTCCAGTCATCCTTCACCTCTTCACCGGCAGCTGAGTCTAGGAAAAGCGAAAACGCGGCCGCGTCCAAGTTGAGCGCTTCCAAGATCTTGCTCTTCACTTCAACGACCTTTTGGCTGGCATCCGCGGTCACATTGCCTTCCACACCACTGAGCAAAGCCACCCGAAAGGACAGCTGACTCTCAGTCATCGCGAAATGCGATGGAGTTTGGAGTGAACAGGGGGCGCTTGAGACAAGGCAGGGGTGGCGCTCGTTCGGGGTGAATACGTTCCGCGAAGGAAGAATGCACCTTCTTCCATCTGGGCCGTGTTCCTTTGCGCAATTGCCTTTACCTGTGGCATACCTAGCGGAATCCGGAAACCACTTCTGCGGGTGGGGACAAATGCCTTTACAAAGGACAGCTTAAGGACAGCTTGTTCGGAATGACTTTTCGGACTTTTAGAGGATGTGCCTGTTCATTTTCAGAGAGCAGTGATGAGCTCTCGGCCACTCAATGCGAAAAACCAAGCGCGGCATTGTGCTTTTAGATTCCCGCCCCATTTTCCTGGGTCATCCAAGTCTGACTGGGTCGACCCCTTCACAAACCAAATCACGCTCCTCTGAAAAATCCCGTATGAATCCACAAACCAGGGGCCCGTAACACGGTCCAAGTTTCTGAGCGGACTCCAAAAGGTTGGTCATTGAATGGTTTGCCTTCTGTCTGATCGAGGAAGGGTATTTTGAGGGAATGCCCCCCGTCCACTTCCATGAGTGGCACTTGTTTTTGGTGCTTTGAAGCCAAACGTGGCCCCCTTTGACACACCAACATGTAAGGTCAACACTTGTTCTTGAGGGCCAAGCTGCTCGAATCGTTGACCACACCCTAGCACCCTGGACCCATTTGCTCACGTCCCCAGCTGGAGCCCTACGGTGCGCCTCTGAAAGCTTGTCCATGGTCAAGTTCATTGCCACAAAACTGCTAAGCCCATATGGGTGTCTCTCAACATAGAGGACCCCCAACTGATATATATATATATATATATGTTTTTTCCTTCTGGCCTCCTTAAACGGGTACCCTCAAAAGGGAGTCCCCCCACCCCAGAAACCAACAGAGGTGGCTATTTTCGCTATCTCCAGAACCCCTCAAACTTGGCGTTCCGATTGCTGGAACTTTTGCCAAGGCAGTGTGCCGAGCAAAAAAGGCGCGCTGAAAGCTTCGCAGTTGGATCCTCCGGAGGGTCTCTGGAAGGCTGGAGATTCGTAGAAAAACATAGAAAAACCTTCGAGGCCGAATGTGAGGATTGACCAGCTCCTTTTTTTTGCGACTTGTGGATTCCGGGCTCTCCGTTTCAGATCGAGTTCACTTGGGGGCTACGTGGGAACCACTTTGAACCAACTGAAAGCTACACACCCAAGGAGCCGGATACGGGCAGAGCTGGTTGCTTCAGCTCCCTCGCCTCGGTCTACTTCGAGTCGGAGTCGGACCACGGCAAGTACTCCTTCGGCATCTCCTAGCGCTTCACCGGCCAAGGCTGCGTGGGACATCTGAGGTCACCATCAAAGAAGGGATCGGTACTAAAAATGGACTACCTGCCCAGAACCACCAAGGCAGCTGTCGGCCGCAGCCAGAAAATGGCTGGCTGGAATTGTCCCTTACCCTCGCTTGGCTCACTTCACCCCCTTGTGAGACAAAGCAAGGGGCCCCAACCCCTCCCCCCCCTGCCGTTTGGGCTCAAAAGGAACCTAAGGCAGGTCCGGATGTGATTTGCCGTAGTCAGACTTGAGATCTTGAGCCATGTCTGGCTGGTCTGCGTCCTGTGGCTGGAGTTGCTGGATTGCATGTGAGTCTGCTCATTCCGCCAGAAACAAGCCAACATGTTTCAAGCTTGCAACGAGTGCGTCTTCGTGCAACCTTGCAGCGCAACTGATGAAGCGTGCACATGCATCTCCTTTGGTCTTTGAGCGCCCGCTTCCTCTGCGCAGAGCGGATTTTTCGCGTGCTTTTGTTCGACACTTGACTGCCTCTGTTTGATGAGACATGCTCGTTGAGATTTACAACCCCGCATAAATTCCGAGCAGAGCCCCGGCTCGCATTCCGTCCTTGATGATGTTCGCTGAAATCACCAAGGCTCCACCTCGCCCACGAAACATGGCCATCTGGGTCCACGTTTCTTGCTGCAGGTAGGTACCCAGTGTTGGGAATGAACCATTTGGGATTCCCCTAAAGGAAACCACGGCTATTCATTCGCTCATTCCCTGCTGAGAACCAGCCAGTGTTCTAAGACATCCTCAACATGACCCAAGCTTGGTGAAGTCAATGGAACTCCCCCAAAGTCATGTTGAAGCTCCGAATTGCAACCAAGCTTGCAGGAGACACCCGCCCGTGCCGGAAAATGACTTGAGAACCCTTCAAAACGTCCCCAGCAGTGATGCAGGAAATTGCAGTGATCCAAGAAACCAGCAGAAAATTCTCCAGGAAATCAACTCGTTGGTAGGTCTTTGGCCCTCTTGCGGGTGTCTTTTTGTTGGGAACCTTCCTCTGGTGTCGTTTAATGGATACCAAACCAAAAAGGCACGTAACTTTTTTTGGCGGTCCCCGAATTCTGAGACAAACCTTTCTAAGTGATCAGAGTGGCTCCCGTAAGGCGAATCTCTGCAGTGCCGGGTCTCGGAGCTTCTGATTGGAGCCAGGCTTAGAGTCGAAGCCACTTTTCAGAGGGAAGGACTGTTGTAACTCCGCGCCTTCCGTGTTCGTGAACTTTTTCCAGGGGCTCCTTCCCAGATTTTTTTCCAGCGCGGGAAATTGGAAATTCTCCTGAGCCCAGCCGGCTCGCTCGAGCCTCTGAAACGGAAGGAGTGGGAAAAAAAAACGTGGAGTTTGATGGAAGATTCAGACACGTTTCTTGTTGGTTCACTCACTTGAGTGGATTAGCCAAAAAGAGTCTGAGCTTGCTATATTTCGGAAAAACCTGGAACTCGGGGAGTTGATTTCAAAGCAACCACGTTCTTAAGCAAATTATGAAACTCGCTGGGGGGTGTTGCCCTCCCAAAGTGATGAATTTCCGCCAAAAGGGACCACCCCCCTTTCAAGCAACCAGGTTTTTTTTAGTCCGGGAGTCCCATGAAGCTGGGCTGTCCTCAGATCTCCTGCAAGTTTAACCTTTAGTGGGCCAAGCTCGGAAACCCAACCACCAAACCAACAATAAATCCGGAGAAACCCAAGTTGCACCGGACTTGACCAAGGCATCTCCGGACTTTTATCAACGCATCGGGTCCGTCGCTCGCTCCCACTTCGACTTGCTTGCCCAGTTGCCCACCGCATCCACGGAGGAGAAGGGCTCGTTGATCAGCCACACCGCAAAGATGGCCGCCCACAAGGGCTCGGTGGTGAAGATCACCTACGTCAAAAACCTCCGCTTTTTATTTGGCCATGGGCTTCTCAAAATCCGGAAAGCCCGGTCAGCCCCCAGTGAACATCCGATTCAATGCAACCAAAGAGGTTCTAAAAAGGGTGCACCTACCAACCGAAATGGAATCCTAGTGGTGTTGACCCACGGCCTTTTGACGGGGAGACTGCAAAACCCAGAAATGGTGAGCCCGATTTTGGGAGAACCGGTTCCTGGGAGAAACTCGTCCATGTAACTAGTCGAAAAGTGTTTTTTTCACATTTTATTAGAGGCAAATTGTGTGAGGATGTTTATTTGAGAAATTCTTGAAAATGTGTTTTGTAAAAAAAAAAAAAGAAGCTGTGTTGCGATGTTGATTAAAAAAAATGGGCCTTAAAGAAACACATATTTGAATTTAAAAATGGAACCCTCCCAGAAAGTTGACTCCTGAAAAACTCGAATTCACTCGAACACACTTTAGGGACCAAAAGGTGGTGGTTTAAAGGGAAACATAGGGAGGCTTGTTTGCTGGGAGGGGTGCCTGGACCCACAAACTACCCAACAAAAAGATATTGCCCCAAGCTGATGGATCGTGTCCCGGGTTTTGTTGGTAGTTTGAGGGTCCAGGCGGGGTTCCGTGGGATTTGCTTTAACACAAATCCAACAGTGCCAACTCCAAAGCCAAGGGGTACCTTCTCCATTTGGATTCAAAAGGAAGAACTGCGGTTCAAACCCCCAAATCGCCAATCCAAACCACCAATTCAGGGTTGCCTGACGTCTGGAAACCATAGGGAAACCATAGGAAACCACAGGAAAATTATAGCGGTAACCATAGAGGACCCATGAGAAAACAAAAAAACAGAGGCGGCGCCCGGAGAAAAAAAAAAAAAAAAAAAAAACGAACACCGATGCGAAGGCGCCGACGCCGAGGCGGCGTCCACGAAGCGGAAGGCCACCGACTCCACCAGCAGCGCCTTCGGTTCGGGACGGGACGCCCAAAACGAGGCTTGGTACATGGAGATCCATATCCTGGTGGTTTGGTTTTGATACCCAAAGAAGAAAAATATGACGGTTAAGCCATATTGAGAGTTGTTGTTTATCCTTCTTATTTGGCATATCAGGGGTAGGTTCCAGAAGCCTGGTGGTACATGATGGGTGCGTCTTTGTCTAGGTTGGACCCCCGCCCAAAAAAAAAAGAAGACCGATCTCGGTGTTCCTTCTGGGTTGCCCTTAAAAATCCACCCAAAACAGGGGCACCAACTCCAAGAAAGGCGAGCCGCCCATATCAAGCGCCAAGCTTTAGCCCTTTGCCACCGGCGAGATATGTGGGTTTGCCTGAAAGGAAAACTGACCCACACCAAACTAGAATATGAAACCCAATTGCTTTTCTTTTGAGTCTGTCTGACACTAGGAATCCTTGAACCACTTCCCAAAATGGTTGTTGTTGTTTGTTTTGGGCTTGCGCAAAAGACTGGTAAGGGACATGGAACCACCAATGCCTTTGGGTTTCCTTTTGGGCTGCCCAAACCAAACGAAAAAAAGGTCGCCTCAGAATTTGAAGCGCGGCCAAGTCTCCCGAACCCCCACCCAAGTGACTTTTGAAGGAGCTTCCCCTGCTGATGGGTGCAGGGGGTTCCATGTTTCAATTCGCCGAGTGGGCTCTTCACAAAAAACAAAAACAAACCATGAAACCATTTCAAGAGGAGCGGCAGGTTGGTCTTTTTGTTGCTGGCCCCGGCTGTTTACTGGCCCCGGCTCAGCACAAGGCACGCGTCTCAGGTTGGGGCCTGATTGACCAGGCGGGTCAATTTGGTTGGCCGAATCCCAGCATAACCTGCCTCGCTCGACCAAAGGGCTGTCTATTGGTGGCAGTTCAGAGATGGCTGGTTTGGGGTGAGTGTTGGGCTCGCTGAGGTATTTATGAGGGCGGGTCTTGGGTTTGCTTGGTGTTCATTTAGGCTCGGCAAGGGGAGTTTAAGGTTGGTTTGGGCTCGAGTTCGGGTTGCTTTAGGGCTGTGGTTGCGCGAGTTTTGGTCCAGGTTTGCTGGTTTAAGGCGAACCAACGCCCAGCCAGCCCAAAGCCCACTTCAAAGCCACGCTCTTTGTCCTCTTCTTTCGGGGCCAAGACCTAAGCAGAGCAACCTCTTTGTCTCCTCCGGCTTGGAGAAACCCCAAGACCCGATTTCCCAACGGCAGCCACCAAACCCGAAACCCGGGCGGCCAGAGCCGTGGTGACCAGGCCGGTGTAGAGGACGCCGGCCCTGTCGACAGACTGCCAAGGAGGGAAAAATGGTTTCTCGGTGACGAAATCTGCGAAGCCCTGCCAAAAGTGACTAACTTTTAGTGGTTTAATACGGAAAACCCATTAGTTGCAAAAGGTTAAAGTCCTAACAGCCAAGCAAAATGCACCAAAGGTTTGGACCTGACGCCTCTTTGACTCTGCAACTCGAGACAAATACGCCAAACTGAATGCTGTGGATGGTTTAAAAATCCATTTCGCACCCCCTAAGAAACCATGGCTGAAGCCAGTGTTTCTTGGTATTTACCGGGGAATCATCGGAAAGCGGGGTTTTTAACGGCAGTGCGAAATGGGCTTCGTCCATCCACATATGGGGGTTGTTCAAAATAAAAGTTCCTGGAAACGGCCCTTTCGCCGGCCTTTCGCGGTCCTTTCGCGGCCCCATGGTTTCCTTTCGCGGTGACAAACCAGTCCTGAAAAACTTGTTTCCGAGCCCAAACGAGGGTTCTACCATGTATTCGTTATGTTTCAAGTCCTTTCGCGTTCCTTTCGCCGGCCTGTCGCGATGCAGTGTTTTCCTTTCGGGCTAGACCATCAGAACCTCCCTTTACTTAATTTTAAGACTGGCAATTTAGAACGACTCCCATATGTTCACCAGCGGCTCCTGTGGAAACAAAAACACCTTGGATGCACCTCGTGCGCCGATCAGAACGGGGCCCGGAGGTTTCGGAGGTATCCTGCCAGCGGCTCAAACTCGAGTCCAAGCCAAGACGCAGATTCTCCCGGGCTACCGCGACTTCAGGAAACACGCAAAAACAAAATGCAAAAAACAAGGCGGGAGGACTGGAAAACCAAAGTCTTAAAGATGCATTTCGCCAATCCAGTTGGGGGTGACAACTGGAGATTGGCAGAAAGTCTCCGGATCGGCCCGGATGTCAAACATGAGCCCCTGCCTGCCAGACCAACCAGACCAAATCAAAACAAATCTCTCCCCTCACCGTCCCCCTATAGTATGACTCCTAAAAACCAAAAAGCATAAAAACAACTCTTCCCCCCCCTTCCGCCGCCCCACTGTCCCCCCAAGGAACAAAGAAGAGACAACTCCATCCCATTGGATTTTTGGTCCTAAGACGTTAGAGAGACAAAAAATGCGCCGCCTCTACTGTGGATGGTTGCGAGTCATCCGCTGCTCGCACCACGAAACTAAACCCACGTCTGAAAGCTACGGGGGGAGAACGCAAAAAAACCTGCCGTCGGATCGAAAAGACGCCGCCGGCTTCCACTTGTTCCGGCTTCCGGGGGCCCCTTCGTTCCCATCGGGGGTCCGAGTTCCGCGCACGGCCAGGTTGTTGGAGAAGACGGGCTCCAGGTCCACGGCCCCCGAGGTGGCGGCGAAGTAGGCCCAGCTGGCCAGCGCCGCCATGCTGAGCTTCACCGCCTCGAGCCGGACGCGCGGGTGATAAAATCAACGCCGAGTTGGAGCAGATCGAGCAACACACATGGGGGGTGAAGAAAAGAAAAGAAGGAACGAGTTGAGGCAAAAGAAGAAAGCGCGCAGCCATTTAGAGACCCTTCCTCCGAACTGTGATTAAAACAACACAGAAAAAAAAAAGCGACAAAGGAATGGCACAAGGCAACTCCCGCACCCTTTGTCCTTTGGTCAGACAAGAAACAAACGGCAAACGGGCGACCAGTCACGCAGCAACTTTTAAAACCGGACGCATAAAAGAAGGTGTGTTGAAAGGTGGTTCGCCGATTTTTGCAACCTACACTTTCGCAAATCCGGTTGCCAAATCACCTTACCCGATGAAAAAACGACACTGGGCATACAACCACCAGATAGGTTATTCTACAGTTGTGTTTTGGCCATCTTTTAAATGCCTGAATGACACGCTATTGGTACTGGTGCTTTCCTTACTACGTGCCCTATAAAAACCCGGTTTTTCGAGTTAATGTCACGAGACGATGAGTAAACCCCCCCCCCCGATTAAAGGTTCCCCTTTTCGCCCCAGATTCTCACCAATACTAAAGTAAAGTACCAACAAGGTTTCCCCAAAAAAAACCTACCCAAATATTTTTTGGGCCATCCCCAAAACCCCCCTGATTAAAGGTATCCCTCTGCAGCCCCCAAGCCAACAAAAACCTGCCAGAAAAGGTGCTTTCCTTCTTGCTTAGTAATCTTAGGACTTGATTAATAAATCCCCCCGGAATAATGACTTTTTCTCGCCCCGGGCCAGAAAAAATCCAATACTTATTTTTAATTAGCCAATACATAGTTTAGTCTTGGTGCCCCAGTTGACACAAGAAATCCCCCCGGAATAATAACTTTTCCGAGGCCAGAACTCCCAAAATTCGAATACTAGTTTTAATCTCCCCAATACTAATTGCAATTCAAACCCGGTGGCCAAGCAAACAAACACAAGGTTTCTTGGACTCCAGCCCTGCCTCCCCCACATCAAAGCAACCCCCCTACAACTATGCTCCTGCAGCCCCACAGCAAAGGGACAAGCGGGGGGGGCCAGATCAAGCAGAATTCCTTCCTGCGCCGCCTTGTCGGCAGATCTCTTTGGTGTAATGGATAAAGCATTAGCTTTGAAAGCGCAAGGTACTGGGTTCCATGCCTCGTGGCGTCTTTTTCCTTGTGCTGGTTCCTTTCCTCTTGCTGTGGTGGCCTTGGCTTTTTTTCTGCTCTGGGGGTTGTCCTTGAGTTTCAGAAGTGCTCTGTTCCCAAACCCCAAAGCTCCAACACGCTTCACCAGCACCAAAACTTGCAACCCCAAGTACTCAGCTTGTACTGAAGACCTAGACTTTTCATCCTTGCGTGGACTTCTGCACAGCAAGGCTCAGCAAGCGGTGCCCCCCTACAATAATAGCATTACCCAGAATAATAGCCAAGCCCTGCAGCCACTGGGGCCTGTAACAATGCTTCTGCTGATGTGCTGGAGCAATCTTTTGCGGCCCTGCCTGGAGGCCAAGTGAACTTCCAGTGCCGGTTTGGAGACTTGTTGTATCTGGTGCTTCCCAGAAGCCTTCGCCTGGTGGTCCAGTGAACTTTCACTGGTGTGGCAAGGCTGCTTTGGACACTTGTTGGCTTTGGGTCTGCACTTGCAAGCCTTGCCTGTGGCCCATCGAGGTTCTACTGGTGTGCCAGGCTGCTTTGGACACGTGTTGGGTGCTTCGGGTTGTTTATTGAAACCTGCTGCTTCCTCAGCACTTGCAAGCCTTGCCTGTGGCCCATCCAGGTTCCACTGGTGTGCCAGGCTGCTTTGGACACGTGTTGGGTGCTCAGGGTTGTTTATTGAAACCTGCTGCTTCCCCAGCAGTTGCAAGCCTTGCCTGTGGCCCATCAAGGTTCCACTGGTGTGACAGGGCTGCTTTGGAAACTTGTCGGTGGCTTTGGGTTGTTTATTGGACCCTGGTGCTCTTGCTGCCTGGCCCGTGGCTTCAGTGAGCTCCCCTGGTGTGGCAAGCCAAATCGGGCACTTGTCCTGGCTTTTGAGCTTCCACTGTGGCAGTGCCACTGTTTGGTCCTGGAGGTTGTGTGCTTCCCAGCACTTTGTGGCCTTGCCTGTGGCTCCAGGTGTGGCAGGGCCAGCTTGGACCCTTGGGGTTGCTTGACCTAGCCAGCCTGCTGAGTTCAGGCCGACAGCCCCACAGCAAAGGGACAAGCGGGGGGAGCAGAATTCCTTCCCGCGCCGCCTTGTTGGCAGATCTCTTTGGTGAAATGGATAACGCATTGTCTTTGGCAGCACAAGGGGCTGGGTTCGATTCCTCATGGCGTCTTTTTCCTTGTGCTGGTTCCTTTCCTCTTGCTGTGGTGGCTTTGGTTTTTTTCAGCTCTGGGGGTTGTCCTTGAGTTTCACTGAAGACCTAGACTTTTCATCCTTGCGTGGACTTCTGCACAGCAAGGCTCAGCAAGCGGTGCCCCCCTACAATAATAGCATTACCCAGAATAATAGCCAAGCCCTGCAGCCACTGGCCCCCAAATTCCCAAACCCAAAGCTCCACACAATTCCAAAATCCCAAACTTCACCAGCACCAAAACTTGCAATGCAAAGTACTCAGCTTGTAGACCTTAGGCTTTTCATCCTTGCATGGACTTCTGCACAGCAAGGCTCAGCAAGCGGTCCCCCCCTACAATAGTAGCAGTACCCAAAATAATGGCCAAGCCCTAGGGCCACGGGCCCCCAAATTACCAAACCCAAAGCTCCAAACAATTCCAAAATCCCAAACTTCACCAGCACCAAAACTTGCAATCCCAAGTACTCAGCTTGTACTGAAGACCTTAGACTTTTCATCCTTGCATGGACTTCTGCACAGCAAGGCTCAGCAAGCGGTCCCCCCCTACAATAGTAGCAGTACCCAAAATAATGGCCAAGCCCTAGAGCCACGGGCCCCCAAATTCCCAAACCCAAAGCTCCAAACAATTCCAAAATCCCAAACTTCACCAGCACCAAAACTTGCAATCCCAAGTACTCAGCTTGTACTGAAGACCTTAGACTTTTCATCCTTGCGTGGACTTCTGCACAGCAAGGCTCAGCAAGCGGTGCCCCCCTACAATAATAGCATTACCCAGAATAATAGCCAAGCCCTGCAGCCACTGGGGCCTGTAACAATGCTTCTGCTGATGTGCTGGAGCAATCTTTTGCGGCCCTGCCTGGAGGCCAAGTGAACTTCCAGTGCCAGTTTGGAGACTTGTTGTATCTGGTGCTTCCCAGAAGCCTTTGCCTGGTGGTCCAGTGAACTTTCACTGGTGTGGCAAGGCTGCTTTGGACACTTGTTGGGTGCCTTTGGGTCTGCACTTGCAAGCCTTGCCTGTGGCCCATCGAGGTTCCACTGGTGTGCCAGGCTGCTTTGGACACGTGTTGGGTGCTTCGGGTTGTTTATTGAAACCTGCTGCTTCCTCAGCACTTGCAAGCCTTGCCTGTGGCCCATCCAGGTTCCACTGGTGTGCCAGGCTGCTTTGGACACGTGTTGGGTGCTTGGGGTTGTTTATTGAAACCTGCTGCTTCCCCAGCAGTTGCAAGCCTTGCCTGTGGCCCATCAAGGTTCCACTGGTGTGACAGGGCTGCTTTGGAAACTTGTTGGTGGCTTTGGGTTGTTTATTGGACCCTGGTGCTTCCCCAGCACTCGCTGCCTGGCCCGTGGCTTCACTGAGCTCACCCTGGTGCCAAATCGGGCACTTGTCCTGGCTGTTGCTGTTTGGTCCTGGAGGTTGTGTGCTTAGACCCTTCAGGTTGCTTGACCTAGCCAGCCCGCTGGGCTCAGGCCGACACCCACAGCAAAGGGACAAGCGGGGGGCCAGATCAAGCAGAATTCCTTCCCGCGCCGCCTTGTCAGCAGATCTCTTTGGTGAAATGGATAAGGCATTGTCTTTCACAGCCCCCAAGGTGCTAGGTTCAATTCCTCGCGGCGTCTTTTTCCTTGTGCTGGTTCCTTTCCTCTTGCTGTGGTGGCTTTCGATTTTTTCAGCTCTAGGGGTTGTCCTTGAGTTTCAGAAGTGCTCAGTTCCATATTCCCAAACCCAGAGCTCCAACACGCTTCACCAGCACCAAAACTTGCAACCCCAAGTACTCAGCTTCTGAGTACTGAAGACCTTAGACTTTTCATCCTTGCATGGACTTCTGCACAGCAAGGCTCAGCAAGCGGTCCCCCCCTACAATAGTAGCAGTACCCAAAATAATGGCCAAGCCCTAGAGCCACAGGCCCCCAAATTCCGAAACCCAAAGCTCCAAACAATTCCAAAATCCCAAACTTCACCAGCACCAAAACTTGCAATCCCAAGTACTCAGCTTGTACTGAAGACCTTAGACTTTTCATCCTTGCCTGGACTTCTGCACAGCAAGGCTCAGCAAGCGGTCCCCCCCTACAATAGTAGCAGTACCCAAAATAATGGCCAAGCCCTAGAGCCACGGGCCCCCAAATTCCCAAACCCAAAGCTCCAAATTCCAGAACCCCAAAACTCACCAGCACCAAAACTTGCAATCCCAAGTACTCAGCTTGTACTGAAGACCTTAGACTTTTCATCCTTGCATGGACTTCTGCGCAGCAAGGCTCAGCAAGCGGTCCCCCCCTACAATAATAGCAGTACCCAAAATAATGGCCAAGCCCTGCAGCCACTGGTTCCCACATTCCCAAACCAAAAGCTCCAAACAATTCCAAAATCCCAAACTTCATCAGCACCAAAACTTGCAATCCCAAGTACTCAGCTTGTACTGAAGACCTTAGACTTTTCATCCTTGCATGGACTTCTGCGCAGCAAGGCTCAACAAGCGGTGCCCCCCTACAATAATAGCATTACCCAGAATAATAGCCAAGCCCTGCAGCCACTGGCCCCCAAATTCCCAAACCCAAAGCTCTAATTAAACAATTCCAAAATCCCAAACTTCATCAGCACCAAAACTTGCAATCCCAAGTACTCAGCTTGTACTGAAGACATTAGACTTTTCATCCTTGCATGGACTTCTGCACAGCAAGGCTCAGCAAGCGGCGCCCCCCTACAATAATAGCAGTACCCAGAATAGTGGCCAAGCCCTGCAACCACTGGCCCACAAATTCCCAAACCCAAAGCTCCAAACAAGTCCAAAATCCCAAACTTCACCAGCACCAACACTTGCAATCCCAAGTAGTCAGCTTGTACTGAAGAGCTTAGACTTTTCATCCTTGCCTGGACTTCTGCGCAGCATGGCTCAGCAAGCGGTGCCCCCCTACAATAATAGCATTACCCAGAATAATGGCCAAGCCCTGCAGCCACTGGTTCCCACATTCCCAAACCAAAAGCTCCAAACAATTTGCAATCCCAAGTACTCAGCTTGTACTGAAGACCTTAGACTTTTCATCCTTGCCTGGACTTCTGCACAGCAAGGCTCAGCAAGCGGTGCCCCCCTACAATAATAGCAGTGCCCAGAATAGTGGCCAAGCCCTGCAACCACTGGCCCACAAATTCCCAAACCCAAAGCTCCAAACAATTCCAAAACCCAAAACTTCACCAGCACCAAAACTTGCAATCTCAAGTACTCAGCTTGTACTGAAGACCTTAGACTTTTCATCCTTGCATGGACTTCTGCACAGCATGGCTCAGCAAGCGGTGCCCCCCTACAATAATAGCATTACCCAGAATAATGGCCAAGCCCTGCAGCCACTGGTTCCCATTCCCAAACCAAAAGCTCCAAACAATTCCAAAATCCCAAACTTCATCAGCACCAAAACTTGCAATCCCAAGTACTCAGCTTGTACTGAAGACCTTAGACTTTTCATCCTTGCATGGACTTCTGCACAGCAAGGCTCAGCAAGCGGTGCCCCCCTACAATAATAGCATTACCCAGAATAATGGCCAAGCCCTGCAGCCACTGGTTCCCACATTCCCAAACCAAAAGTTCCAAACAATTCCAAAATCCCAAACTTCATCAGCACCAAAACTTGCAATCCCAAGTACTCAGCTTGTACTGAAGACCTTAGACTTTTCATCCTTGCATGGACTTCTGCACAGCAAGGCGCAGCAAGCGGTGCCCCCCTACAATAATAGCATTACCCAGAATAATGGCCAGGCCTACACTACCCCCTACAATAATAAAACCCCCTCAGAATAAATGTCATCTACAAACCAGAATTCCACAAAAAAATGCACCTTCAATTTAATTTTAAATTGCCCTTCACTTTTCTTCTTTCTTGTCTCTCTGCCTTCCCATCCCCCCCTCCCCCCTTCCACCCCCCCACAATTTGGACCCAGGCTTGTTGTAGGGGGGGGGGGGGGGGGGTAGCGGGGGGGGGGGGGGGACCGGGGGGGGGGGGGACCGGGGGGGGGGCCCCCCTATTAATCAAGAGCAAAGATTATTTGCTTAGTCTGTGCTTAAACCCACCAATACTAAGTCACTATTGAACCCCTCAAGTTTTTTCCCAAGCATGTGCTTCCCCCGAAATGCATTTTTCTTTATTAAAATTTGTTAAAGTCCTACTGCCCCGAAGGGACCAGAAGTAAGAGGACAAGGACCGAAGGGGCTTCCTCCCAAAAATTCCAAAAATCTCATTTTTTGGGACTTGTCCAAACCTTGTCGACCTTGAAGGGGGGGGGGGAGGGGGGGGTTACTAATCAGTTGTCACCATTATTGGTGGGCAAAGTTAGGGAGTTGCTTAAACCAACCTCTTTATGAGGCATTGGAATTTGGGACACGCTCATATCCTTCCAGTTGCAACCAGTGACCTTGGCAGAAACAGGGAATGCTTTTCGGGATTGACCTTTTTTGGAGGAGAGCTCACCAAACAACCAGCCAAGTCAAAAACTTGGTTACAAGCATTAAGAAACTTGTCCGCCCCTTCAGAGTTGGGCGATTCACCCTGTTTCACCCAGAACCTCCTGGGGTAAAGCTAGTTGACTACTGGACTTAAACCCAGCAATTGCCTTCCTTTTGAAGAAATAATCCGCGGGCTGGTTGACCGACTGTCTGTACCTTGGCCAAATGGCTGTCACGGGCAGAGCATCCTTGGGATTCTCCGCCATGATTTCCTCGAGGCGGATGTAGCCTGAAATGAAGACAGAAGCCCAAAACGACCCCCCTTAAAATAATCAAATCAATCTAAATATATACGTCCAGGGCCCTGGGCGACACATAGGCCCTAAGCTTCCCTCTTCCCACCCCGCTTCCCCCACAACTGCTTTTCTCTTATTTGTCGGATCTCTTTGTGGGTTTCGAGATCGAGAAAAGTGGCATCCCCACACCTTCCGGATTCTGCCTATGTTCTCAGTGCCTACCCTCAGCTCGCGGTTGCCTGTACCTCAATTCACTCAAAAACGACACACAACCGAGGGGGATTTGGATTCTTTCCGCAGGGTCTTTGCACCCATTCAAAAAAATGGAAGGTTCTTCCCAGGCTCCTTAATTGCGTGACGGTCTCCTACACTACCTGCTAAATGGACGTCAAAACCGGGGGCCCCACTGACACACAAAAAAACGCAGGGTGGGACGCCGACGCAGCTGTCACGCAGCAGGGCTCTGCTTCTTGAGAACCCCCATAGACGCAGATATGGACAAGACCCACACATTTGGGATCCCTGGCAAGCTTTTCGGGGTGTGATGGTTATAGGCTAGGTCTCAAGATAAATGGGTCCTTTTGGGGATTCCATCTGGGTTCGGCAGTCCCAATCTCAAAGCGCCCCATGGGCCAGGGAGCCCGGTTTGGAGGCGTTCTCTTCGAGCTACCTTTTGCAAGAACCATTCAAATCCAAATCCAACCAAATCCAAACCACCAAAGGCTCACAGGTTCACCTCAAGAACCAGAGGTTTCATCCTCCCTGCTTTGGAGCCCGAGAAACTGGGAGGTGAATTCAAGGTGGTGCCCCAAACCTGAGGTCTCGGCCCATGCCGAAGCCAATGGGCTGCGCCAGCGAGATCAGGTCCCCTAACGGCTGACATCGACAAGCTTGTTCACGCTCAGAAAAAGTCGAAGCCGGTCCCGAAATCCTTTGTGGTGTGCCAGTTTTGGGGGCAAGGGAACGGTCCGGGCCTCCTTACTTGTGGGTTGCCCCCCCATTGATGCCAATCAATGAGGGCCATGAAAAAACAAAAATTACCTCATGGCACAAAATGATTTGTCTGCAACTATGTGGCATCCCTTTTAAATGTGTGTTGGATGTGTGAATTCCTTGGATGTCCTCTATCCATTCTGAAGCCCACAAGCAAACCAACACAAGCTTTCGGATATGTTTGTGTTGTCCGATGTGGTTGGTGCCCCTGCATTCAAAATAAAACGTAGCACGGAGTTTTAAATATAACCTCGAACCATGCTGAAGCCTGGAGATGGCGGGGGTTTGACATGGAATGCAACAATTGGAGGGAACTTTCATTGAAGAAGCTGAAGACCTTGTCAACCTTACAAACCTCTGTCGGCTTACGTTGGCATGGACAATAATTCTCTGTGCCAAAGGTCCAAAAAGCAAAGGATCCGCGTTTCGAACCCGCCCTCCACCCCTCGGCTTCTCGGAAAAGGAGGGCTGTTCGGGGTGTTAAAAGGAAACCGAGGGGAAAGCAACACAACTTGTGTGGGTCCCTAAAAAGAGACACACCCATGTCTTGCTCTTTTCTGCTTTCCGGGATGCCTAGACTTTAAACCCAAAAGTTCGACTGAAGAAACCCGGTGGCTTGAAGTCTACCTTGGGGGTCATCTCAAAAAATGGAACGTGACACCCAGTCAAGAGAACGGTTGAAATGCAAAATGCACACCCATGGTTGTTTCACCAAAACTTGGTTTCGGGATGTTTCGGGTGGCGGAAGAAGGACAACTTCCATCCCCAAATAAGCCCCCCTCTCCAAGGCCCCAACACCCAGGACGCCCCGAGCAAGGGGTCCCGAGCGCTTTTGGGGACACTCACTCCTCTCCTCCCGCAACCCGCAACCCGCAACCCGCAACCCGCAACCCGCAACCCGCAACACCCGGCCTATGACGAACTGCTGCGACCCGGCCAGCTCCAAGAACCCCACCCCGGCCACCGCCAGCACGGCCGCCGCCAGCGTCTGCGGGTCGAACTTCCGCTTCGTGACCTTCGATCAGGGCGGCTACCGGAGTTTGGGGCGTTCGGCAATTTCGCGGACCAATTCGTCCAGGTGGCTGGTAGCCTAGGCCCTCCAGAATAAGGGTACAAACTGTTTTTTCTGTAGTCTATTTTAGTAGGGGAACCCTCCACCAAACAAGGGTATAAGGGCACTACTGGGGGACCTAATTACTTTTAAGAGCACTGGCCGCTACGTGCCTAAGGTGGGAAACGATCAGCGTCAGCGCTGAGGGAAATACTCTCAACAGCATCTAAAAGGGGGTACGATTCCTATTTTGGGACACAGCATGACAGCCATTTTAGGGTTGGTCTCACGTCTGCACAGACTTTTTGGTTGTAGTGTGTGTGTGTGTGTGTGTGTCATTTTTGGTTCAGCCCACTTTAAAGGTTGGGACCAAAAAGGGAAACCAACAGGAAAAGCGAGTCCCATTTTGCGGGTCCCCTTGTTTCAAGACACATCCGGCTGCCTCACGGAAGTGTGGAAAGGGCTATCACTTCAAGGAGTTCACATCTGTACGAAAAAGCAAGCTGTTGAAAAGTGCACAGGTAGAAAACATCTTTTTGATGGCGGAGTCAGCGGGTTTCCCTTTAAAACCAGCCCCAAAGGGTTTCACCGGACGAAAGGTGGGGGAAGGGGCAAAGGGCAGGCTCAGATTGATCGTGGAAGCTTCTCCAGTCCGGTTTTGGTTTTCTCAAAAACTGAAAACACCGCCCTCTCCGTATTGCTCGATGTGTTCAAAAGACTTGTTTAATCCCTAGGGTTTCGTATTGGAATGCATGAGACCTCATAAATCTTTTGGGGACCCCATCTCCCGATGGCTTCCATCCCCAATTCACTCCCAGTGTCACCATCTTGGACCTGTCGTTTGTCGCAGAATTTCTTCAAGCAACCTTGCAGAAACCAGGAGGTTGCTGAAAAGATTAAGCCCACCAGCCCATGTTCGGCGTCGAACTCGTTTCAGTGGGGATTGTAAGACCACTTTTGGAGGGGTCTTGGCCCTCACCCCAAGAAAATAGTTTTCAGGGTCAACACACAAAAGCCGCTCAAAAGGAGCTTCCTCCCAAATCAGCTTCCCTCCAGTTGGTGGTGGCTTGGTGGCTAAGCGGGTGGTTTCCCCTCTACCCCAGAACCAGAGATTCAACTCCCCAAACCCATCCAAAGCACCAGGTAAAGGGAATCTCCCCAACGCCCAAAAGGCTGCCCCGTCTCCAAGACACTCCTATGATCATGGCCACGAAGACCACGTTCAGCGAGCCTCGGGCGAGCTCAAACCAGGATGTCACAAAGGCCAGTGGAATCGGAAGCGTGGATGTGACCTTGGGGAAGCCCTTTTAACACAAACATGTCTAGGGTTGTTCATGGCACCTCGACCAAAAAACGCCCGTCTCATATGAAACGCCCATGAGTCGGAACCCCAGGCTTTTCGCTCAAGGCCCTTCGATCCGAGGGTATCATTCGGTGATCCGATCGTGCAGATCGCCAGGGCACCTCAGTTGCTAACTCTGCTCCCCTGCAGAGTAAGTGACTAACTTTTAGTGGTTTAATGGAAACTGCCACTAAAGGCCTTCTAAAAAGCTGAGGAACCGGCTGGCTGGGAGCCAACAAGGTGAGACAGAGTCAGCAGCCATTCGTGGGCAAAGAGCTCTTCGGTCCTAACCTCCCTTGGCAAGGCTAAAATCCAAAGGACTTTTCAACTTTGCCAAAAATTGTCATTCGTCCCAAGCTTTGGCAAAATTTGCGGCAAGGGCACAGATGAAGCAAGACTTCGAGGCCGTGGTGGTCATGAGGCCGATGGCCTGGGGTTTTGCAAGTGACTCGGGCTCGAGGCGACGGATGCTCTGCCCAACCAAACTTGGTTGACGTTGGAAGGGCAGCAAACAATGTAAAAACATGGCGGTTAAGGGGTTGGATTTCAGCCACTAAACCACAATAAACAAAAATGTGAAACATGCTTCCCAACAACAACCATGCAAAGGGACCTGGCGACATTTGACGGGAACAAGCCCCTATTCATCCACCAAAGGTTATTGATCGGTTGCCTTGAGCACTGAGAAGGGTTCAGTTCTAGTCAAGGTCCAAGGTCACTGCCCCACAAGCCCATCAAGCCCTACCCCAAAGAAGGTGAGAAAAAAGCATCGACTCGCCACACAGCAAGAAGCCAACTGAAGGCCCCTTTTGAGCCTGGGCCCCGGGTGCGTTGCAACCCAAATCCAAAGGGCACCGCACCTCTCCGGACAATTCTGTCCAATTCTCAGAGGTTCAGCTCAAAGAGGCGGAGTTTCAAAAGGCCTCTCAAAGCAAAAGTCACCTTTCGGAAGGAAATAGACGGGTTTGGAGCAAACCCAAAGCCCGCGGAACCCATCTCGCTTGACCAAACCCATGAAAAGGCGCTTTCGGCCGGGCTCCCGCCTGGCCGATGTAGCCGAAGGCCACCCAACTGCCACACTCCACGGCACGCAGCAACACCTTCTGGGAGCTAATGCTGCTGATCCTGAGGCTTCCATGTCGCACACGCGTCCACGTGGGAAACAAAAAATACAAACAACAAAAGTCCAGTGATAGATTCCCGAAGCAAATGGAAGCAATAGATTCCCTCTCGTCAAAGATCACGCGTTGCTCTTCCCTGTAAACCAGGTAGCCCCAGAGAATTGGCAGGTTAGATGATTCCCTGGAAACCCTGGAAACCCTGGAATGATGATTCCCTTGTAAATGTCAAACAAGCCATGGGTTTTCCTTGGTTTCAAAGGGCTACGAAATAATTTGTTCGCAACCATCCACAGGCCTTGCTTGGCTTCTTTTTTTCCCTCAGCGCATTGCTTGGACCTTCCATGGCCAAAAAAGCCATGTCCACCATGGAAACTCCTTCCAGCGCCTTTCGGCTCTCCATTCCGCGGTTCCGACGAAGCCCAAGTTGAGATGGCGCCGTTGCGTCGCCAGATCGATTCCCGAAAGGCGAGTCCCCTAAGTCCACGCCTCCTCCGATGCTCATTGGTGTTTGGTCAAGTGAGTGAAGCACTTGAACACAAGTTACATGGGGAGTCTGTCAGAGTCCCTAGAGACAGACCTACATGTCAAGTGCAGCACATCGTTCTAGTTTTTGAAATGACGCAAATCAAGAGGTGCTGATGCAGATTCCGAAGTGCAGCATGATTAATGAGCCTATGTCGCTCGCATGCCGGATGCCGGGGCTAGCCCGTGCAAACTAGTTCTACATGGGAACCATGAAGCGCTGAGTTGTTGCAAGGAGCACATCATAATGGCCCATTTGTTGTGTGATTTGTTGAGTGGAAGGAGTGAAAGGATCGCATGCGAAGGTTCACCCCATATACCCCCAAAAAATGGGAACCCCGAGGGAAAAAAAAAAACTTTGGTTGCAATGATGACCGGTCCAGTTCCTTTTAGTGAAGTGAAGATGTTGAGACCACTTTTGGGGGGCCCTCACCCACCCGCCCCCAAGCCTAAGGACGAATTCTGCTTAGCTCCGGGGTTTCGATATGGCCCTGAAAAAACTAGCAGCCCAAATGGAGAGACCAAGCGGCCATGGAGATAAAGCGGCTGCCGCCACGGAAAAGCGGGAGACGGCGTACCTCGCCACTTGTGACACCCGATTTGCGAAAATTCCGCAGGGTTTGGTCCCCCGAACTCAGGGGTTGATCCAAAGCTCCTTTACATGAGGTGACCAGTAGAAGGAAACATATTTCACTGGGCAAGACGACCCGGGCCGCGAATATCCCGCAGCTCCAAGTCGGGCCCCTCAAATTGCTGAAGGGAGACTCGTCTTGTCCCTGGGCCCCCTGAGGCCCTGGGTCCTCGGGATATCGGTTCCTCACCCAAAAGCTTCTTGGAATGCACGAGCCACCAGGCGAAAAGATCGGCCAAACGGAAGACCCACGCCCATTTTTGAGTTCCACATCCGCAAGATTAGGCCCGACACTGGGAGTGATTCGGGGATGTCCCTCTAAAACCACAAAGAAGAGGCCTCAAAAAGAGACACACCCACTAACTGTGATCAACACCACTTCTGTGATATGCGCATTTCCTCAACAGGAACTCACACAATTGTTAAAATGTTGGGCTGTAGAAGCTTGCCACATTTGCCGTGGCCACTGTGCATTAAACAGAACCGCGCAGTGATTCTCTAAAGTCGCTGAAGTGTGGTTAACCTTCCCTGTACCTCAAGCAAGAGGGTCTGTTGAGCATGGCCCCCGGCAAGCAAATTCATACCCTGCTTCCAACAATGGAAGTGGACCATGTCAAGTTTGGGAAGACGACCATCCTCCTTTAAACGCCCCAAACATCTACTTCTATGATTCGATGCCCGGTTTTCCACGGTCGGGGCACATTTGAGTCGTAACTCCCGGCTGTGCAGTAATGTCCTCGCAGGGCGTTCTGCAACTTGCCCCCTCCGTGATAAAATCCACTGAGGCCGGGGTTAAAGAGGTCGCGCCGGCTTGGAGGCCGCTGGTGGAGCTCCAGCGACCCTCCAAAAAAGTTGGATGTTTGAGCGGGAGATCAAGGCGACCCAAAGACAGTCCTCAACAATTGCGCGCAACCCCTTTGCGCTCACCCTTGCCTTCTCGCGAAGAAGCTATCTTCCACTCGCGCAACTTCAAACATGTTCTGAGCGCTTGTGCGGAATTGTTTGCCCGGTTTCGCGTTCGGCGTTGTTCTTGTCCGGGCGCTTTTGCCTCGGCAAAAGAACTTGTGTGGGTGGTGTGGGTGTGGGCGGGTGTGGGTGGGGGTGGTGGGTGCGGGTCGGTGTGGGTGCGGGTGGATGCGGGTGAGTGTGGGTGGGTGTGGGTGGGTGGGTGGGTGGGTGTGGGTTGGGCGCGGATGGGTGTGGGGGTGTGGGTGCGGGACAGTGGATGTGGGGTGTGGGTGGGTGTGGGTGGGTGTGGGTGGGTGTGGGTGGGTGTGGGTGGGTGTGGGTGGGTGTGGGTGGGTGTGGAGGGGTGAGACGGGGTGGGTGGGGGGGGGGTGGGTGTGGGTTGGTGTGGGTGAGTGTGGGTGGGTGTCGGTGTGGGTGGGGGTGGGAGTGGGTGGGGGTGGGCGGGTTGTTTGTTTGGTTGGTTGCTTGCTTGCTTGCTTGCATGGTTTGTTCGTTCGTTCGTTTGCTTGCTTGCTTGCTTTTGCTTCCTTGCTTGTTTGGTTTGTTTGTACGTTGCTTCCTTGCTTGCTTGCTTGCTTGCTGGCTGGCTGGCTGGTTGGCTGGCTGGCTGGCTGCCTGGCTGGCTGGCTGGCTGGCTTGCTTGCTTGCTTGTTGGTTTGTTGGTTCGTTCGTTCGTTCGTTTGTTCGTTCGTTCGTTGCTTGCTTGCTTTCTTGCTTGCTTGCTTTCTTGCTTGCTTTCTTGCTTGCGTTGTTTGTTTCTTTGTTTCTTCTTTTGTTTCTTTGCTTATGTGCTTCTTTGTTTTTGTGCTTCTTTGTTTTTGTGCTTCTTTGTTTCTGTGTTTCTTTGTGTCTTTGTGTCTTTGCTTCGTAGTTTGTTTATCTCGTTGTTTCGTTGTTTCTTTGTTTCTTTGTTTCTGTGTATATCTGTTTCTGTCCTTCTTTGCTTCTTTGCTTCTTTGTTTATTTGCTGCTTTGCTTCGTTGTTTCTTTGCTTTTTTGTTTCTTTGTTCCTTTGTTTGTTTAGTTGTTGTTTTTCTTTGCTTCTGTGTTTCTGTGTCTGTGGTTCTTTGTTGTTTTGCGTGAATTTGGTTGTCTTTGCTGAATTGTTTCGTTGTTTTTGTCTTTCTTGATTTATTTATTTGTTTATTCCGTTCTTTATTTGTTTTATTTATTTGTTTATTTATGTGTTCCTTTATTTGTGTCTTTATTGATTTCTTTATTTCGTTCATGTGTGCTTTCTTTGTTTCTTTGTTTCTTCGTTTCTCTGTTTCTCTGTGTATGTGTTTCTGTGTTTCTTTGTTTATTTGTTGCTTTGTTTCTTTGCTTCGTTGTTTCTTTGTTTTTGCGTTTGTGCGCAGTCAGAGGTGTGACCCGCGGGGCTGACAATTTTTTCGGGATGTATATGTTTGTGGATTGGGATGCGCGGTTGTGGGAAACGGAAATGGTACATGCCCACTCAAAACAAACCCCAAAATAAGGTACTCTTGCGAGCTTGCCAAGCCCTTGGGAACCCCATACCACTCATACCAGTGGGGGGGGGGTTCTACTGAAACCCCTCCGGTCACCAAGCAGTCAGTTGGGATTCAACCGGAACTCTTTCCTCAAGTCTCTCGCAGTTCTTTTTGGGGAACGCAGAAAAAAGGTGATCGCATTTTGGAACCTTGACAACAACTGGTTGCCAAATCTGGGAAACTGTGGATCGTTTAAAAATCTATTTCGCACACTAAGAAACCCTGGTTGAAACCATCGTTCGCTGGTATTCACAGGGGAATCAACTCAGAATCCAGGGCTTCAAAACACAGTGGTGCGAGAAGCGGATTGTGCAACCATCCACAGAATCAGACCTGGACAACATGAGAAAATATGTCCAGCAGTGACATCGATTCCCTTAAAACTGACGAGGGAACAAACATTTCAGCAAGTGGAAGTGTTTAAGATCCTTCACCCAGAACCTCCGGCCGAAAAAGCCTTGTCTTTTCGCGAAAAGTCGCTGGCCCTAATTGCTTCCTTGATGACGGCGAAGTTGGTGGCCCAAAGCACGCAGAGCAGCAAAATCACCCCGCGCCAAGTCCAGCTGGGCAAAGATGCCAGCCTGCGGGCCGCTGGCCCGAGCCGCGCGAATCAAGGCCCAATTTGGTGGTTCAGGAGTTTCCACACAAGAAGCAGGGGTTCAGATCCCCAATCCAGACCACTGAGGGGTTACTTGACTTCGGACAGACCCGGAAAAAAGAGGCAGGCCAGGGACCCGGTCCGAAAAGAAAACTGATCTTCCCGGTCCCCTCCCACAGGTGCCGTGTTCATGGAAGGAAGGGTATCTGACACTCCCAATTAGAAGAACCCACATTTGGACACCAACGTTTGACACCGGAACGTGGGCTTCCCATTCCGTCTCAAGATCGGAGGTCTCCTGGACGATTGGAGCCCGTGCATGGCAAAACCCCAAAAGGCCTCGCCAGGTTGGCGTGTTGCTACAAACCCTCACCAGGACTTGAACCGGGGGTGATGTAGGTCTTTGGGCTCATCAAAAACAGGAACTCGTTTTGTGGGGTGCCACATCCAATCCAAAGCCAGAGCTTTCCTTCTTGAAATAACCTACAGCTTCGCAAGAATCCAAAAGGGGGTCCGACTCCCAGGAATTTCCCCTACAAATGGGTGGTGTTTGTTGGATTCCTTCTGTTGATCTGCAGAGTACTTGGGTGTGTCCTTTTTTGAGGGTACCCCTTCTTTGGAGGATTTGAAGCAATAAGCAAAACCCCAACACCCTTGCGCATATGTTGTGTGGAAAAAACATCTAAAACCACAGACCCGCTCCTTTCGTTTCCCGAAATCCAAAACCCGAAGCTTCGATCCCGGCGCTCCCCCCGGAGCGCGCCAGGCATCGGACAGCGCCATGCTCTCTGCTGGCTCCGCGTACTCCGCCGCCATGGGCACGTGCGACCTGGCTGATACGGGAGACATCCGGAAAACCAAATCCAGCAAATCCGTCTGGCGGTAGCCCCCCCCCCCAAACCACACTTGCTATGGGTATGTGTCCAAGCTAGAGATGCCTCCACTTTCTTACTGGGCTGTTCAACATGGTTCGGGTTGGCCAATCCGAGGATCCAGCAACCTGAAGAGAAGCCACTACAGAGACAGAGGACCAAATCCTCGCATAATCCAAGGTAAGGATTAAGGATTACCTTTGAACAGCCCAGTCAGTTGAGATCACTTGATGGATCTTTGGGATTCTTTGCAGCACATCCTTTTGGTTGAAGATAGATGGATTTCCCTGGTAGATTCTGGAACCACCGATCGGTCGACCAGGGCCATCAGTTCTTGACCAAACCAACCAAAAGGACACACATGATTGTCCGGTATGTTTTTGAGATCCAAACAGGGTGTCCAAAGCCTTAAGGATAAGACCCCAATCAGAGCAGACAAGGGTGAATAACCCCGAAACAAGGCAACAACTGTCGCATCTTCTTCTTTGGGGGTTTCTGGGACCCGCTCGGGAGGGAAAGTCTTTGATTTGCCAACTTCAGGAAACCCGAGCACAGCCGCTCGATATAGTGGATGAACCTTCGGCTGTTCCTGTGTAGAAGCGGCCACGCCGTCTCCGACTCAGTGACTCCGATTCGCGAGGCAGCCTTGTACGACCTCCTCCCCACTTCTCAGCCAATCGGAATCCTGGATTTACACAACCCTGGTTGGTTCATAGGGGCGTCCAATTCTGGTTTTAATTGGATTTACTCACCCCCATTGGAGGGGACCACCCCCGTATTAGTAAGCAAGGGTTTGTTCATCCGGGGTTCCCAGTACCCGACTCGCGCCATGTGTGCAGTCCGAGCCACGAAACCTCCTGGCGGGGCAGCTTTAAATGGGAACTGCCCGTGTTCTTCGCTGTTTATTCCTTCTGGCCCGTGAACCAAACTTTGGTCAAACGGGGGAATCCGCGCTTTTCTTTTCTTCCTGTGGAGGGTGGAAGGCAAAAGCGGGCTGGGGCTTAGAACGTGATATCAGCGCGCTTGAAGCCGCCCTAGCCGAAGCTTTGCTTTGCTAAGCTTTCCGAAAATGGCATATGCCGCATGCCCTTGTTCACTTCAGAACCGTGCTGCGGCCAGCTGAACTCTAAAAATATCGACCTCAAGCCAGGCCCCTCATCAATAGGGAGGTGATCTCTCGCTCTTGCTTGTGCAGACCTCAATGGCATTCTCTCAGCGGCATGTGGAATGCCTTGCTGCTTCTCAGCACGGAATGAGAAATGGAAGTGACTCCCATCAACACTCCATTTGTTGTTGTTGTTGTTGTTGTTGTTGTTGTTGTTGTTGTTGTTGTTGTTGTTGTTGTTGTTGTTGTTGTTGTTGATGATGATGATGATGATGATGATGATGATGATGATGATGATGATTCTTTTTAGAAAACAACATATGTTTTTTGCGGGAATCCCCCAAAACCGGTTCATTCGAAGCCCACCCGGACTCGGAGTCGTTGCGCCCTTACGAAGCATGCGTCGCGCAACGCGACTCGGAGACTCGGGCGCGTCTCCTGGTGCTTGGCCTGCGCGGGAGGCGTCGCCCCAATGAAGGATGGACCTGGCGCTTGGTGACCCAAAACGGTCAGCTTTGGGTCAAAACATGTATCCAAAACGGGAACCTGGGAAATGGAATGAGGTCTCAAGGATGCCAATGGTGCTTGCAGAGAACAAAAGAACACTCTGGCCGGCGGGAAAAATCAACAGAAAAACAACAACATGGATTACACAGGGGAAACGAGGGCTCCGTCCACCTTTCGGCTTGGGGCTCCGTCCCCTTTGTCGCTGTCAAATGGACTGTCAAGTCTATGTTCACCGAATCTCCTGCCACTGTTCGAGGCCAGATTTCAAAAGTTGGACCCGCCCATCGATCTGATCCTATGACTTTGACTTGTGCCGGGGATGATCTAAATATAAACGCAAGAAGACTGCAATCTGCGGAGTTAGCCGTTGCAGCATCCGAATCAACGGAATTCAAAGCGGCCAAGTCGAGTCAACCCACTCGATATGATATTGCGGGAAGTGATACGCTGGGTCCGACTTGGGACCAATCTCTTTTCCTATTCATGTGGGCAAAGGGCCGAACAGCGCAGATGTATCGGACGCTCCGGCTCGTCCCTGCGGATGTGGGAAGCTTGGGATTCCTTGCAGCAATTCATCGGGTTGCTCCAAGCTCCCCTGAGCAAAAGGTCAAACATTTTTTTGGGTCTAGTGGAAAGGCCCTTTGTTTCCAAAAGGTCTGGCGGGGGGCACCAAACGCCAGCCCTGAATACTTGGCTTCTCCGGTTTGGCCTTTTCAGCCCCACGACCCGCCCGTGAAACATCCAGGCCTAGATGTGAGAGGCATATCGCGCCCAGAACCAGCACCTTGGAACTCTGTCTCAGCTTCAAAAACTCCAACACGATCACGAAACAGGGGGCGTTGGACATGTGTATACATATATGCATCTTTACAGATACCTTTTATGTGTGTCTATATATATATATTATATATACATATATATATATATATATTTATAATATATCTCCCGGACAAACCACATGCACCAGTCAGGCCAAGCCCTTTCAACTGGCATGCTTGGCTTCCCCCAAAAAGAGGGAAGTATCATGACCCTGCAAAACAGCTCTGAAGCCGCCATCTCAGCGTTGCACCCCCAGCCCCAAGCTACACCTCCGTCGGCCCGCCATTGCTGCGAGGCTTATGCTAACTCGGATCCGTCTGAAGCGCTGTTTGGCTTGTCACTTCCTCACTGAACAACGTGCTGAGAAACGGCCAACCACCGAGCCGGGAGGCCTTGCGGCAAGTTTCGAGCTCCTCCTTACCCGCTGCACCACTAACATCTGGGCAAAATACTATTGTTTTGTTTGCTTGTTTTTAAGGAAATATGGGAACACCCCCAATAAAAGACCTTCATGGGTAAGCTTGTTTAACCCCGAGGTGAGCTTGTTATGATTTACCCAGACAGGTGCCTTGTGGAGGAAAGGTGACTTGTCAGAGCCCGGTTTTGGGGGTTCTTTTCCAAGCTTCTCCCCGATCAGTTGCTCGTGCCAAGGGAGCCGACTTGGTTCGTGGCAACTTTGGCCCTCCAGTTCCTCATGCTGCGCACCGAAAACCCGCCCAAATGAAAGCGCAATGTACGAATCTGTGGAAAAACGGCCTACGTAAGGCGTGGAAGAAGCCTACTTCCTTCGAGATTCAGACATCCACAAAGGCATACTCTGGCTATGAGGGGCCGGATACCTCACATATGGGTGTGCCTTAGGTAGATTTCTTATGCGGTTCTAACAGGAAGTGACAGGAAGAACCACATTTGTTTACTTTATTTTTTTAAAGACAGGCCCATATGAGCCTGGTACGGAAACAACCCCAAAGATGCCTCTCACATTCGGACCGGACCGTGTCAGCCAGCCACGGTTCGGTCCAGGAGGTCCCCTCCGCGGCAGGGCTCCATAATCAAATAGAAGCACCTGAGCCACCCGGACTCCTTTTTCAGTGGCGCGCGACGGGGTTCCTTGCGATAACCCTTTATTCGCCAAAAAAAGGCACCCTCCAAAAATGACACGCCCAAATGCTACATGTCGGGTGTCGGAAAACATCAGGGAGAAATGAACAATACACTAGTTATATGGGTGTGAATTTTCATGAGGACATCTCTCTCTCTCTCTCTGTGTTTCAACCTTGTGGGAAAAGCGGCTGAGGCTCAAAACTCAGGACTCCTTCACGTGACTTATCTTCTTGTTTACAACCATTCTTGACTGCTACCTTGGACCAACCAACTCCTGTTGCCATTTACCTTTTCCGATGATGAAGTCTAAGATCAACCGCTGCTAGTACCCCCAACTGGACCTGCGGGCCCGGGCCCATGGACCGAGAAAAAAACGGCCCAAAGCGGCGCACCGGTTTTTTTTTGGAGCGCGACTTTCCTTAGGCAGGGCTCCTGCGTAACGGGCCATGGGGGAAAAACGCTGGCCAACTCAACCTCTCCAGGCCCCAAGACTGTCACGAACAGTCCCGGTTTGGCCATGGTCTCCATTTTCTAAGCAACACTCCAGAAGCTTCGTGAACCCCCGGATGAATAGATACCAATCCTATTCCTACGGCCCTCCAAAAGTGCTCTGACTCCAAGGAAAAGTGGAAAAAATGAGAACACCAATCCAGCAGTGGCGTTCATTCCCTGTAAAACCAAAAGGGGATTTTGCTAATTAAAACATTGCAACTGGAAGTTCGTGGCAACCCCTTGACTACGTGACTACACCGAACCGACCGTTTCGGTCTCTCCGTTCGGAAAGAAGCCGAAGCGCTGCTCATCCTCAAAGTCTTCGAAGATCCGCACCTTCCGATAGCTGACACACAGCCCCGGCTGCTTTTCTGTCGGGTCACGAGGGTTACCAAAAAAAAAAAAAAAACCTACAAAGGCGGCCGCACCTAAGCCTGGCTGGGACTGTCCCTTGCTAATCTTCACTTACCCGGGTTTTGATTGTGCCTCATTGCTATCTAGGGTTGGTCCCTCATTTCTGGTGTTGTGTTTTGCGGCTTAAACTATAGTTTACATATGTTCAAACAGTGTGTTGACCCAAGTCTGGTGCCCTCCAACCACGTTGCATGCCAAACACCAAAAACGGGCCTGTAAGGCTCGGAAATACACCCATTACTTCGACACGACCCAATTTGACAAGAGCCCTGGAGACACTAGGCTGATGTAAGCCTGCGCAAACAAGCTGAATCGCGAAACGCAGCTTCTGGGAATACGAGAGGCTGGGGAGTACGAGAGGCTTTCTACCAGCCCTCCAGATCTTCTTGCGGGCACCCTGCGCGGCTTTAAATTTTGGGCATTGGTTGATAAGGACATTTTGATGCGTCAACCCTGCAACCCCCCCGAGTTCCTTTGGCAACAACCGCCTTTTTCAGAAGCTTTGGCTGTTTCAACCTTGACCCTGTCCCCTTCGGGGTAGTCCTGATGACAACTGCGTTGGGGCAGGCTTGGTATACCTCCAGGAGGAAAGCTACAACTTGGGCTGGCCACACGGGCGTGTGCTTTTGTTTAGGCTAACATGTTCATGTGAGTTTTCCTCCATTTACTGAAGTCCCCCGGAAAAAAATTGGGAACATATGTTCAGTGAAGCATGGATTCCCTTCTGAACCCAGCTACCTTGGGAGGTCTCTCTCGCATCTCGGGTGCCGGGGCGACATGGGGATGGTCCAGCTGCTTTAAGACCTGACATCCGAGAAAGATCCCCCCGCCAATGCGGAAAACACACCGAGGGGGCGAGGGGGGAAAAGGGGGTTCGGCTGCCCTTTTGTTTGCTTTTCTTGGCACGTTGGTTGATTTGGATCCCGGGCAACTCCTTTGGTTCAGTTTGGAGGGCTTCCTCCACCCCATACGGGTGTTTTTCCAAAGTCAACATTCGATTCTAGAACGCGCGTCATAAAAGGGGCAAGGGCGGCATTGATCTGGGACGTAAGACGGCTCCCCCAAACTCAGGGCTAGCAGTTTGGAAGGAATCGACATGCTTTCTGCAAGATATGGAAAACAAACATCCGGGTAAAAAACAAAACGTGTGAAACGGTTTGGCTGCCGCAAGAATTGCAGTTTGCGCCTGGGGTTGTGTCCCATGTTGCTAAATGTGTCGGTGCT
>CAUJNA010000076.1:66004-81004 GCA_963377175.1 Effrenium voratum
AAGCCTGACCCCCCTGCGGGAATACATGATCCCTCAGAGGCATAGGTATCCAAACCCGCACTCCCCGACGTAGCCCGCGTCGGGATCTTGGCAGTCTCACTGTTAAGACTAACATACAAGGTATTCGGCTTCTTCTTCCATCGCTGTTCAACCGGGTCAATCTCGACCGGCATTGCATTCGCGACCTTCTTGAAAGTGCCGTTCGGGTACCATGCTCCAACGATTGCCTCGCACATTTCACTCGGATAGAGAGCAGTCGTTGGGGTGACCGACCCCTCAATGCGTGCATGAAGGTATCCCTTCTCGTGCTTGCATTTCCGGCCTGACAGCTCATCAATGAGCTCCTTGGAGGTCGTCGCAACCTTCCACTGCTTCCTGATTGGCACACCGTCCTTGTCCTGCATCCCGAAATCACAGCCGTCGAAATCAACGGTCTCGACATCAGGATCAGCAAGAAACCTCTGCATGAACGGCTGCTTCCATCCAAGACAGTGTCTAGGCCACTCAAATGCAACCCTGCCCCCTCCTCGCCTAACGGCTCGGGAGGCCCGCAGGAACGCCGCAAACATTACCTGAGAATTCCGTCTAAGATCGTTCAGGTGTGATGCAAACTCAGCACCGTGAATCGAAAGGTTGACATACTGCCATGTACTCCACGGTCCGCACGGAATTGACGCCCACAGGTCACACCCAGGATTAACCTCGATGATCCCAATAAGCCGACTAACGTCTTTGGCTTTGGTGATGTCAAATGAGCCAACGTGAACGCGAATTGCATCGCCTCCACACTCCATCATCACTGCGGACAAGCGCGAGTCAGGTTCACACGCAAACTCGATGAGGAGCTTGCGGCCAGGCGCTGGAGCAGCCGGGTCCCTCACAGGATGTTCGCGGCGTCTTTCTTCCCTTAGGGATAACTCCCGTTCGGTTTGAACATATATCTCCCGAGACCGGGTGGACATCTGTCTCCAACTATCCGCATCAATTGAATTGGGTTTTCCGGCGCCTGCGTATGGCCGCTCACGCCTATCGGCGGATTGGCATAGTCGATCCTGTCTCCGTGCAGCTTATGACCCTTCTTCGGACCTCCGGCAGGTTTGGCTCCTTCTTCCTTTGGCCTAAACCTACCGTGGGGAGCACATCCCTTATCAAAAAGGATGGTCACACCAGTCCAAAAACCACGCGTGAAATGCCGATGATTGGGAGCATCGTGATGACGATCATCTCTCACCCAATTTCCAACGGCATCAAGCCCCCGCATGTGCGTGACCCTAACGGTGTCAAGCTCCTCATGCGAAGGACCACCTGGAGGAAGGTCCTCGTTAGTCGTCCCGAAGAACTTCTTCCGCACCTCAACGTGGATGCGATACCAGGCGCTGTCCTCGTCGTGCCGCTCCCAGTAATCTGAGACGCACGCGTCACCACTCACTTGGACAGCCTTGCTCTGAATGGCCCCATCAGGCTTGGAAGAGCTACCGCCCCCCTCGTCCTGTTGGTCATCGTCATCATCATCAGGATCATCAAACCGACCTTCATCGAAGTCGAATTCATCCCTGATCTTCCTACTCGGCTTAAAGTCGGCTCTTCGGTCAGCTAACGCCTCCCGAATGGTCCGAGTCCTAGCGTCATAGGATGCCAACATCGGGAACACGTAGGGCTCCTCAGGGTTCTTCCAGATCCGTTTGACCTGGTGTATACTCGGTTTCCTGAGACCCCTTTGGATGTGCTCGAGATCAGCAACGAGATAGTCGCCCTTCCACAGCCCCCCTGGTTCTAACCGATAGCCTAGAAATAGGCCTGGCTTGGAAGATGGGGCGAACTTCGGATCCTCCTCTATCTTGATGAAGTCCCGCTCTTTCTTCTCGGCGGGCAGGGCAGTAGTGACACTTGTCTCTTCAACCTCTACCTCATCAATGGGAACAAAGTCCGGTTCGTCGTTGCACTCGGGTTCTTACTCCTCGTTCTCATAGATCTCGGCCTCATCCTCATCGATCTGATCAAAATCACAGTCGAAATGAGTTTCTCCAGTCCATTCGTGGTTACCTCCACGGTCGTTTTCGGCCTGGAGCCAGTTTTCGTCAACAACAAATTCGGTCGATCCGTCCAGATAGTTGAGGACTGTGCTCCGCCTCCTGCCAAGGTCTTTGATCTTGACTGGACAGCTCGTCCCTATCGGGATAAAGAGCTCGGTTCGCGCTTCAACGTGGACGCGAGTGAGTACCTTCTCGTCTTCATTTGCGATCCAGTGGTCTCCTCCTTCATCAACGTCCTCTGAGTCGATCTTTCGTTTTGGGCGTTTTGAACCCCCCCCCTTTCTATCCCTGCGAATCTTGGGAGCAATGGGGTAGAAGTCGACCAGACAACCAAACGGCAGAATGACTCCGCTGAAGTTCCCGTCACCGTGGCGTCGCATCCACGGTGATCCCTCACCGCGATTTTCAATATTCCTTGCCATGGAAAAATGCCTAACGGCAAATGGCCACCATCGAGGTTCAAATCCAGCTTGACGCAGGAGCACACGTGCCCCATGAAGAACAAGCTTAACTTTGTTCTCGATCAGGCCATTGGTCTTGGGCATGCCCGGCGTAGAAAGCCGGTGCAATGCTCAAGCGTAGTGACAGCATTCTTCAGCTCTGGGGCCTGGTCGCTGTACACTAACTTCAGAGTTTGCCCCCCTGCAAACCTGCGAAATGCCTCCAGCGTATTACTACGGGATCTGGATTGCACAGGAAGGACTTCGAGGTAGTCAGTAGCGAGGTCATAGAACACTATCGCGTCTGCTTCGCCATGAAAGCCTCGATCCTTCAATCCTCTCAACACCATCGTGTCGGCGGTGGTTAGGTCCCCGAAACTTACCACGTCATGCGCAGCAGCACCACCTTTGCGGCGAAGCTTGACATTCTCCATTTTCGCACGCTGGCAGTGCGGGCAATAGGGGTTCTTCGGGAGATGCGTGAGCATATGACGAAGCGTCTTAGCATCTGCCCGCCACTCAGCCTCAGTGCGTAGTCCGGAGAGAAAGTTTATCTCGACAATGTCACCATCATCCCCTTCCCCCGGGCCAGGAAAAGGTGGTGAGTGGCTATCGCCCTCACCCCCCTGTTCCGCCTTTCCGGGAAGAGCAACGGTCTCGCATTTGACCCGAAACCACGTTTCACCCGTCCAAGGGACATTAGATGCTATCGCATGCAGATCTCTTTCGGATAACTCCCATAGACTATCAACCAGCACCTCATGGGTAACCCCATTTCGATGAACGACAGTTTTCCTGTAGTTGTCCAATCGATCAACTCCAACGGGGCAATCATCGCCTATCGGCCCAAACTTTGCTTTGCGCGGAAGCCGGTGCTCCTTCACAACATGGCCCGACCGCTCAGTGCGCCAGGTGTCCTGTAGCTCACTCTTGGCCGCAAGCTTAGACCTACACAGCGGAATCTCGCTTGCTTCAAGCCCTCGATACGCCGCCCCGGGGGCAGGCATAGCAGGGATTGGCTCAGCATCATCAAGAGTGGGAGAAACGAACTGAGTGTCACCATGAGGAAGATATGGCACGTTGTTGGTGAGAGTAGGCTTGCAACCTGCAGCCCATACAAACGAATATCCCATATCCATACAACGCTTTCCAACGGATATGATGGATGGAGTGGACTCAAGGACGTGTGCCTCAATCACCTCGTCCAGGTTGCCAACATCAGCATCAACACGACCAGCGGTGCGAGTCGCCCCGTTGGCCGTGTGCAGCGCATGAGTGTGTCCGCCTTTGGCAATCAGGGCCCTATCGGGTCCTTTCAAATCACCGAGACCGACCAGATCCATTGGGCAACCAGTATCTACCAGCCACCTCACCCCATCGTATCCAACAGGTGCAGCAACCTTCTGAGTGTACTTCGGCTTTCGTACAACGCGATGTCCCCGCACATCACCAGGGTTGGTATCGATGTCCTCGTCATTGTCTAGGAGCACTTGGGCGTGAACAGCTGCTGCTCTTATCAGAGCACTTTGAACTTCCCTAGCAATTCTCTTGCGCGAAGGGAACTTAATCGCATTTGGATGGCTGTATCCAGCCTCACGGCAACGATTCACGACCCTACCCGTATTGTCATTCTCAATCGAGACAACAAACACATCAGGAAGATCGGGAATCTTGACCCTGAGAGGTTCCCTACCGGGACCCTTCGGGAAGTACTTGTTCCTCCAGGAGAGTACAGCCTCCGCATCATCGCAATACCAAAACGTCGTCTTGGTATCACTTCGTCTTGGGAGTCTCCCGAACAAGGTTGCTCGGCGATCACTAAAGTTCACCCCGACATCCTCGATTACGGTCCCATTTGCGTCAACTGTCCGTCTCCAGATGACTTGGTTCCATTTAGGACCCCCACCGGTAGTGCCGGAGAAGAACAATGCGCCTCGCTCGCTTTTCTCCCAACTGCTAACGCAAGGAGGGAGGCAACCCGGTGCAGACCCACCGGTAGCTGGGGCAACAGCCCACATAGCTGGACACGCCACAACAACACGGTTGGCCTCAGGGTAACGGCCCGCCCCGCCTAAAAATCCGTCAATCCTTGAGCGGGGCTGTCGAGACGCCTCGCCTCCCTATCGGGAGGACTGGGCGTTGGCGATCTAGGGGTATCCCCCTCTTCATCCTCAACAACCGGACCAGCAGTGGAACGAGGCGTGATGGGCTTCGTGCCTGGTGGTGGCTTCTGATGCAGGTATTTGCACGGCTGAGCTGTGCACTTGCCATACATCCAGTCGTAGCAGTATCCGAAGAACATAGGCTTGTCCCTAACGGGCCTATCTCCAGTCCTCGGCGTAGAAGGCGCAGCGGGGTTTCTTGGGCTTTTGTCATGCTCGAACCTGCATTCCCGGCCATACTGACATTTCCCAGTCTTCGTATACTCCCAGCACGCCCGATCAGCAGGCCCAGCAGGGGACTGTCTTCTCGGCGACTTGGGAGATGGCGTGCGCTTGTCCCTCTGACTGCCTCTTCCTGGTGAAGCCCTGTCCCTTTGACTGCTTCCGGGCGAAGATGATCTTGGCTTTCCGTCGGGTTTCCCATCCCTTCCGGACCTAACGGACCTTGAAGGACTAGGATCACTCTTCCTGGCAAGTGGATCGTATCTCCGCACAACACCAGGGGCACCAGGATGCCGATCCCTCTCCCGGGATTGAGAGCCTGAGCGTGACCTCTGTTCATGAAAGGTCTGGTACATCTGAAGCGTGTTCTGGCGCTTCTGCCACCGTTCGACACAGTCCTGACAAGCCTTATAAAGCCACGCGAACGACCTAACGGTCACATCGCGATCCCACCTCTCAATGTCAGGCCGCGTACAGCGCAGATGACGAACGTTCTCGATGAACACAGCCAATAGTACCCCATCATCGATCTTCTTCCTAATCCCAGAAATGAGATTGTCCCAGGTGCTCAGATAACTCCGGAGCCTTGCTTCATCATCAGAGTGACCCGTCTGCCGGCACTTGAGACTGGTCAACTCAGCAATCTTGAAGGTCTGGTCGTCCTCGACTCCAGTCTGCAGGTGGTTCAGCAGAAGCTTCAAGATCTGCCTCCCCTTGATACCCTGAGGGGGATTCATATTCTGAGCGGCTTCGATCAGGCGATTCATCTTGTCCCTAACAGCCCTGGTCTTGATGCACTCCCTGATAGCACTCGTGAAGTTTGAATCCAAAATCGGGTACTTGCAGGGTCCGCCAAGAGCATCATAGTCGAGTCTCTCAGTCTCTGAAATCCACGCTAACGCGTAGTCAGAGTCAAAGCTGAAGGCGTTCCTGACCCTCTCCTTGATCTCTGAAAGCCACTCCCGCAGCTTATCAGCTGTCGGCTCAGCAGGCAGCACGATTGTGTTGCACTTGTGATGGAACCGGTCCGTATCGACAACGGTGGAAATAAGAGCCCCTATCGGGGTACACGAGGTAATCCTGCAACTTTCACACAGTCTAGCAGGCATAGGGCAGCAAACTTCACACGCCCTCATTCCACAACCCACGCAAGGAACAAGAGGGAAACCAGGCTCAGGGATCCTGTTACACTTAGTGCACCTGTCCCGTCCATCATCTCCCCTCAAGGCTTCAGGGAGAAGACCACCATCTCCCTGCCTACCGGCACCATTCACACTATAGCCGAGGCTAAGACCAGGCCCAAGGCTACCACCGCTCGCAACACTTGAGGGGTAACCCGTGGCATTGCAAGACTGACTAACGCCAGCGCCAACCCCTTGGTGACTAACGCCACCTCCGTAGGCAGGACCATAGAAACTGGAACCACATTGATTGTTCCCAATTCCATGAGTATCCGCAGCACTACCGTGGAACCCAGGCGCTCCACCAGGGTAACCCCCGGTAGGAGCCCCTCCACTCGGGCCTCCAGAAGGCCCAGCGGGATCTTGGCCTCCACCATAATGCCCAGGACCTGGCGGTGGAGCTGGCGCATGTCCATGCCCACCACTTCCGCTCCCACCTTGACCAGGTGGTCCGCCTTGCCCACCACCTCCCCCGGGAGGAGGAGGAGGGGGCGGTCCAGCTTGAGCGCGTTCATGCCGAATATTGCAGCGTGCACATCGCTCAAGGCCGTCATTTCCGAAGTAACTGTGATTCTCACAAACGTGAGTCCCACAATCCGTACAGAGATACATGGAGACCTCCTGAGCATTCTTGCGGCATGCCCAGCATTTCATTTTCAAGAAGTGACAATTGCAACAGTCCCCGTCGTCACCACGGCAAAGCCCGCAGAACTCACGACTGCATGTCACACACGAGAATTCAGCATTCGGGTGCCTACGGTCGTTGGGATCATCGAGGGCACAAATCTTTGGCGCGTCTGGGCCATCACCGCCGGGAGCCCCTCTTGCAGCCGGCGCTGAGGCCTGTCCACGATCCGACGGAGCTCCAGCGGTCCCTCGCCTATCGCCGGGACTCTGGGTGTCGGCGCTGGCTCTACTCTCAGGAGTCCTCCACTCATCACCAGGACTCTGGATGTCGGCATGAACCCTATTACCCCCACCACCTCCTGAATGACGACCTGGGTTCGGAGAGACGTTCCCGCTATCGCGGATTGGCCTATCAAAACTCGGAGAGACGCTCCCGCTATCGCGGATCGGCCTCTCCCCCCTCGGTTGTCGACTCCGGACCTCAGATCCCCTATCGGGGACGGCAGCAGGCCTCGGGCTCCTATTCCTACCCGCATCCCTATTGGGGGAAATAGAAACGTCCCCCCTTGCGCGCGCGCGGGGACCACCCCTTGCACGCTCCGGTGGCGAATGCGACCGGTCAGGCAACCCCCGAACCCTCCTGCTCCTGCTGTCGGACCTCTCCCTAGCGGGATAGATGGGATGCCTGTCTGCGCGAGAAGGATCGACCCTATCGGGCACATTCGGCAAAACATGATCAGGCAAAACAACGCCTCCGCCTGGTCTCACCGGCAGGCCAGTACCCCGGCCGTCACCTTCCCCTGGTGTAGGCGTCGGTGACCTGATCCTATGTCCTTGCCCCGCAAATGCATGGTAACCAACATTCCGTCTTTCTCTGGGTTGTGGAGGAGCTTCATTAATCTGCTGGACACCCTGAATAATGCCAGCAGCCTCGTCAAATTGACCCTCCATCTCAAAGAGCTGGGACATGATTCTGTTGTTCGCGGCGCTAAGGTTACGCACGTTGCCATCGATAGCGCTGACTCTCCGCATAACACCTTCAAGTGTACTCCGGAATGTGCCGAGTTCTCGCCTAACGGCAGGCTGCACTTGGTCACTGCTGGCAGGAAGATTACGGATCTGTCCTTGGATGCCATCAACGACCCGATTCACAACTGCCGATCTCGCTTCATACTGTTCAACATGTGACTTCACGGTCTCAAACCTCGAAATGATGTCGTCATGATCCCGACGTTGACGTTGAATTCCTCGAGCCAGATCCTGCATCTTCCGATTGATCTCGTCAATAGCCTCATGCCAGTCCTGCGGGGAATCATGTTCTGATGGTCTATCGACCTCTTGAGAACCCCTTCCACTCTGCAGTCTCGACACTCGATTAATAAGACGAGTGTGCTCTTCTTTGATCCCTTCAATAGATTCAGAGGCCCACTTAGTAAATGTCTCGTGATCAAGGAGAGCTTTCTCGATCTTCAGGTTTAACTCCCTGAAATTTGCATCGACTACACTGCCGCTGGCCCTATCGGACGGATGCGCGACAGGATTCGGATTCCATACACCTGCCGGTGTCCGCATCCCAACGGTTTTCTCTACCGAGAACATCCGTTTCTCAAGCTTGTCCAAATCCTTAAGGATCTCGTCCTCAGAAGCAGCATGGCTCCTGCGGGCAGCCTCATTATTCTCCTGAATCATCAGGCGAAGCCGATCAGTCGATGCCTCATTGTCCCTGACAGATTCATGGACCTCGTGGGACAGTAGGTTAATCCTCTGCTCCACGACCTCGGCCTGCTCATCAATGGCTTGCCTCACAATGGCCTTGCTATCGGGAATAACTTCCCTTGCGAACCGTTGAACTATCATTCGCATCCTCCCGGCATCAGATTGAGTCGCAACCTCAGCTGCCAGTCGATCGACCTTGTCCTTCGTCTGTTGATTCTCGTCGCTCCATTCCCTTCGCATGGAACTCACTTGACCGTTCAGTAACCTGATCTGGTCAGCAAAAATATGGAAAGCTTTCGCGACTGAGCCAGAAACCTCACCTCTCTCGAGCATCTCCTGGATGTGCAAATCGAACACCTCCTTTGCCCTAGCGTCACCTGATTCACCGGACGAATGAGACCTGAGTGCTGGAGGAGTCGATATCTCGATCCTCTCAGGAGCCCCACTAGCTCTAGCATATCTTCTGGGGTCATCCACAGGACTATCACCAACCCCAGATGGCCTGCTAGGAGTAGAACCCCTTCTACGGCTATCGCCGGAACGGGGATCAACATGGGACGCACGAGACTCGGGAGTAGAGTGGATGTGAACATCAGCAGGATCAGGCATCTCCTCATCCTGCGGAGTTGAGTCCATTGGTGAGGGGCTAGCCCTCCTCGCCTTCGACCTATCGGTCTCAATGGCCAGGGGTGACGGTCTCTTCGCAGAAGCACTACGTTGCCCTGGCGGTCGAGCCCCATTGAGGTGTGAACTCGTTGCTGGACCTTAGCGTTTCAAGGTCACTGGTATCTCGCCCTAACGGGCTAGCGATCGACGGACGATCCTCGATTCCGAGTGCATCGGCAAGCCGGCCATCTCTTGCACCTCTCCCAACGACATCGGCAACCCGCTCAGTGACTCTCGGCGCACCAGTAACCCGGTTCGAGTTCACGTCTCTCTGATTTAACGGACCTCCAAACGTAATGTTGGGAAAAGGGGGAACATTCGGGGTATCACCAATCGCCGGGGGACCTACCGGTCCCTCACGGTCATGGATGGCCTCCAATCCCCGAAGAACTTCCCGACTGTCCCTGGCTCTCTCTCTCTCGCTTCGGGCATCCCTGTCAACGCGAAAGTCCCTGGCGGCTCCACGAGAGAGGCTCCTGGGCCTCGCAGCATCACGGATCCTAGCATTTCGTCGTGGTTGGTCCTCCTCCTCATCACGGCGATCCGCAAATGCGGCACACTCGTCATCATCATCGACCTCAAACTTGGCAGCGGCGGGACTAGTCCTTGCAGTCGCACGGCTGCCTGCATTTCGGCGCGAATGGCTCTCCTCCTCCTCCGCAAAATTGTAACCTTCGCCATCATAAGACTCAGATTTGGCAGTATTAGGGTTGGGCCTACCGGCATCAGATCCCTGCTTTGAGCTACTGCCCCAACCTGCGGTTGATTTCAACAGATCATCGTATCCGAAGTCTGAGAACTTCCGCTCCTCGTGCTCATCAAACTGACCTGGATTCTGAGAACCAGTGGTACCTCCCGGAACCAGAACCATAGTCCCTGGTCCCTGCGGCCTACTCTCAAACTCATCCGAGACCTGCGACTCACCTGGAACAAGAGATCTCGGAGGTCGAATCGGCATGGCCTCCGGGTCATCCGAATGAGGGCGGGCCATGTCCATCGCCATGCTGATGAAGTCAAAACGTCCACGTCTATGACCTGATTCAGAGCCACTCCTACCGGAGTAAACCCTTCGTGTCTGCTCGTCATCAGTGGCCTGGCGGAAAATACGATCGTCTCCATCGTCGGCGTACCTGCCACGGCTCCTGGGTGTATCCCTACCGGGATCTTCACCCCTGCGGTCCTGACCTGTCGAACCTGCTTCGATATCCTCGTAGTCATAGTCCGGTAGGTCCTCACCTGAGCGGAGGCCACCTAGGATGGCCTCCTCATCCACGACGCTCCTTCGAGATCGTGGGGTCGACATAGAGCTTGTAGTGGATGGTCTCAAGCGCGTAGGAAAGTCCTACGGCTGATAACCTGTGATTCGGGCACGAGCCTGTGCCCAGGCAATGGGTAAGTTGGGGTAAACAAGCCACAAAAGAAAGGTCCCCCAAAAGCAAACCAATCCCCGGTCCCAAAGATCAGGGTTTCCCACACACCAGAGAACAACAACCAAAGGAAAACAAACCAAACAAGAAAAGGGTTAACCCGCAACCTTGGTCGACAACAGGCTGCACGACTGGTCCCTACCAACCTGGCGGCGGCCCGAGGTCTCTTTCTCCCCCGAGATGCCGTCGGTCGACGCAGGGGTTCGGCGACGCCCATTCGAGGCGCGACGGAACCCAAAATCTTGAGCCAAAACACCACAGGTCGGTCACTAACGCGACGTCCCTGATGATGATATTAACCATGGCTAATCACAATATATATATATATATACACACACACGCACACATACGCGCACACGCACACACACGTTTAGAAGGGGTAGGGTGGATGAACATTTGCCACATCCAAACTGTACCCTGAAAGACCTTCGGCAAACAAAATCCGAGGTGGCTGCAAAGAAGAAGGCCGCTGCGCATCAACAAATGTTGGTTTCTCTAGGTGTTTCCCCAACAACATGATTTGCATCCCCCTGAAAATCCTTGGGGCTTCGTTCCTGACTCGATCCTCCACTTTGATACAGCCATCCCGCGAAAACCTTCCTTCGGAACCCAAGCGTCCCTCGCTCCAAGCAGCCCCACAACGCGAAAGAGAGAAACTGGCGTCAACTTTTAGGGGTGTTGTCAAAAAATTGACACCTGGTGCTGCTACGTGCTGCCAAAAAAACGAGGATACCAATCCTTCTCTCGGCTTCCCCCAAACCATCAAACTTGGGATGCCCCGTCCCATCTCTCGGCGTCTTGGGCTACGTTTTGAGTCAAATAAAACAGGGGTCAAGAAGCCCCAACCAACATCTCAAGCGGAAGAAAGGAAGTGACCAAGATCTAACACAACAAGAAACATAAAACGCTTAGAATCCTCGACAAAAACCTGCTGACACCGAAACAGCAAGAGAAGAGGCACCTGGGGCCCCCCACCGCAAACTCCTCACGCACGCGCTGGTGGGAGGTCTTGGCCTGACAGCATAGGTTTATTCATGTCTTGCGAAATCCGTTTCGCACCACGAGCTGAAACTTGGGAAATCAACATTCTTGGGATTCTGAACGGTGGTGCGAAATGGATTTCGTCACACTGCCCGTTTTGTCATCGCATTGAAAGCGCCTTTCCGGCTGGAGCTCTGGGCCTCTTGCCGCAGCCGCCTTCCAACAACCTGTCTGTTTTGAAGGTACCCTTTTGGGACTGCTTAAAGAAGACTGAGGGACAAAATCTGCCTTTCAGGGTTGCACTATGTTGATATAACCTTTGTCTGTCTGCACGGCCTCTGCCTTTGCGGCAACTGCGGCATGAAGTTCGAGCAACTTGGACATGAGCAGCGGCCAAGTTCTCCATGCGAGCTGCGAATCAGTCCAATGAAATCTGGGTTGGGGATGTTATGGTATTCACGCCTCCTGGAGTAACGAATTGCAGCTCCTGTTAATTTGGAGATCCACCACAGTCCGTAAAATAGGAACATTGAGGAACCCGTGATTTCTTTTATGGTTTCTGGTTGTGCTGCCGTATCAGATTTCAGCAGCAAGCACGGAGACGTCGGCTGCTGAGTGTTCACTCTTCAAACGATACATGCTGGTGAAACTTGCGACCGCGTTTGGTTTGGCAGTTTTGTGGCCAGGTTTGGCAACTCAGGAGGCACAAAGGCGGCTCAAAAGAGAGAAACCGCCAAACCAAAGCACCGCAATAATTTCTTAGGGACTCACCGCCACACATCAGGCCTGGTGGATGGGCGGGGGGTCCAAGAGCGGACGGGTTGTCACGCCTCCATCTTGGAGTGTGTGCAACACCTCAGTCAAAGGAGGCTCAAGGCAGTGGACGGTTTCGATGGGGGGCAGCCCATATCTTCTCAAAAAATCTCAACTGCGAATTGAGAACCGACAAACAAAACAAACATCACTGCACTCGGGCCCCTACCTCAGACACCCACGTTGAATTAGTCATTTTTCTGAAATGCGACAACCCTAAGCCAATAATTCGCCATGTCTAAACACTGTTTGAAGACCAATACACTTCCCAAAATGTGCGCTTGACTTCAGCTGCTTCAAACAACTGCTCAGAAATTGAAGCTCTGAACCAGTCTCGGACCCAAAAAGGAGATGTAGGGAGCCGACTTACAAGAAGGTCGCGAAGGACTTACGAGGGTCGAAGACGACCGATTTATTGCTACTTGAGCTGTTTGATTTATGGGAAAACCTCACCAACTAGCCAGCTTTTGAAAAAGGAAAGCTAGAAAGCTTTCTTCGGGCTTCATTTGCTGCTTAGAAGCTTCACTTGGAAGCTGATCCACGGGAAGGAGATCAGGCCGCCAATGCCTGGGGGACAGGAAGACCCAAGGCCGCCCTAATCCACACTTACAAGGGCCCCCGTAGTTGCCCATGAATTTCATTTGCCCACCAATGGAAACCATCGGGGGCCGCACACAATGCCCAATATATTGACCTTGAAGGACCTCCTACTTCTTCTCGCAAGGGTTCTCAATCAAAGGGCGATAAAAGTGATGCAATGCTGAACCTGGCCTGGCTCCTTGCTTCCTCCTCCTCGCCTTCCATCTTCTTCAACTGCGCGGTCTTAATCAGTGACCGGAACAGATTGTCAACCTCAATCTGCTGCATCCTGTTCATGGGGCCCCCATTCATCGCGCGATAGCGCTTCACCAGGTCTTGCACCTTCTGCTTGGCGGCCTTCTCCTCCTCAAGGAATTGCTGCTGCAGAAGGGTCGGCGCTGGGGCCGGTGGGGCCAGCACCTGCGGCGCCGGCGCGGGTTGGGCATGGACCTTCGGCACCTCGTTCGCCGCTGCCGCGAGGGGCGCAGGCGATCGCGCGCTCGGCGCCGGCACAAAGGCCAGCAGGACACGGCGCAAACCGGCGCAGATCTCGGCCATGGCCGAAGGCATGGTTAATGAACCAAATAAACCCACGACTCTACGCCTGAGGTTGAATGCCTCCAGCACCATGATCTTCAAGCAGTCATGCGATTGCAGTTCGTGAAGCATCAACACCTGTGCAAACCAGCAAACAGCTCTCAAATAGCCAAAGTTATTCCCTGTGGCTTTGGATAGTTTTCAAGTTCTGAGGTTCTGAGTAAGAAAGACTGAAAGCATTGGACGTGTGCAAATGGTCGCACCAGCACTGGCTCGCACGTAAGCTATCTGCCCACCATTTAAGGAAGGGTTCCACACCAATTTGTAGGGTGCGGAAACTGGGGGTCAGCCGACTGGAGGTTGGGGGTACCAAAAGGCTAGGCACCTCAGACTGGGGGCACCAATTTACCCGGGAAACCATATGGTTTCAAACCCTTAGACTCTACGTTTTCTAAAAAACCTTTGGGATTTGAGCAAGTGGCTCACCTGTTAGTTCCGTACCTCGCAAACTTGCAGCCTGCGGTTTTTGTGGCGCCCCTTGCCTCGCGTTTCGAGGATGTCCGGTTGCCTAAAATTGGAACTTCGATTGCACAGGCAACCCAAACAGGGTTGATCCAAATGAATCTTTCGCAAGGAAAATGTTGGTCGTTGATAAAACTGACAAAGAACAGTTCTGGTAGACAGATCCCTCTGATCTGGAAAGAAGAGGGTAAAACGTTGGTCCATGGCAAGGGCAGATTTGGCTACCCAAAGATCCGCGTCTGAACCGAAAGAGGTGGGCGTTCGCGAAAACCACCGCCCTGCGGGTTCCACGTTTTTGTCTTTAAGCCTAGGGATTCACCCCGTTGACCGGAAATCAAACAGGGGGTAGCAAAAAAAAGAACGCCGGAATATACCCCAAAAACACCAGAAGGGGCGAACCAGAAAAAAACAGAAGGAAAGGGGTAGCCACAAAAAAAAGAATTTTGCGGGTTTCCGTAGAGCCGCCTTGTCCGCGCTGGTTTTCTGGATCACCTGGATCGGACAAACGACAACATCGATCCGGAGCTGGGGCAAAGGGGCAAAGGACCCGCCTTTCACACAAGCCTTGCCGCAAGGGCCAAACCGCCTCTCAACTGGTTAGGGGGGGTAGCTTCCCATTTACCCTCTACAATAACCAGGGGTTCAAATTCAACCCAAACCACCAACCCTCAAACCACCGAATGAGGGTTACCCGAGAATTCATGCGATTCGAAGAAGACGAAGAGAAGCAAGCCCTTGTTCTTGAAGGGACCTTTGTAAAACGAAGCCCAAAGCAACATGGAATCCCAGCAACTGAAAGTAAACCACGTATCCAACCACAGAAGCCTGGGAAGGTGCGGTAGATGACAGGGTGCTCAACTTGTTCCCAAAAACAAACAGGGCATCCGTATCAAGGTCCTACGCTGACATAGGTCTCACTGCAGCTTGGGTTTGTCATTTTCTTCCGGGGTGGTCTTCCTCTTGGTGCCCCCTCTACCACAACAAAGGGGTACCTCCAAAGAAAGATGAGACCCCGCTACCTCGCCAGGCCCCATGGCTTTAAACCTCGTCACCAAAGGAAGACTGAATCAACATTGGCCAGCGTAGAATCTTTC
>CAUJNA010000076.1:86004-130298 GCA_963377175.1 Effrenium voratum
AAAGCTTTCCTGTTGGGGAAACCCCCGATCCACGTCCATGAGAACGTTGGAAGCAGGGTAAATCGAGAGTCGCAAATGACAAGCAAGCTGAGAAACGCCGCAAGCATTCCTTCACGTATGTGCGAAAAGCTTACGCATTCCCGCAAGAGGCTGGTGAAAACTTACAGCAGTCTCAGCCAGGATCTTGGTTCATGGATCAGTTTTTGAACCCCAAAACCGGAGGTAAGTTGCTGTCCGAATGTGTCCCATGACCCCAAAGTATACTAAGTACCCGCGTGAAAGGCACCAAACATATACAAGAGAAGCTCAAGAAGCCTCTCTCCCACGGGTCATCCACCCGTGGCGTGGGAGGAAGCTCTGGAGTTGAGCCAAACCGATCTGCTTAAGTGAAGCCCAACCTCTTTCAGCTTCCCCCTTGATGGTTTGGATTGGCGACTTGTGGATTTGAGCCCCACCACACGAGTGGGGTTCAGGCCAGGTGAACTCAAGAGGAACCCAGAGCTCGCGATTGTCAGATTGGCATTCGCCTTATATCGCTCAAAAGCAGAGAACTACAATGTTCACGGAGGGATGTCACCAAATCAAGGCTGGAAAAGAGGGAGCCCTAAATAAGATGTTGGTAAAACTGGGCTGTTCGCAGATCCCCCGCTAGAAGTGTAACTGCTTAGTGGATCCAAATGAAATCCTAAAACCCAAAAACCTAAGGAACGGGATAGCTTGGAACAACCAAGAAAAGAGAGAGAATGTGCCCTTCCTTTTGGTTCCGTTTCAACCTGAAAAGGGCACCGGGCCTCATCAAAAGGGGACGCCAGCGATGTTTTGCGGAGCGCACTTCTAAGTCCATTCAGGCGCTTTGGAGATGTTCCCGGGATGGTTTCCCATTTACCCTCAAGAACCGGTTCAATCCCTCTTTGGTCACTAAAGCGCTTCCCCACCAAGACAAAAAAAAACGACAACCCAAAGCCTGCAAAGCTGATTGGAAATCTCCCTTTTGCCAGCTTGCGATCAGCTAAGTGGGTAAAGACTCTCATGGGAAAAAGGAAGACGACGGTCAGTACTCTTTCCACCTGGATAACATTAAACATTAAACACACTCATTCTTCAGGCGTCTTTTTTTTCGGGGTCTCTGGGGATTTCTGTAAGCTGCCGGTCAAATGGGTGTGTGCGTGTGTGTGTGTGTGTCTTCTTTTTGGTCTGGTCATCCGCTTCCTCCCCAATCCGATGGAGTCCCCTTCAACTAGGTCCTCCAGAAGAGAGGTTAGAATAAGGGTACCCGACTTTTTCTCTGTAGTCTATTTTAGCAGGGGAATTTTCCCCACCAGAAAAGGAACGGTGAGAAGGGCACCTAGCTGAAAAACCTAGTCAAAAAAAAGATCCAGAAACCGACCCATCGCCACCTTGGGGCTGCTGGAGGTGACCTCCACCTAGCAGAAGTGCTGGTGCTATGACCGAGACCGGGGACTGGGGACCGGGGACGGAACCGGCTTTGGGGAGTCCCGTTTAAAGAAGAAAATAACAAACTATGGAACATATTTTCTTGGGGTCAGCTTTGCCCAACAAAAGGGCTGCTTGGATTTCTGATGCCCTGCCAAAAGTTTAACTTGTGGGAGAAATGGAAACCTTACCATGACCAACTAGAAACCACTAAACAATTTTGGGTTTCACGGGAAAACGAAGACCATTCAGGAGTCCCGTATTAGACCCCACATGTTCCTTCCTTCGGGCGGCAATACATACATATCTGGTTTGAGTTTAAAAAAAAAGTCGATCACCTTGTGTAGGTTTGTTGGAAAAGCCATGCGGGAGTTTCTCAAAAATGAGTTTCGGACCGCCTTTTGGTTGTGAACTAATGGAAAACCAAAAGGCAACCAACCATTTGGGTTTGTCTCCAAGAGGGGACCCCAAAACTGTTGTTTGTCCTTTTGCAGCCTAAAAAAACAACAGAAAGAGGATTCCTTACAAAACGCCCATGCGTTCCGCTGAAGCCCGAAACTGGAGCATGTCCCAAAGGAGCTCATCGGGTTTGAGTCCCCAAAAAGTGGCACCGCCCGGAACCGAAGAGCCCAGGTCGCAAGGTCCCCCGTGAGGTCCCTGCGGCTGGCCCCAGGCTCAGTCCCCTGAAGTAACGAAACCCAGGGAGGTTTTTCGTGGGGTGAGCCATTTCTCATTCTCTCGCACCAAGTTGTTCAACAACAAAAAACGCTGCCATGGCCTCGCCGCTGGCCAGCATGAAGGTGAGCATGCGGAAAAGCAAGGCCTCAACGTCGCATTGGCGCTTTTTCACGCGAAGAACCCCATGAGGAAACATGAGTGAAATCGATTCCTGTTAAAGCAGGGGAAAAGAACAGATATTCATTTCAGCAAATGGAAGTCAAACGTACAGATCCATCAAGCTCGAATCGGGGCGATCCCGGCGATGGCTGCAATTTGAGTTGTCAGAACGCCTGCAGTTGGTTTGGACTGGATTGGTGGTCTTTTCATGGTAGATGGGGCTCAAGAATGAAAGGGCATGAATCCAAATCCAGACCAATCCAAATCGCCAAAGGCTTATCTGCCAACATATAGCCAGAAAACCGCAGGATGTTTGTCTACTTGTGCATGCAGGGCAACTTATTTTGGGTTTCGCTCTTGAGCCACGTCCATCGGGAAATCAGAAAGCAAAAGCATTCTGCTCGAGGCTGCGACTTCGTAGTCCTCCATACCCACGCCTCAGCCAGAAACCCAGAGCTACTGATGGTTGCGAAATCCATTTCGCACGTGGTTGAAGCCATTGTTTGTTGGCATTTACAGTGGAACCAACATTCTGTTTGGTTTCTGGGTGGTGCAAAATGGCCGCCAAATCATTCACAGTCTGTGATATTGAATCTCTGTTCAGGCCACCATCGGTTCCCAAAGCGCCAAGGCCACGATTGGTTCGGCCATGTGGTTCCTCCCGTTTAGCCACAGAGGTTTTGGACAAAACCGTTCTTCATATCCCAACCCCCGAAAAAAAAAATGGGAAAAAAAACAGGAAAAAAAACAAGACTAGGCCTCTCCCAAAAAACAAGCCTCAACTTACGCTGGGCTGGCCGTTTCCCCCCACTAAGCCCTGCAAACCTAAAGCCCAAGGAACCACCAAGTTAAGCAACTTTTCTCGTGGATGCAAAGACGGGATGACAAAGGTGGTGTGCGCCAACCAGACAGTGTTCAACTTTCCTGCTGCTACCGGTAGATGAAAATGGCCGGTATAGTTTCAGAGGTATCCTTTTCACCAAAACCGATGGGACTTTTGCTTCTACCACCTTCTTTTAGGTTTGTTCTGGGGCCTCACCATGAATCCAAATACAGCCAACAACCCATGGGGGGAGTTCGGCGCTTGGTCACAAACGCCCGTCCGATTCGCTGAGCCGCGGACCAATGACGCCTCGAGAATCGTTGACCACTCTCTGTCTCAAAATGGGTGTCTTTTTTTGCAGGGGACCAAAACTGTGCCTCTCCTTTTGATTTCCCTTTACCAACAAACCCTCTCTCAGAATGCTGCACGGTATCCTCCATTCCTGTCAGACCCACCAAAATGGGGGTCCTTTTGGTTTGCCTTGAAACCCAACCCAAGGTACACAGCAAGAAAACAAACATGAATATGAGTTCCGTTTGGATGCTACACACATGATTGTCCCTTGCGAGCGCACCCTGAACAGCCCAGGGGAAAAATCTGAAAGGAGCCTTGGAGGTCCCTCAAGCCCGTGTCTTGGGGAAAACCGGCGACTCCTCACTTGCAACCTGAAAAGGATCTGGATGTGAAAGACTAACCTTGGCCCACAGCTTTGTCTCAAATCGATCCCTTTGCCAAAAACGGGAGCTCTCTGTTGGTCGTTTTGCCTACTGAAACTCCCAACTCGTCCATTCAAGTCATAATCTCGAAATGATGCTACACAAAACTGAGATAAAACTTGGCAAAACAAATCTCAAAATGAAAACAACCACTTCGCGGTGGCGCCTGTCTTGGGGTCTGCCTGCGTGCTGCTGTGCTTCTGGAACAGCTTCCTGCGACCCGTTTCGGGTAATGTGAACCCCGGAATGGACCAGGGTCTGGATCCCAGGATTCCTAGGGTGGTTGATAAGGTTTGTCTTGGAAATTGGAATCGGACCTTCGAACATGGGGTCAGTTGTCCTTTGCCTTAACCACTCAAGGATATCCGTTTCAAAAAGGACACACCCAAATTGGCGATTGTCCCATTTAAGAGGGGACCCGAGTCTCACAAACGGGGGAGACCCCCAATCCAGCAGGCTGGGGCCAGGCCATCCAGATTCAGCCTCCGGAATCCAAACGAAAAGTCGCGCAAGGAAGTCGCCCGTCGAGCACTACGGATGCAACCAACAAAGGGTTTGTCCTTTTGCAGGGCACCCATTTTGAGCGTGGTTTACGAGGAACCGCAATGAACACCGAAACAATTTTTGGGGTCCAACCTTAAAAAAAGGGAAGGCCAGAGTGCAAGTAAACCAAGCACAAACCGGGGGTCCCCTGGTTCCCTCGCAAGATTGAGCTGGAATCCACCCGTACCCCACTGGTGCTCCTAACGGCTTCGTCGTTCGGCTTGACGACCACTTCTAGCTCCTAGCAAGAGTGCCTGGCTCTCACTGGGTCGCGGAAAAACGGGAATCCCGGAGAACGAGCAAACACGTTTCACTCTGCCTTCTGTGCAGCGTGCTCCAACTCTCTCCATCAAGCGCCAGCAAGGACCCTTAAGAAAGATGTAACTTCAGACATGATGACACTTCAAACGTAAACCCGTGCTCACTTACCCGAGCCCGTGTATTTGAATATGTGTGTGTGGTTTCTAATGAGACCTCATTTAGGTTGGCATCCATGTTCACTGATCACTGTTGAGGTGAGTCCCTCTTGAAATTCGGAGCCATATGGGTGCTTCTCAAGATTGGGGACCCTTGCGGGTTGGTGGATCCTTTGGGTTCCTTTTCAAACCATGCAAAAAGGGGCCCTCTATCGTGAGGCCCCCACTGAGAATGCAACTTTGCTTCAAAATCCAAATCCAAACCAACTAGTGGTTTCCTGAAATGGTCTGTTCCGGAAAGAGCCGCCCATTGACAGCCCCATCAACTTGCCACCGGGTTGATGGCCCGGTTCAAGTGTAACCTCAAAACGACCCAAATTGGGTGAGTCCAGTCCGCCAATCTGAAGGTGGGTAGGTGGAGTGGGTATCTGAACTCTGAACCTTTTCGGAAAACCTCCTTAAGGAAACCCCAGAACCGGAAACAAGGAGCTGCTTTTCTTTTTGGTTCCCGAACCCCAAAACGGGACACCCTTCGCCTCCAAAACAACACACGAGCTTCCCCAGCTAATCCCCGGCCCTGTGCTAGTTTCAGGGTCTCAGACTCCAAAGCGGAGTTGGTGGACACCTCGGGGCTCTCTCCACCTGTCCGGTTGGCGAAACTTCGCTCCTCCTGAAGCCACAGGAACGCCTCCCGGAACTCCGGAAAGGAGAGCCTGGAGCTGTCGTCTTCTCGAGGCGAAAGAAGGGCGGCCCGTTTTTCTTGGCCAACAAGAACTCGCAACCTTTGGATCTAAATCCGCTTTAGACAAACCCAGCTGGGTCATTGAAAACCGCTTTTGCATCGACTGGGTCTTTTCTGGATCTGCGAGCACCCTGAGTGCATTGGCCAAGTCCGATTTGGATCTCACCGGTCGGTGAGGCTCGCTCTAGATCGGGAACACGGGCTCAAGATCCCCCAGGATTCCAAGCGTATCTCGATTTTGGGAATATGGCCATGGGTTGCATAACCTGTGGATGGACGAAATCCATTTCGCAACACTTTGAAACCATGGGAAACCATTGTTTGTTGGTATTTACAGGATGATCATCATTCCAGGGTTCTTAGGTGCAGGATTCCGTCCATCATGGCTCCAATTTGGGGATGAACATCCATGTGCACGTGGTGGCCCCTGACAAATCAGGAGAAGCGCGTGTGTCTGTTGCCAGTGCGGATTTTTTTCTTCCGGGAAAAGGACACCGCAAGATCTGCGGAAAAAAAAAACACAAAGCAAATGAATCCACAGCTTCTGGCCCGTCTTTGGTCATCTCCTGTCAGCTAAAAATCAAAGGTGCAGAGGATATTGTTGACCTCAGATCCATCCAAGTTTATGAAGACCTTGGGCTTAGTGGGGAAGCATCATCCTTCCAGTTCAACACTCCACGGGTAGGACGGGTGTATCTTGGTGAACTCGATCATCTTTCGGAACCTTGACTCAAAGACGACCGTGGTCTTGAAAGCTCGGCCAAACACTCGGCAAATCATCGAGGAGATCAAAGACTAGCTCCCGGTTCCCTAGCCTGGCAAGACACACCAGCGCAAAGAACAAGTCGATGCGCTTCGGGCAAGCTCTTTTGCTGAGACAGGGAAACTGGTGGTGTCCAGGAAAACCAAGTGGACCAAAAGTAATGATTGAGCCCAAGGACCGTGCTAATCGTGGGGGAAGCGCCTGCTAGTAAGGAAATAATCTATCTCGGGGCGGGATGCTCTGACTAGCAGGGTCCTCAGGATAAATCCCAAGTTGCCATGAATGTTGAGAACTACTCCTCTGAGGACCCTGAAATAGCCGTGCCCCCATCCCAAAATTGCCCCGTGTCTGGAGGACTTTTCTGACAAAAACGATCGGCGTGCACGGCAGTTGCAACTGCCGATGCGGAAAAGTCGATTTCGCGAGCGCTTGAGAGAGCGGAAACAAAAACATTGACAAGCAAGCCGCACAAGCTTTCACAATGAGTCCATGGTTGCAAGACATCCTCAAAAGTGGGTCAAAAGTACCCTCGAAATGTTGTGGCTTAAAAGGTTTTCCCCACCCCCAAACGTAATTCTGAGAACCCTCAACATGTTTATATGGGCAGACATGGACCATACCAAGACCTGACAGCCGGCTTAAGCCTAAGCCAACGGCTGGGTGCGCCCATGCATCTCCGGCCGCAGGAATGGCCTGAGTCGACAAATCATCGGGACCGAGCTCAGTTGGAGCATCTGACAAAGTCCTGACGAACAAAATGCGCGCGCCGATCGGCGCGCCCGGGCGCCAGGGGTTTATCCACCCGGTTTTCATAGGGGGTCATCCATTCCAAATCCAGTTGGTCCATCCACAGGTCAACTCCATGGTGGTTGGAGGATTAAGGGTGGCTGCCCTAGTTGACCTTCGCGACAAACCACCAAGAGCGGCACAAGAAGAAAGGAAAACCACCAAAGCCACAAACCCACCCAAAAACCACCGCCACAACCATGACAACTAACTAGAGGTTCCTACCCAAGTAGAAAGTGCGGCTATCCGCACCAAGTTTCCTTTGGCAAAGATGCCCTTCACGTACCCAGGCTTGATTCTGGCCGAGAGAAACAGTGAAGCAATATTGTTCATGCCCTGAGGAATGCCAGTCTCCTTTCCAAATGAAGGAGACCAGAAACTTGAGTCGCTTGCTCCCGTGTCCCCAACCAACGACCCTGCCTGACGGCTGCTTGGCGCAAGGAATCCTTGCCTGGGCAACGTATCGGGGCCATGCAAAAGGAAGTCAACCTCAAGCCCGTAGTCGAACATTTGGGATTGTCTCATAGGCAAAGCCCAAAAACAAGGTGGCTTTCTATCGGTTTCCTTTAAAACCTGTGATTCGGGCACGAGCCTGTGCCCAGGCAATGGGTAAGTTGGGGTAAACAAGCCACAAAAGAAAGGTTCCCCAAAAGCAAACCAATCCCCGGTCCCAAAGATCAGGGTTTCCCACACACCAGAGAACAACAACCAAAGGAAAACAAACCAAACAAGAAAAGGGTTAACCCGCAACCTTGGTCGACAACAGGCCGCACGACTGGTCCCTACCAACCTGGCGGCGGCCCGAGGTCTCTTTCTCCCCCGAGATGCCGTCGGTCGACGCAGGGGTTCGGCGACGCCCATTCGAGGCGCGACGGAACCCAAAACTTGAGCCAAAACACCACAGGTCGGTCACTAACGCGACGTCCCTGATGATGATATGAACCATGGCTAATCACACCCCCCTCACGAGGAGCCCGTCATATGACGGGTGGAGCGTGCCATTTACTGATAGGATTTAACTGCTCGCATGCGTCCGCAAACAGCTGGACACTACCGCCGTCAGCGGTGGAGCAAACCCACAAAGGCAGTTGCGCGACATCCCGGGCATTAAATTCCCGCCACCACCCCGAATTAATCGGGGTAACGCTGTCCAACACACCTTGTGGAAAGGTCCACATGACGACACTAGGTCACAACTGTTTGCATCAACAATGCAAGAAGTTTAATTCTTATCAGAAGCCATGAAAAAGAAAGATAACGTATGTCCAATAGTACCCTCGCCTAACGGCAAGAGATACCCCTGACCATGCGTACCTGAAAAATGCTTGAATTCCGCAAACCCGGGAGTAACCCCCCATCAGTTTGCTTTCCCTCTCACTCACACTGCTTCCGGATGAGCACGTCCAGCAGCTCAGCAGCGGTACGGGAGAGACATGACCTCCGCGCCTCAGCGGTCCGGGAGGAACATCACCACCTCCACACCGCGCCGACCATTGGAGAATGGACGCAAGCCTATCGGCCGCAATCCCCGTGACTCAGCCTACCGGCTATCGTCACGTCTCCTCCGGTCACGCCCGCCCCGCGCACGGTCCCTATCACGATCCCTTTCGGATCTCCTGCGATCATCTCGCCTTCGATCTCGCTCCCGATCGAGTGAATCATCATCACGACGATCACGAGCATCGTCCCTCCTCCTGTCGCGATCATCCTCGCGCCGCGGACGGTATCTGCGCCTCCTCGACTCTCTGGAATCCCTGGTGTCCACGGTCCTAACGGACCTCCGAGAAGGAGTACGGGAAACATCCGATTCCCTACGCCTCCTCCCAGATCGAGAGTTCGTCACGATCTGGTTGAGAGCCTCCAGTGCCGACGCGTCCTCACCATTCCTGATGAAATCCCTGACCTGCTTGTTCAGCACTCTGTTGGTGGAGATCGACAAGAAAGCGTCCACCACCGAACTCTCAGGCAGCACCAGGAAGTGACCCTCCACCGGGCTCGTCGCAGCCCGCTCAGCAGACTGCAGCCTGATCTCCCCGCCTTCAGGCTTCTTTGCCATCGCCTTGGAGGCCGTCAAAGGCGCTACCGCATCCTTTGCCGAAGATCTGCCAAGCGCGGAGTGAAGATCATCCCCGCTAGCTTCTCTCGCTGCCGCACCTGGTCTGCTGTCGACGTCGCCAGGCCTCGTGGACGCCTCCCGCTTTGTCGACTCCTTCGCAGCCTCGTCAGGTTCCCAACGGGATTTCCTTTCTCTCTTCTGCCCTTCGGCCGACCCGCGGCTACCGCCGGGAGCGTCACCTCCGCCTGTCTTCTCCTTCTTGACCTCAACCTTCGGTTCGGCCTGTTTCGCCTCCTCAGCCACAGCTTTTGGAGCCGGAGCACTCTTCGCCTCAGATGCTGAAGCAGCCTTCCCTCTCGGCTCGGCCTTAGGAACCGGGGTCATTTTAGCCTTAGCGCTCGGCCTGGCCCCTTCAACCACCATCTCGGCCCAAGACTTCTTCGGCTGAGCTGCTGCTGTATCAACCTCCATCGGAGCAGGTCCAGCATCATCCTTCGCCTTTGGGACAGATGGGCTACCGCCCTTACCAGATCCTTTCCCTGGCACTTCACCTGACTTTGGTGGTGGGCCGGAAGGACTACCGCCCTTACCGCCCTTTTCCCCCTTCTTCCCTTTTCCTCTTCCGCCTTTGGGGACCGGCTCCTGCTTGGGACCAGGACCCGGCGCAGCATGATGCACCGATTGGAGTCCCTCGATGTCCACGTTCAATGGTTCGGGTTGACGACCGTCAAGAACCGTCCTCACCCTTTCGTCACTAACGTAGACGAACGGGTCACGGAAGGGTGCGGGAGGCTCCGACTGTCCGGCGCTGATCGCCTTCTGCACCTTGGCTATCGCCTCCTTCAACCTCTTCTTCTCATCGTACCCTGTCTCCGATACCATGTACTGCCTGAGCTGCGAAATCAACGCATGACTCTGACTCTCCAGGATGTCCACGTCCTTTCGATGGGTCGGGTACAGTGGGGTCAGATGACCAGCCGCGGAGCCAATCACGTATGCCATCGGAATATAGAATGACAAGTACGTGTCATGACGAGCGAACTTCCTAACGGAAGTCGTCATACGCCTACCCCACTGAGCAGCGTGTCTTGGGTTGGCCCGGAAGTACTCCGTGACCGACTCAAATCTATCGACTTGGTTGGTCTTGATCAGGTGCTTCGCCACCCACTTCTCCACGAACGCATCCGAGGCCGAAATCCCGGACACATAGGAGAATTGGAAGAGCACCTTCGCCAGCTCATCCCACGCCGCATCGACACCTCCCTTGTCTTCACCAAGATAAGGGGGAAGTCTGATGCCGCTCTGCACCGTCATCCTCAGATCGGATGCCATCGAATAGGAAATCAAATTCCTCTTGATGACTCCGACCACTTCGGAGGGAATCCTCCTGGGCTTGAACTGCCCCATGGTCCTCACCCACTCCGGCACGATGTGGCACCTTTCGAAGTCCTTTTCCTCCGCGTTGGGGATAAAGTTCGGGTAAAAGACCGGGAGCGCGCACCCGGGACACAAGTGCATCCCATTTGGCATCAACTCTGCGCACCTCAAGCAGAACGTGGCAGTCACATTCAGCCTGATCTCTTCCCGTGATCGCCTGTGCTCTCCCCTAACGGGGGTGAAGTCACCGTAGTCCCATGCCCGATGGTACACTATCGTGTAATCATCGTACATATATGCCGCCTTCCAAGCCCCCATGTGGATCTCGTTCCTAACGGCAAGAGTCTTCCTTCTCGTCAAAAACACGGGTCCAACCAAGGACCAGTGCACCCGAAGATCCACCATTACCACCACGTACCTACCGGAGTAGTTCCGCAGCCTGTCCCTGACATACCACGAAGGCGATACCTCGGCATCCGGCGCCATGGCTCCCACAAGTGGGATCAGGCCCTCATCCTGCCTACCATCCCCAATGGTCTCGTACACATCGGGCCTCGTGATCAATATCTCGATCATGGCCTTTCCATTTCGCCTCACCCTTTGGAGCTGAACCGCCTTCCGAAAGTCCGAGAACTTCATGATGACGTATCCCACCATGGGGAGTTCATTCCAATGCATCTCATACATCAGAGATCCGCCAGGTGCATCTTCCTGAGTATACCTGTGCCTAACGGCACTGTAACTCAAGTCGCGTCCGATCCGCGTGTGCCTAACGGCAACCAACCTGGTGCTCTCTTTGAGGAGAACGCCATCCCCGTCGTACATGACCATGAGCATCGCCTCCACTTGCCCTATCGGGAAAGCTTTAAGCGTCGGAATGAAGAACTTCCAAGACATCTCAGCGTTCTCCATACCCGAAATCTCCTTCAGGAACCAGATGGCCTGGTCACTTTTCACCCAGTTTCCAGCCTCGCGTCCGGTCTCCTTCAGCACACGTTCCTCGAATAACTCCGAGACTCTCTTTGAATTGATGACCAAACCGTCGAAATCGCACGAGAGCAGTCTCATCAACTCCTTCGCCGCCTCCCGTCCTGCAACAGTGCCCACGGTCTCCTCGTAGTTCGGGAGGTATTCACCCAACCTCGTCTTCGAGGGAACCACAATCTGGCAAGTGACGGCCTCATCAGGGATAACTCCCGTTTCCCTTAACTCTGGATTGATCTCTCGCCTATCGGCAAGATAATCCTCCTTCCCATCCAGTATCACAAGATTGTAGGTCATCTTGCTCGCCGCCCCACTAGGCCTGAACTTCCTGCTATCATCCAACTGGTCAGGAGCAAAGGGTCCACTAGGGGCGGCTGCACTCACCAGAGGCGCTCCTCGCCCAGAGCAGAGGTGCTTCTTGTGAAAGTTCACCATCTGATTCAGCTGCGATAGTGCGTAGGCACGATCCTCCAATGACGCACTCTTCATCCCAGCCTCAGTCAGAGGAGCCTCAGGCTTGTCATAACTCGCCTTTCCGCCCCATCTCGCCGCGACCAGCTCAGCAGACTTCGCAGGGTCGATCATATTTCCCGACCACTCAGGCATGTTGCTCAACCTCCTAGTCAACGCGTCTACCGACGCAGCCAAGTCTTCGTCCGTCACGGTGTAAGGGTCGACCTTCTCCCTGTCCTCTTGACCCACATCCGGAAGCCTATAATCCCCGCGGATGGCCTCCAGCGCGGCCCTCTCGGCTTCCTCAGCCTCCTTCTGCGTGGCCACTGCCCTCGGAATCAAGAGCGCTACCTCGGCCGGCAACGACTTCTCCATGTCTATCGGAGTGTTCTTGGGAAGGATCCTTCGATCATCTCCCTCCCCGCTGTACTCATAGTCAGGAGCAGTCTTCCGGTACTCCTCGAAGGTAGCCCCTTTGAAGTTGGTAATCTCACTCGGGTCTGTCTTCCCAGCCTCAGTACCCCGAGGCGTGGGCTCCTTCGTCCCGGTGGAATCCTTCTTGGAGCCTTCCTGATCCACGTCCATGTCGTCCTTCTTCTTCTCCGTCACGGACAGCTTCCCAATGTCAGGAAGGGTCACATCATCATCCTTTCCTGACCCGGCGCCCCTATCGGGGGCCGGCTCGGTCCTTGGTTGCCCCGAAGAGCTCGCCCCAGGATCCACATCGCCCTCGTCGTCCACATGTGGTCGCTTTCCCCACACGATCTTCGTCTTCGGCTTCAGCGGGACGGCGACACCTCCAGCCATATGGTGTCCAGGCCAAGTGGCTCCTTCAGGGTCATCCTCGAACCATGATTTCCCGAACGGGAACCCATCCCTTCCGATGATCTCCTTCCTATCGGAAGTAGATCCCGAATGGGACAACGCAGATACATGAGACAGCATGATCTCAGCCGCCGATTGCGCCAGCGTATCGGACATCTGCTCCCTTGTCGGGATAGTCCGCAGCTCCGGAGCGAGGTGACCGGCAATCATGCTGAAAGGCGCAGTCCCCAACCGCTTGCCCAACACCGCCTCGTTCAGCGCGTTGAAGTACTTCTGCAGCTTCTCCAGCATCGCCGTCGCCGCCATCAGCTGGGGATGAAACATGGGCATCCGCCACGCGCGCCCAAGGGCGGAATCCACGTGCGATGCGATCGCAGTGATCGTCCCTACCAGCAAGTGCGATGATGCAATCTCCGGTACCCAAGTCGGGTCGTCCAAAGGAATGCATTGTCCCGTCTGCGCGTTCAGCAAGGTAGCCCTCACCCCCGGCGCTCGAAGACAATCATACGCCCTGCGGTTCGGGTCACTAACGACACCACGAACCATGTAATCATCCCGATCGGGCATATCTGCCCAGTCCCCCGGAGGTGCCCGCCCATGATGGTACTTCGCCTGAATGTCCTGCCTCATCCCTAACGGGATATGGGCAGCCTCGGACGCCACCTTCTTCATGTTCCATTGCTGATCACCCCACGGCGTAGACTTCCGATCTCGAGGATTGATGTACTCCTGATCGATCCTCCCAGCAGCTCGGGAAGCATCCAACGCCCCGTACATGTAATCGTTATGTACGGCCCTCTCCAATACCGCGTTCCACTCGCTATCGCGATTCGGGAACACAATGTGGCTAGTCTCGTTCGCCTTCCTCCACTCCTCCGCGGTAACCCGCTCTTGAGTGATTGCCTTGTTCCTGATCACGGCATAGATGAAGGGCTCACCAGCCTCCCTAGCCAGGATGTGCTGAACGATGAACCTCCTATTCGACCTGCTCTCCGCCGGTCTTGCCGATGTCCGCGAGCCCCTCGTGGATTGATAGGAACTATGCTCACGGTGGTGCCGAACTTCCGCTGACTTCAGCTCGGGCGCCTCTCCCGGGTGCTCCGGGTACGGCGTGTTCGCATAATTGTGTATGCCCCCTCGAGACTCCTGGGTTGAAGCCGCCTTCGGGGTCGCTGCAGTATCCCGCAGGTCCCCGTCGTCGTCCGTGTACTTCGGAGCATAGGAGACTGGCACACCCGGGCCACATGCACCCGACGCCTCCTCCTTCTTCTGAGCACCAATAGGTTCTCGAGCCCTGCGTTCCTCCCTAACGGGCGACGCCGCTCGCTTTGCCGCAGGCGATTCCACCGACGGCTCTGTCGTAGTCGTAGTGGCCTGAGGCACCTCAGCTTCCCTACCGGGAGTCTCCTCCTCACCTACCACGGGAACCTCGGCTTCCTTCTCCGGCTCCATCTCAACGTCTCCGGTGGACTCCAACACCTCGGCCTCGGTCGGATCCCCACCATCGTTGAAGGTATCCGTAGGGAGATCGACCCCTTCCCTATCGGGTAGGAGATCATCGACCTCGGCGGAGCCACCCGTGTTCTCCTCCTCAATCGTCGCTCTAGGCGTTCGAAGATTCGATGACCATCGATTCCCAACTTCGGTCGCCGTGACCTGAGGTGAAGAAACCCTCGGACTCCGAGGTGGGTTCGGCGGAGATTTCGGTCTCACCGATGCCAGCATCTCCTTCGTGACTAACGCCTTAGGAGGTGCTTTCGGGGCAGCGGTCTGACCTCCCGCATGCTGACCTGCGTCAGATGATTGCCCACCAGGGGTAACGCCTACCGGCGGTCCTCCCAGAGCGGCACCTGTCATGTCGACATCCTCAGACTCAGACATCGATCCGCCATCACCCATCTTCGAAGAAGTACCCTCCTTCAGAAGCTTGAGGATGTTGTCCCTGATGTGCAACGTAACAGAACCAGACCATGTAGTCCTAGTCAGGGAGAAAAAGTCCGGGACAGCCGCGAGGTAGGGCGGCACCACAGCCCATGCTCTTTGGACCGGCCGATTCCTGCCGTAGCTGTCAACTTCACTCCCCCATGACACAGCGTCTGCTGAAACCACTGGGATCAGGTTCGCACGGAGATCGCCCATCCTATACTGGATCTCCTTAGTCATGTGAACCCCTTGATCGCCCTCTCGATCTAACGATCGCCCCGGGCCGCAAACCATCACCTTGACCTTGTTGTTGAGCGCGATCAGCGACTCCACATCCTTACTCCACACGGTCGCCGCATCACTTCTGGCCCTCCATGCATTCCTCTCCCACCTATACAGGTAGGAGCCACGGAAACCAAAGACATACAGGTCATGCTTGGCGGCATCTGCATTGCCGTACTTCTGGATGCAGTCGTCAGCCCGCTTGTCCATCAGCTCGTACGCCTTGTCAACCATCATCCGAAGGGATGTCTCCTCGTTATCACGAGTGCTGGTCACGTAATGCACCTCATAGTTCTTGAACGGCCGGTGATCTGGGGAACCCCTCAACCGATCGTTCTTTGCCCTGCACTTGAGGATGTCCTCCGCCAACGTGGCTGGGTCCATCCCTTTCTTGTTCTTCGTGGATGCAGTGTTGAACGTCTGATCCAGCAGGTAGAACACAGTCGCATCCGGAGCCGCGGACTCCTCTTTGAACACCGGAGGACCGTACCCGGCCGCCAAGGCCGCAGCAATCCTCACCGCAGCACCTGTCCCACTAGCCGCTAAACATCGAAGCAAGATTGCCATCTTGTCTTGGTAGCGACTCATCTCGTGCAGAACGATGGATGGGTAGATGGACAGCATCACATCCGCTAACACGGCGACTGCCCATGCGTCCCACAGCCTTTCCATTTGTACGGAATCAACCGCCACACGGGAGTATCCTCCCCTCGGCAGCTCCAGAGTTGGCGGGATGACCTTCCCACTCCTGATCAGGCGCATCACCTTCCTAGCTTGCTCAAAACACTCAAGCTCCTTCGGGAAGAGAGCACCCCGACCAACGGCCTTTGCCTCGTCCTTGATCTCGGTAAGGTATCCCTTCGTTAGGGTGAGCTCAAACGTTTCACCCCGGATGGCCTCAAACATGTTCGACTTCGGCACGATCCTGGCGAATAGTGCCCCACCTTCCGCCTCGGCAGCCTGAGGGGTCCCTGGAGCAGCACGCATGTTCTCCTCTTCAACAGATAGACCTATCGGTCCCATGTAGTTCTCTGGGAAGAACTTGTGCATAGCCCACACGACCGATGGAGCATGCGGATTCCACTCAACGAACGGGTTGTAGTACTGCAGGGTGCTATCGCCCCCTGAGTTGCACAGCTCCACATATTGTGAGTCCGCCGCAGGCTTCTCAAGCTTGATGCAGATCCCACAGATCCCCAACCTCGCGTTCGGGAACACTCGTTGGGCTCCTCGCTTGACACCCTTCAGGTGGGGATTGTCGCTGAACAGATTCTCGGACTCGTCCGGTTGCGCGATGCAAATCGCGACCCTCGCCCACGTGTTCTGACCGTAGTGCGACAGAGTGCTGTATCCCAGGGCCTCAACCGCCTTCAAAGATGTCCACACACCTACCGATTCATCGCTCGCGGTGGACGCAGTAACCTGCATACCACCCAGAATGCTCCACAATGAAGATTGCGAAGTTCCATGGATGAGGACCTTTTCAGTGTCCGTCTGGCCCCTGAAATTGATGGCCAAATCGAAGAATGCCCATCCATCGTCGGGACCAATTTCCACATCAGTGGCACTCGCCGGGTTCTTGGGCGAGATCCTCAACACCTGTCTACGGTCCCAGTCAAAGGCATCATGCAGGGACGTGACCACACCTGACATCTGTCCCATCGCGTGCAGGTACCCCCGCATCCCTGGCTTATCAGCCGACGCGAACTTCTTGACCGACGGGACCGACGAAAGCCTTCGTCCCGAGGAACATCTAACGATCTCCTCCCTGTTTCTCCCTTCCGTCAGCATCATCGCGTCCACGACCAACTCCGGAGGCGTGAACAGTGCGTTCGGCCTCTCGCTCATCCAGGCACGGATTGCGTTGAAATGGTGCTCCGCATCACCGAAATCATCTCCACTATACAGAGGGTGATCTCCGAATGCCGCCTCTGCCTGATCAGCGACCGCCTTTACCAAGGCAGTCTGCGGGTGAACCGTCTTCCACTCCGGCCAGGCTTTCGGGTCTCCAGCCCACATTCCTCCGCATGGTTCAGCTGCCGGCTCCGTACTGCTATCCATGGGTAGCGCACTCTTGCCACTTTCAATGCTCTCCTCAAACACGAACGCGATATGGTAGGGAAGCAAGAAAGCAGGGTCCGTCGGAACCGCAGCGCAGAGGATGGCCGCCAAGTGCACGGCGTTCATCTCCGTAACCTCCACTCCCCGGCGCTTCATTTCCGCCACTATCGCAGCAGTCCTGACCGCCCGGTACCGGATCAGCTTTTCATGGTCCGTCACCGGCATGTGGGACTTGTCAAGCTTGTCCTTGCTGATGTGGGATACTCTGCCAACCAGTTCGTCGAACCTCGCGGCACTGTCATCCTCAATCAGCTGATCAGCCTTCTCCATATCTGGATTAATCGTGGTGAACTTCGGATCCTGTCCCCTAAACCCCTTAATCGTCCACTCGCGGTACCCCGCAAGCAAACAACTGGCCACAGCCTTAGGCTTCTCCATGCCCAGCCCCATTTCCAGGTCCCAGAACAGCCGCGGAGGCGTCGCCATGCAGCGCCCCAGGCCCATTCCGCCAGCTGCCGCCATGCGTCAGCAGGTTCGGGCCACCGGCCACGGAACCACGGAAAAACCGGGAACCCAGCCTACCGGCCAGAATTCCCCTGTCCTTCAGAAGACTCAGCCTATCGGCCAGAGACCCTCTCCCTAGAACAAGAACCTAGAAGATGAGTAATTGACTGAATCCGTCCTTCACGAAGCAGAAGAAAAACCTTAGTGACAGGCACACCTGCCTCATGCTTCTGTTCTGGTCAGTAAGCGCATTGTGTCGCCTGTGAATGTGGTGCGGTTGCCCGCGGGGTGAGCCAACTTGATCAAGCAAAAGCTACGCGGCAACGAAGTCAACCACTTCCCAACAGCAAGCAATCGGTCGTGCCGAGAGAGAGTATCCCCTCCTCGCATCTTGCAAGTACTCCAAAACGAATTGAAAGACTTAGAAGAAAAGCACCTAAACACGACCCCATGCCTCTTGAGACCACATTGGCAAGCGCAAACAGACCTGCAATCAAACCCATGCGTGGTGGCGATTCCTTCAACCTCACCTTCCTTCAAGATATTGCATTTAGGTCGATAGAGAATGATCGGAACGCATCCACTGGTCCGAGCATCACAAGCCAAGTTGAACCTTTGCCTAACGGCAGCCTCGGTCCTATCCCTAAGCTTTCTGGTCTGTCCCCACTTCCCAGTCCTGGAATCAACCCTATCGGGTGCAAGTTCATTAAGAACAAGCACAACATAACAAAGGCTATCGCCTTCAATCCTACCAGACCGTATGATGTGATTCCTGTAACCAGGAGCAACTTGAAGCGTGACAACCCTGCAAAGATCACTATTCGCAAAAACCCCGGCTATCGCCTGGTCCGCAATAATAGTTTTCTCGCATCTTTTCCCTCCTTTTTCCTCGTCAATCACGATTCCCTCGTACTCAGAGAGTAACCTCTCATGAGCCGATTGAAACCGGATTTTGCACCTGATTCCATGCGTACCCCCCTAAGCGGGGGCAGTCCAGGAGCGGCAGGGGGCTTAAGACAGGGTTGGGTGGGTTGGGCCAAATATTCCTGCAGGTATCCCGGCAGAAACATACCAAGGGTGTGCAGATTTCTATTCCACACGACCTTGTCAATGCAGGCCTTAGTGAAAATGTCTGCGCCTTGGTAGTGAGACGGGCACGCAACGAACCGAAAAATTCCAGCATTAAAACGTTCGTTGAGCCACGAGATGTCAATGCGCTGCGTCCTTGACATATAGCGCATGTTGGGATTATTCCCAGTTATAACGATCCGGCACGCCGATTCGTTATCCTCCAGCACGTTGATAATAAACGGCTGGGTCTCCTTTCCCTTCCCAATAGCGTGCTGCCAGAGGGTAGCTAATGCCATTCCCTCCTTGGACACTCCATGGTCGAGAGCAACAATCTCCGCTTCAGGGGTCGACTTCGAAACGGAAGTCTGTTTCTTGCTTACTCCAGTGATGGGCATGTAGGTCCTAGGACCCACAAGACAAATAAGCACTCCCGACGTGCTCTTGGAATCAGTACGATCCCCAGCCAGATCCGCATCACAGTAAGCAACCAGCTCAATGAACTCTGGGCTATCGCCCACCCAACCGTACAAATGAAGGTCGAGCGTAGAGTTCACATATGAAATTAACCTGTGGAGCTTGCGGTCACATAGATGATTCCACTTCGTGACCCGGCTGGCTAACGCCTGCACGGGACGAATCAGGTCATATCTGCCCATCCGAGCTCCGTAGAGAACCTTCATCAGCACCGCCGCCGCGTCATTTCCGAGGCATCCTGGCTGCGCATTGACGGTCTCCATGTCCATCGCCTGGTTGAAGAGTTTGTCAAATTCAGGATTGACGGAATTCTCGTCAAACTCCGGCTTGCTCTCGTCCAGGAACGGAGTTTCAACCTTCTGCAGCTTCTTCGGGTACTTTCCCTGACACAGCTCAATGTATCTATCGACACACGCCTGCATGAAGCTGCTCTCGCTGTACTTGATGAACCTTATCGTGGTTTCCGGCTTGGGGATGTCCTTAGAGAGTAACCCCTCTGGACCAAACCTCAAGTCGGGTTGCTCCTTATCAGGAGGATTGCCGACCGTCCACGCCAGTCTCGGGTCAAAGTGACCCTTGACCACCTGTTGCGTGAATTCGTGCTCGCAGCCAAGATATCTCTTGAGCTGCCTTGGTTCCTCCATCTTGATGACCTTTGAGATCAGCGCCCATCCTTCTGCGATGTTCTTCGCCGGCCCACTCATCTTGAAGTCATCCACGTACACGACAAGGAAGAGGTCGAGCTCCTCATGCCTAAACACGCTGGCCCAATCCTTCACCTTGACGTAACCGACCTTCTTCAGCATTGCCTCACAGTGCTGCTCCCAAAAGGTGCCAGCGTCTGGATGCCCATATAGTGCGAGCACGAGGACAACGACTGGATCCTTATACCTGGGATTTCCGCTGCCGTCGAACCACTCAGGTGGCCATTGGTCGCGAGGAATCCTCACCCAAGTCTTCTTTCCCTTCAAGCGGGCCTGAGTGTACGCGGACTCCCCATCACTCACTTCCAGAAGATTCCCTGGAAGTAACCCGTGAGCATCACCCATCTTACCCGCCGCCATAGTAGCGGGGCAGGAGGTGTTCTCGGAGAACAGGGCCCAATGCCCGATCTCGTCACGGACGAAGCATCCCTCGAACACGACTCGCCCTTTATATTTGCGATTTGGATCGTCCTCCGGCAGCTCGTGATTCTTCTCGACACAAATGTCGAAAATTCTACCAACATGGATCTTCTCCCCTTCCTTACGTGCCTTGGCTGCAACATCATGCCACTCTTGGACAGTTGACAAGTCCCAGCATCCTTGCGAAGTTAACTTGTCCCATTCCTTCTGAAGAGCGGCCTTAGCCTTGGCATTTCCAGCTTGTTCCTTCTTGTTCACTGGCCTAGCGACACAAGCGTACAAGGGAGGAAAGACACCCGAGCTCTTTGGCCGATGAGAAAGGGATATCTCCCCCCTGGGCATAGAGAACTCAAAGGTCTTTCCATCAGATCCAATCGTAGGGGCAGCAGCAGCTATACCAGTGCTTCCGAAACCCGCGGATCCCCTATCGGTTCCCCGCTTGGCTTTCCTAGGGACGATCGACGCGTCGATGAGCATAACACGCTCCAGTACGATCTGCGCAATGCGATCCCCAGGATTCACGATGAAGTCCTCATCCCCATGATTAAAAAGGATGACCTTGATCTCTCCGTCGTAGTCGGGATCAATGACCCCACCGCCTACAGCGATCCTGTTCTTCACGGCTAGTCCTGACCTGGGAGCTATCCTAGCATATACCCCAGCGGGCATCTCTATCGAGATTCCGGTGTTGACCAAGCCTGACCCCCCTGCGGGAATACATGCTCCCTCAGCATAGGTATCCAAACCCGCACTCCCCGAAGTAGCCCGTGTCGGGATCTTGGCAGTTTCACTGTTAAGACTAACATACAAGGTATTCGGCTTCTTCTTCCATCGCTGTTCAACCGGGTCAATCTCGACCGGCATTGCATTCGCGACCTTCTTGAAAGTGCCGGTCGGGTACCATGCTCCAACGATTGCCTCGCACATTTCACTCGGATAGAGAGCAGTCGTTGGGGTAACCGACCCCTCAATGCGTGCATGAAGGTATCCCTTCTCGTGCTTGCATTTCCGACCTGACAGCTCATCAATGAGTTCCTTGGAGGTCGTTGCAACCTTCCACTGTTTCCTGATTGGCACACCGTCCTTATCCTGCATCCCGAAGTCACAGCCGTCGAAATCTACGGTCTCGACATCAGGATCAGCAAGAAACCTCTGCATGAACGGTTGCTTCCATCCAAGACAGTGTCTAGGCCACTCAAATGCAACTCTGCCCCCTCCTCGCCTAACGGCTCGGGAGGCCCGCAGGAATGCCGCAAACATAACCTGAGAATTCCTTCTAAGATCATTCAGGTGTGATGCAAACTCAGCACCGTGGATTGAAAGGTTGACATACTGCCATGTACTCCACGGTCCGCACGGAATTGACGCCCACAGGTCACACCCAGGATTATCCTCGATGATCCCAATAAGCCGACTAACGTCTTTGGCTTTGGTGATGTCAAATGAGCCAACGTGAACGCGAATTGCATCGCCTCCACACTCCATCATCACTGCGGACAAACGCGAATCAGGTTCACACGCAAACTCGATGAGGAGCTTGCGGCCAGGCGCTGGAGCAGCCGGATCCCTCTCAGGATGTTCGCGACGTCGTTCTTCCCTTAGGGATAACTCCCGTTCGGTTTGAACATATATTTCCCGGGACCGGGTAGACATCTGTCTCCAACTATCCGCATCAATTGAATTGGGTTTTCCGGTACCTGCGTATGGCCGCTAACGCGTATCGGAGGATTGGCCATAGTCGATCCTGTCTCCGTGCAGCTTATGACCCTTCTTCGGACCTCCGGCAGGTTTGGCTCCTTCTTCCTTTGGCTTAAACCTACCGTGGGGAGCACATCCCTTATCAAAGAGGATGGTCACACCAGTCCAAAATCCACGCGTGAAATGCCGATGATTGGGAGCATCGTGATGACGATCGTCTCTCACCCAATTTCCAACGGCATCAAGCCCCCGCATGTGCGTGACCCTAACGGTGTCAAGCTCCTCATGCGAAGGACCACCTGGAGGAAGGTCCTCGTTCGTCGTCCCGAAGAACTTCTTCCGCACCTCAACGTGGATGCGATACCAGGCGCTGTCCTCGTCGTGCCGCTCCCAGTAATCTGAGACGCACGCGTCACCACTCCCTTGGACAGCCTTGCTCTGAATGGCCCCATCAGACTTGGAAGAGCTACCGCCCCCCTCGTCCTGTTGGTCATCGTCATCATCATCAGGATCATCAAATCGACCTTCATCAAAGTCGAATTCATCCCTGATCTTCTTACTCGGCTTAAGGTCGGCCCTTCGGTCAGCTAACGCCTCCCGAATGGTCCGAGTCCTAGCATCATAGGATGCCAACATCGGGAACACGTAGGGCTCCTCAGGGTTCTTCCAGATACGTTTGACCTGGTGTATACTTGGTTTCCTGAGGCCCCTTTGGATGTGCTCGAGATCAGCAACGAGATAGTCGCCCTTCCACAGCCCCCCTGGTTCTAACCGATAGCCCAGAAATAGGCCTGGCTTGGAAGATGGGGCGAACTTCGGATCCTCCTCTATCTTGATGAAGTCCCGCTCTTTCTTCTCGGCGGGCAGGGCAGTAGTGACGCTTGTCTCTTCAACCTCTACCTCATCAATGGGAACAAAGTCCGGCTCGTCGTTGCATTCGGGTTCATACTCCTCGTTCTCATAGATCTCGGCCTCGTCCTCATCGATCTGATCAAAATCACAGTCGAAATGAGTTTCTCCAGTCCATTCATGGTTCCCTCCACGGTCGTTCTCGGCCTGGAGCCAGTTTTCGTCAACAACAAATTCGGTCGATCCGTCCAGATAGTTGAGGACTGTGCTCCGCCTCCTGCCAAGATCTTTGATCTTGACTGGACAGCTCGTCCCTATCGGGGTAAAGAGCTCGGTTCGGGCTTCAACGTGGACGCGAGTGAGAACCTTCTCGTCTTCATTTGCGATCCAGTGGTCTCCTCCTTCATCAACGTCCTCTGAGTCGATCTTCCCAGCATGTCTGGAGTCGTTTTGGGCGTTTTGAACCCCCCCCTTTCTATCCCTGCGTATCTTGGGAGCAATGGGGTAGAAGTCGACCAGCCGCTGAAGTTCCCGTTACCGTGGCGTCGCATCCACGGTGATCCCTCACCGCGATTTTCGATATTCGTTGCCATGGAAAAATGCCTAACGGCAAATGGCCACCATCGAGGTTCAAATCCAGCTTGACGCAGGAGCACACGTGCCCCGTGAAGAACGAGCTTAACCTTGTTCTCGATCAGGCCATTGGTCTTGGGCATGCCCGGTGTAGAAAGCCGGTGCAATGCTCCAAGCGTAGTGACAGCATTCTTCAGCTCTGGGGCCTGGTCGCTGTACACTAACTTCAGAGTTTGCCCCCCTGCAAACCTGCGAAATGCCTCCAGCGTATTGCTACGGGATCTGGATTGCACAGGGAGGACTTCGAGGTAGTCAGTAGCGAGGTCATAGAACACTATCGCGTCCGCTTCGCCATGAAAGCCTCGATCCTTCAATCCTCGCAACACCATCGTGTCAGCAGTGGTTAGGTCCCCGAAACTTACCACGTCATGCGCAGCAGCACCACCTTTGCGGCGAAGCTTGACATTCTCCATTTTCGCACGCTGGCAGTGCGGGCAATAGGGGTTCTTCGGGAGATGGGTAAGCATATGGCGAAGCGTCTTAGCATCTGCCCGCCATTCAGCCTCTGTGCGGAGTCCGGAGAGAAAGTTTATCTCGACAATGTCATCATCGTCCCCTTCCCCTGGGCCAGGAAAAGGTGAACGGCTATCGCCCTCACCCCCCTGTTCCGCCTTCCCGGGAAGAGCAACGGTCTCGCACTTTACCTGAAACCACGTCTCACCCGTCCAAGGGACGTCAGATGCTATCGCATGCTGATCTCTTTCGGACAACTCCCATAGATTATCAACCAACACCTCGTGGGTAACCCCATTTCGGTAAACGACGGTCTTCCTGTAGTTGTCCAATCGGTCAACCCCAACGGGACAATCATCACCTGTCGGCACAAACTTTGCCTTCCGCGGAAGCCGGTGCTCCTTCACAACATGGCCTGACCGCTCAGTGCGCCAGGTGTCCTGTAGCTCACTCTTGGCCGTAAGCTCAGACCTACACGGCGGAGCCTCGCTGACTTCAAGCCCTCGATACGCCGCCCCGGGGGCAGGCATAGCAGGGATTGGCTCAGCATCATCAAGAGTGGGAGAAACGAACTGAGTGTCACCATGAGGAAGGTATGGCACGTTGTTGACGACATCCAATGTCACCGTCCGGCCCGAAGGACACGTGAGAGTAGGCTTGCAACCTGCAGTCCATACAAACGAGTATCCCATATCCATACAGCGCTTTCCAACGGATATGATGGAAGGAGTGGACTCAAGGACGTGTGCCTCAATCACCTCGTCGAGGTTCCCAACATCAGCATCAACACGACCAGCGGTGCGAGTCGCCCCGTTAGCAGTGTGCAGCGCGTGAGTGTGTCCGCCTTTGGCAATCAGGGCCCTATCGGGTCCTTTCAAATCACCAAGACCGACCAGATCCATTGGGCAGCCAGTATCTACTAGCCACCTCACCCCGCCGTATCCAACGGGTGCAGCAACCTTCTGAGTGTACTTCGGCTTTCGAACAACGCGATGCCCCCGCACATCCCCAGGATTGGTGTCGATGTCCTCGTCATCGTCTAAGAGCACTTGGGCGTGAACAGCTGCTGCTCTTATCAGAGCACTTTGAACCTCCCTAGCAATTCTCTTTGCGCGAAGGGAACTTAATCGCATTTGGATGGCTGTATCCAGCCTCACGGCAACGATTCACGACCCTACCCGTATTGTCATTCTCAATCGAGACAACAAACACATCAGGAAGATCGGGAATCTTGACCCTGAGAGGTTCCCTACCGGGACCCTTCGGGAAGTACTTGTTCCTCCAGGAGAGTACAGCCTCCGCATCATCGCAATACCAAAACGTCGTCTTGGTATCACTTCGTCTTGGGAGTCTCCCGAACAAGGTTGCTCGGCGATCACTAAAGTTCACCCCGACATCCTCGATTACGGTCCCATTTGCGTCAACTGTCCGTCTCCAGATGACTTGGTCCCATTTAGGACCCCCACCGGTAGTGCCGGAGAAGAACAATGCGCCTCGCTCGCTTTTCTCCCAACTGCTAACGCAAGGAGGGAGGCAACCCGGTGCAGACCCACCGGTAGCTGGGGCAACAGCCCACATAGCTGGACACGCCACAACAACACGGTTGGCCTCAGGGTAACGGCCCGCCCCGCCTAAAAATCCGTCAATCCTTGAGCGGGGCTGTCGAGACGCCTCGCCTCCCTATCGGGAGGACTGGGCGTAGGCGATCTAGGGGTATCCCCCTCTTCATCCTCAACAACCGGACCAGCAGTGGAACGAGGCGTGATGGGCTTCGTGCCTGGTGGTGGCTTCTGATGCAGGTACTTGCACGGCTGAGCTGTGCACTTGCCATACATCCAGTCGTAGCAGTATCCGAAGAACATAGGCTTGTCCCTAACGGGCCTATCTCCAGTCCTCGGCGTAGAAGGCGCAGCGGGGTTCCTTGGGCTCTTGTCGTGCTCGAACCTGCATTCCCGGCCATATTGACACTTCCCAGTCTTCGTATACTCCCAGCACGCCCGATCAGCAGGCCCAGCAGGGGACTGTCTTCTCGGCGACTTGGGAGATGGCGTGCGCTTGTCCCTCTGACTGCCTCTTCCTGGTGAAGCCCTGTCCCTTTGACTGCTCCTTCCGGGCGAAGATGATCTTGGCTTTCCGTCGGGTTTCCCATCCCTTCCGGACCTAACGGACCTTGAAGGGCTGGGATCACTCTTCCTGGCAAGTGGGTCGTACCGCCGCACAACACCAGGGGCACCAGGATGCCGATCCCTCTCCCGGGATTGAGAGCCTGATCGTGACCTCTGTTCATGAAAGGTCTGGTACATCTGGAGCGTGTTCTGGCGCTTCTGCCACCGTTCGACACAGTCCTGACAAGCCTTATAAAGCCACGCGAACGACCTAACGGTCACATCGCGATCCCACCTCTCAATGTCAGGCCGCATACAGCGCAGATGACGAACGTTCTCGATGAACACAGCCAATAGTACCCCATCATCGATCTTCTTCCTAATCCCAGAAATGAGATTGTCCCAGGTGCTCAGATAACTCCGGAGCCTTGCTTCATCATCAGAGTGACCCGTCTGCCGGCACTTGAGACTGGTCAACTCAGCAATCTTGAAGGTCTGGTCGTCCTCGACTCCAGTCTGCAGGTGGTTCAGCAGAAGCTTCAAGATCTGTCTCCCCTTGATACCCTGGGGGGATTCATATTCTGAGCGGCTTCGGTCAGGCGATTCATCTTGTCCCTAACAGCCCTGGTCTTGATACACTCCCTGATAGCACTCGTGAAGTTTGAATCCAAAATCGGGTACTTGCAGGGTCCGCCAAGAGCATCATAGTCAAGCCTCTCAGTCTCTGAAATCCACGCTAACGCGTAGTCAGAGTCAAAGCTGAAAGCATTCCTGACCCTCTCCTTGATCTCGGAAAGCCACTCCCGCAGCTTATCAGCTGTCGGCTCAGCAGGTAGCACGATCGTGTTGCACTTATGATGGAACCGATCCTTATCGACAACGGTGGAAATCAGAGCCCCTATCGGGGTACATGAGGTAATCCTGCAACTTTCACACAGTCTAGCAGGCATAGGGCAGCAAACTTCACACGCCCTCATTCCACAACCAACGCAAGGAACAAGAGGGAAACCAGGCTCAGGGATCCTGCTACACTTAGTGCACCTGTCCCGTCCATCATCTCCCCTCAAGGCTTCAGGGAGAAGACCACCATCTCCCTGCCTACCGGCACCATTCACACTATAGCCGAGGCTAAGACCCGGCCCAAGGTTACCACCGCTCGCAACACTTGAGGGGTAACCCGTGGCATTGCTAGACTGACTAACGCCAGCGCCAACCCCTTGGTGACTAACGCCACCTCCGTAGGCAGGACCATAGAAGCTGGAACCACACTGATTGTTCCCAGTTCCTTGAGTATCAGCAGCACTACCATGGAACCCGGGTGCTCCACCAGGGTAACCCCCGGTAGGCGCCCCTCCACTCGGGCCGCCAGGGGGTCCAGCGGGACCTTGGCCTCCGCCAGGATGTCCAGGACCTGGTGGTGGAAGTGGAGCATGTCCATGACCACCGCTTCCGCTCCCACCTTGACCAGGTGGTCCGCCTTGCCCACCACCTCCCCCGGGAGGAGGAGGAGGAGGGGGCGGTCCAGCTTGAGCGCGTTCATGCCGAATATTGCAGCGCGCACATCGCTCAAGGCCGTCATTTCCAAAGTAACTGTGATTCTCACAGACGTGGGTCCCACAATCCGTGCAGAAATACATGGAGACCTCCTGAGCATTCTTGCGACATGCCCAGCACTTCATTTTCAAAAACTGACAATTGCTACAGTCACCATCATCGCCCCGGCAAAGCCTGCAAAACTCACGATTGCATGTAACACACGAAAATTCAGCGTCCGGGTGCCTACGGTCGTTGGGGTCATCGAGGGCACAAATCTTTCGCGCACGGCCACCGGCACCGGGAGCGCCTCTTGTGGCCGGTGCCGAGGCCTGTCCACGATCAGATGGAGCTCCAGGGTTCCTCCACCTATCGCCGGGACTCGGGACGTCGGCACTAGCTCTGCTCCCAGGAGTCCTCCAGTCATCGCCGGGACTCTGGGTATCGGCATGGGCCCTAATACCCCTACCACCTTCTGGATGACGGTCTGGGTTCGGAGAGACGTCCCCGCTATCGCGGATCTCCAGGTTCGGAGAGATGCTCCCGCTATCGCGGACCGGCCTCTCCACCCTTGATTGCCGACTTCGGACCTCAGACCCTGTATTGGGAACGGCATCAGGCCTCGGGCTCCTGTTCCTACCCACATCCCTATTGGGAGAAATAGAAATGTCCCCCCTTGCACGCACGCGGGGACCATCCCTCGCACGCCCTGGCGGCGAATGCGACCTGTCAGGCAACCCCCGAGCCCTCCTGCTTCTGCTGTCGGACCTCTCCAAAGAGCTGAGACATGATTCTGTTGTTCATTGCGCTAAGGTTACGCACGTTACCATCGATAGCGCTGACTCTCCGCATAACGCCTTCAAGCGTACTCCGGAACGAGCCAAGTTCTCGCCTAACGGCAGGCTGCACTTGGTCACTGCTTGCAGGAAGATTACGGATCTGTCCTTGAATGTTATCAACGACCCGATTCACAATTGCCGATCTCGCTTCATACTGTTCAACATGTGATTTCACGGTCTCAAACCTTGAAATGATGTCGTCATGATCCCGACGTTGACGTTGAATTCCTCGAGCCAGATCCTGGATCTTCCGATTGACCTCGTCAATAGCCTCATGCCAGTCCTGCGGGGAATCATGTTCTGATGGTCTATCGACCTCCTGAGACCCCCTTCCACTCTGCAGCCTCGACACTCGATTAACAAGACGAGTGTGCTCTTCATTGATCCCTTCAATAGATTCAGAGGCCCACTTGGCAAATGTCTCGTGTTCAAGGAGAGCTTTCTCGATCTTCAGGTTTAACTCCCTGAAATTTGCGTCCACTACACTGCCGCTGGCCCTATCGGACGGATGCGCGACAGGATTCGAGTTCCATACACCTGCTGGTGTCCGCATCCCAACGGTTTTCTCTACCGAGAACATCCGTTTCTCAAGCTTGTCCAAATCCTTAAGGATCTCGTCCTCAGAAGCAGCATGGCTTCTGCGGGCAGCCTCACTATTCTCCTGAATCATCTGGCGAAGCCGATCAGTCGATGCCTCATTGTCCTTGACAGATTCATGAACCTCGTGGGACAGTAGGTTAATCCTCTGCTCCACGACCTCGGCTTGCTCATCGATGGCTTGCCTCACAATGGCCTTGCTATCGGGAATAACTTCCCTTGCGAACCGTTGAACTATCATTCGCATCCTCCCGGCATCAGATTGAGTCGCAACCTCAGCTGCCAGTCGATCGACCTTGTCCTTCGTCTGTTGATTCTCGTCGCTCCATTCCCTTCGCATGGAACTCACTTGACCGTTCAGTAACCTGATCTGGTCAGCAAAAATATGGAACGCTTTCGCGACTGAGCCAGAAACCTCACCTCTCTCGAGCATCTCCTGGATGTGCAAATCGAACACCTCCTTTGCCCTAGCGTCACCTGATTCACCGGAAGAATGAGACCTGAGTGCTGGAGGAGTCGATATCTCGATCCTCTCAGGAGCCCCACTAGCTCTAGCATATCTTCTGGGGTCATCCACAGGACTATCACCAACCCCAGATGGCCTGCTAGGGGTAGACCCCCTTCTACGGCTATCGCCGGAACGGGGATCAACATGGGACGCACGAGACTCGGGAGTAGAGTGGATGTGAACATCAGCAGGATCAGGCATCTCCTCATCCTGCGGAGTCGAGTCCATTGGTGAGGGGCTAGCCCTCCTCGCCTTTGACCTATCGGTCTCAATGGCCAGGGGTGACGGTCTCTTCGCAGAAGCACTACGTTCCCTGGCGGTCGAGCCCCATTGAGGTGTGAACTCGTTGCTGGACCTTAGCGTTTCAAGGTCACTGGTATCTCGCCCTAACGGGCTAGCGATCGACGGACGATCCTCGATTCCGAGTGCATCGGCAAGCCGGCCATCTCTTGCACCTCTCCCAACGACATCGGCAACCCGCTCAGTGACCCTCGGCGAACCAGTAACCCGGTTCGAGTTCACGTCTCTCTGATTTAACGGACCTCCAAACGTAATGTTGGGAAAAGGGGGAACATTCGGGGTATCACCAATCGCCGGGGGACCTACCGGTCCCTCACGGTCATGGATGGCCTCCAATCCCCGAAGAACTTCCCGACTGTCCCTGGCTCTCTCTCTCTCGCTTCGGGCATCCCTGTCAACGCGAAGGTCCCTGGCGGCTCCACGAGAGAGGCTCCTGGGCCTCGCAGCATCACGGATCCTAGCATTTCGTCGTGGTTGGTCCTCCTCCTCATCACGGCGATCCGCAAATGCGGCATACTCGTCATCATCATCGACCTCAAACTTGGCAGCGGCGGGACTAGTCCTTGCAGTCGCACGGCTGCCTGCATTTCGGCGCGAATGGCTCTCCTCCTCATCCGCAAAGTTGTAACCTTCGCCATCATAAGACTCAGATTTGGCAGTATTAGGGTTGGGCCTACCGGCATCAGATCCCTGCTTTGAGCTACTGCCCCAACCTGCGGTTGATCTCAACAGATCATCGTATCCGAAGTCCGTGAATTTCCGCTCCTCGTGCTCCTCAAACTGACAATGGATCGGCCCGGGATACCTCCCGGAGCCAGAACCATTGTCCCTGGTCCCTGCGGCCTATTCTCAAACTCATCCGAGACCTGCGACTCACCTGGAACAAGAGATCTCGGAGGTCGAATCGGCATGGCCTCCGGGTCATCCGAATGAGGGCGGGCCATGTCCATCGCCATGCTGATGAAGTCAAAACGTCCACGCCTATGACCTGATTCAGAGCCACTCCTATCGGAGTAAACCCTTCGTGTCTGCTCGTCATCAGTGGCCTGGCGGAAAATACGATCGTCTCCATCGTCGGCGTACCTGCCACGGCTCCTGGGTGTATCCCTACCGGGATCTTCACCCCTGCGGTCCTGACCTGTCGAACCTGCTTCGAAATCCTCGTAGTCATAGTCCGGTAGGTCCTCACCTGAGCGGAGGCCACCTAGGATGGCCTCCTCATCCACGACGCTCCTTCGAGATCGTGGGGTCGACATAGAGCTTGTAGTTGATGGTCTCAAGCGCGTAGGAAAGTCCTACGGCTGATAACCTGTGATTCGGGCACGAGCCTGTGCCCAGGCAATGGGTAAGTTGGGGTAAACAAGCCACAAAAGAAAGGTTCCCCAAAAGCAAACCAATCCCCGGTCCCAAAGATCAGGGTTTCCCACACACCAGAGAACAACAACCAAAGGAAAACAAACCAAACAAGAAAAGGGTTAACCCGCAACCTTGGTCGACAACAGGCCGCACGACTGGTCCCTACCAACCTGGCGGCGGCCCGAGGTCTCTTTCTCCCCCGAGATGCCGTCGGTCGACGCAGGGGTTCGGCGACGCCCATTCGAGGCGCGACGGAACCCAAAACTTGAGCCAAAACACCACAGGTCGGCCACTAACGCGACGTCCCCGATGATGATATGAACCATGGCTAATCACAAAACCATCCAAAGGTGGACCCCTGAACAAAGACACCTCCCCCATTTGGGGATGAACTCTATTTGAGACCTGTTGTGCACCTCAAATCGACGTCGGGATTTGTGTCAGTTGGGCAAGTTCCAGCTGATAGGCCAGATTAAAAAAAGAGCGGCTGATTTCCTCCAGAAGGAGAGCCTAGTTGAAGCCTACAGGGTCAACAGAATTCCGCCTCTGAAGTTGCAATTGACGGACTTGGCGCTGGTATGCTACCTCAAACACATTGATGCAGCCAGCCAGCCCTGCAATGCAGCCTCCGGATTGCGACTCCGGACCAATGTGTTTGTTATCGAGTTTTCTATGATCTGCATCCCTGTTTCAACCAAGAATCCCTCGGATGCAAGACGTACTCGGCCAACACGGTAGTCTCCAAAAAGTGCTGGTCGCCGGTACTTAGGCACCCTTGCGATCGCACAAGTGTCAGTGCCCTTCCCGCCGCTGAACAAGAAAAACTGACACCATTGGCAAACCCAGGACTGCCTTGACTGATTTGCTTTCTCCCAAACCTGAGCCCGCATGGGCCATGTTGAGTCATCTAGGGCTCCAGTATTAGTTGCACCAGAAAGGACGCAAGAATTACAGGTGCCGTTTAGCAGTCCTCGACATTTCTTGCTTGGCCGGCCGGCCGGCTGGCTGACTGGCTGGCAAGGCCGAATCCTCCCCCTGGCAAGGCCTCACAATTCACAAGCCCCAGCTCTCAAGTTGTGGTTTTCCCTTTGGTTTCCCACGTTAAAACCACAAATTTCAGGGGTACCAACTCCAAGAAACATGCACCCTTCTTTCATGAAGGGAATTCCAGGGCTTAAGGCTAAAGCCATTGATCTTTGTGGCGCAAAGGCTTAATCTGATTCAACCAACGTAGGGGTTGATCAATCTTGCCTGGGTGGCTTTCCCTCATGTGAAAGTCAAATCGTTCTGTTGGTGGTTTCCAATGTTGGACAAACGAACAAGAGGGGATACGGAGGGAGCACGGATATAGGGGAATCGATTCCCTTGCCGCCATTTCCAAATTTCCCATATCAAACTTAGCCAAGGTGCATTTGGGGAAAATCCTCCCGTATCCCTGGTTCCCCTGTATCCCTGCTTTGGTTTCCCTCAACGGTCGCCCCATGTACCGCGGACCCTTTCGAGGTCCGCGCTGCTCATAAGCTCCGCCGCCAGCACCCGGCCCCTCTCGCTGAGGCCCAGCCTCACGGAGAGGAGAAGATACTGAAAAAGGCTCAAGGTGTTGGGGGCGTTGCGGGGTTTAAGGACTAGGTCCTCCAGTGAAGAGGTTAGAATAAGGGTGCCAAGTTTTGTCTGTCGTCAATTTTAGTGGGGGAACCCTCCCCCAGAAAAGGGTAATGGGGCACTACTGGGGGACCTTGGGGATGTGCGGGGTTTCGGGAATTGGGTTTTGGGCGGAATAGGGAGGGTTGGGCGGAATAGGGGCCATGCATTTCTCCAATCACGTCTCGAAAGGACCCACCTCATGTCTCATCTTCGGAAAGGGCAGCCCTTTCCGTGATACCAAGACACTTGCGGGATTCCCATCAGAAAGTTGCAACTCAATCCTCGCGTCAACGCGCGGTTTCCGCGTGCTTGAGAGTCCGGAAGCGTGCAGCTGAATGTCTGCAGCATGCCAACTTTCGCTTAGTTGTCGCTGGCTAGCGAGTCTGATAGTTCAAGCAGGGTTGGGCCATCCCCCATTTAAGCATACATACCTCTATATACCTGAATACATGTTTACACCGTTTCAACAACCTCCTTTAACCTCCTCTTTAAAGTGGACCGAATCAGATCTTCCTGAGCACTTTGAAACTCTGGAACCTGCCTGGACAGGCCCCTTGCCGAAAACATGATGTGAATTCCATCGGGGACGCAAAATGGTGTGTCATGCCCACCAACAAGTTCCTAGCTGTATCCCGTTTGCATGTTTTGCTGGAGTTACGTGACTGGGCTGTCCGCTTTTTGATCCCCTGCTAAGAGTTTAACTTGTGAGTTACATGGAAACTACATTACTTAGGATTTTGACCCACAACATGGCTTCGGTTTGCTTTTGGATTCTGCCAAACGGTCTGTGGTTTCTACGACCTTTCACTCGCCTTTCACTCGCCTTTCACCCTCCGAACTGGGCCGTTCCTTGGATCTCAGAAAGAAACCAAAGAAGGAAGCGTTGGATGGCGGTTCAATGCGCACTTGTTCTTTGTTGGGTCAAGTGGGAACACGCACATGATCCTGAAGATTGGGAGAGAGATACTTCATTTCAGCGAACATGCGGCACGCGAAACTCCGACCTCCAACCAAAGCCGCATACGAGTGAGGGCCCTGCCGGCTGCTCTCCCTGAGACTCAACTGGCAAGCCAAAACACTGGGGCCAATCAACACGCTCCAAAGCCACACCCTTGTGTAAATACAAAAATGAAGGCCACAGCCTTCATTTTGTGGCCTTCATGTTTTTTGTTAAGGCCAGCGGCTTCGGAATTCCGAGCCCGGCGCTGGCTTTGCGGCGACTGCGGCAGCTGCGGCGACTGCGGCGACTGCGGCGACGGCTCCTGCCGCGGCGGCGCCGAAGCTGCCGAAGACGCCGAAGGCGTGGCCGGCGCGTAGGGCGGCGCGTAGGGCGGCGCGGAGTGCGGCGCGTAGCCGGGCTGCCTATGGAGCTCCTCTCGCCTGCGAACAAGCCACAGCTCTGGCCCCATGGTCTTCCAAGCAGCCATCCATGCGGGTCCACACGGAACATGAAATCTTTGAGATAACACCCGCACCAGTGCTTGCATTCCAGTGCCCGTCCGGCAAGCACATGCGGCAGACTCAAGGTCTCTTGAAATGGATCCCGCGCGAGCTCACGCATCTATGAATCTATGCGCTACGCCCCGGCCCCTATGTTTTTGTTGATTGATTGTGTTTTTTTCTTGTTGTTGTCTTTTACCCGAAAGCATGGCGAAGGGTTCTGCCGCTGGGTTCACTTGAGTTGTTCTCATGAGAGTCATTGCAAGGAGTCATTGCAAGGAGTCATTGTAAGGAGTCATGCAAGGAGTCATTGCAAGGAGTCATTGCAAGGAGTCATTGCAAGGAGTCATGAGAGTCATTGCAAGTTGCAAGGAGCCAAGTGCCTGGAGTCAAGTGCAAGTTGCAAGTGCAAGGAGTCAAGTGCAATTGACTTGCGCGGAATTAAAATCTCTTCTTAGGGCGGCGGGGTAGTGCCGACGAGACCCAACGAAAATCGACCCTCTGCGGGGATTGGCGTGGTCGAGCTGCAAAAACGAGGTTTTTTGCGATTTTGTTTTGGCTCGCGCGACCCTCTGCGGGGATTGGCGTGGTCGAGGTGCAAAAACTCGGTGTTTTGCGAATTTGTTTTGGCTCGCACGACCCTCTGCGGGGATGGGCGTGGTCGAGGTGCATAACTCGAGGTTTTTGCGATTTTGTTTTGGCCCGCGCGACCCTCTGCGAGGATCGGCGCGGTCGAGGTGCATAGGTTTTCTGCGATTTTGTTTTGGCTCGCGCGACCCTCCGCGGGGATCGGCGCGGTGAGGTGCAAAAACTCGAGGTTTTGCGACTTTTCTTGTTCGAACTGGGAGTTGTCTTGTGGTTCGCGCGGGACCGGCGGGTCGCGGGTTCGATTCCCGCCTGGTCCGCGGGCGGGCTTCGCAAGCTGCACGGAGCAACTTGCCTAGGGCAACTTGCGCAGAGCAACTTGCGCAGAGCAAGTTGCACAGACCATTTTGCGCAGAGCAACTTGAGCAGCAACTTGCACAGACCAGTTTGCGCGGAGCACCTTGCCCAGAGCAACTTGCGCGGAGCAACTTACGCAGAGCAACTTGCACAGAGCAACTTGCACAGAGCAGCTTGCACAGAGCAACTTGCGCAGAGCAATTTGCAGAGAACAACTTGCACAGAGCAACTTGTACAGAGACATTTGCACAGAGTCAGTTGCACAGAGCTTCTTGCACAGAGCAACTTGCACAGAGCAGCGTGCACAGAGCAACTTGCACAGAGAAAACTTGTACAGAGACATTTGCACAGAGTCAGTTGCACAGAGCTTCTTGCACAGAGCAGCTTGCACAAACCAACTTGCGCAGAGCAACTTGCACAGAGCAACTTGCACAGAGCAGCGTGCACAGAGCAACTTGCAGGGAGCAACTTGCACGGAGCAACTTGCACGGAGCAACTTGCGCAGAGAAACTTGCACAGAACAACTTGCACAGAGAAAACTTGTACAGAGACATTTGCACAGAGTCAGTTGCACAGAGCTTCTTGCACAGAGCAGCTTGCACAGAGCAACTTGCGCAGGGCAACTTGCACAGAGCAACTTGCACAGAGCAGCGTGCACAGAGCAACTTGCAGGGAGCAACTTGCACGGAGCAACTTGCACGGAGCAACTTGCACAGAGCAACTTGCACAGAGCAACTTGCGCGGAGCAACTTGCGCAGAGCTGTGATGCTTTCGGGCCAACCGTGGTCTAGTTGTTTGTTCTTTTCTCGCATGCCGCCTAAAAAAACGGGGAGATGACATTGCGAGCGCCCAGAGGCCAACAAAAGCTCAGCCATGTCGCCCGCCTCCTGGAATCGTGAGAGCGCCTCGGACGTTGGTTCGACTTCAAATAGGCCACGTGAATGGCTGCGGGCTCAACCTGCCAGCCCAGCCCGACAAAACTGCAAGGAGTGGTGTCCAACTGAGTGCAGCAACTGGTGACATGTGGCTGTGGCTCAAAGACAGTTCCCAAAATGGCAAGTTGGTATAGAGAAACAAAGACTCAATGTGCCCTTGAGTACTTCCTCGAAATCTGAGTCGCTGGCTGGCTTGGTGCCTGGATTCGTTGCAAACCAAACAACTTGCAAAGGCCTGACAATTGACTCTGACAAGCCAGGACAAATTCAACTCCCCCCCCCCAAAAAAAAAGAAGCAAGCGCGACAAACCACGCATTGCACAATAGACAGTGCCTTGGTGTGGGTTCCTCTGCAGATATGAAAACCGTCAAAATGGGTGATTTTGTTTGGTTTCCAATTGAACCATCTCCAAAAAGGGGGTATCCTATCTCCCAAGAGACACCCATGTGCTGGAAGTCTGGAAATCTGTTCAGCCTCCATTCCTGTGATTCCCCGCCTCCATGCGCCGCCAGTGGAAGGACAAGAAGCCCGTTGGATCCCCTGGCGTCGGGCCGTCCAGTCAGCGTGACGGGCGCAAAGCCGTCTCCAAATCTGCGGCAGAGAACCTCCATTTTGTTTGGACACCTCCACAGATTGGACACCTCCATTTTGAGCAGATTTGCGATTGGACACCTCCATTTTGCTCATGTTTGCTCGTCCAAAAGCTAGCCAGAAATTGATCGGTGTGACTCAAGCCCCGAATTCGAGGACTTTCCCAGTTGCGGTTTTCCCCTCAAGCCAATCGAACAGCAGCCACCGGTTTTTTCGGTTCGATCCACTCGGATTGCCTCCTTTGTGCAGTGGCAGCATGAAGGGACTCGGCCTTGCGAAAGAGCAAAGCTCATAGAAACTCACCTCTTTGGATGCCTCTTCTTGCAAGAGATCCCTCTGTCGTTTTGTGCATTTTCAGAGGAAAGCTGATAGAAAAACCCAGTCCCCTCGAAAAATCACGCCCATTTTACCGGGTGGAAGAGTCCCACGGTTGGACAAACTCTTATGTTCTCTGACATCTTTGCGGGCCTCACCTTTACCGCCTTGACCTAGAGCCTATTTGCATCAAGTGTCCACTTCTCGTATGCACCTTTGGCTTGAATTGTCATGTGCTGATCCAATCGCCCCGCATCCACATCTGTCAGTCCTCGTCTTGGCGCTCATTCTACTTCTCTTGAGTTGCCGTGGGTTTGGTGCTCGCGCCGAGGTGCCACTTGGACTTTGAGCGGATTGGGGTTTGTGGGATTGCCTTCCTGAGACTCGTCCGGCTCAAAATATCCTCGGAGCAGGGCAGGTGAACACTATCCCCCTTCTTCTGGTGAAGCAATGTCCCAAACGTCTCTGGCGCGCGTGTGCGGGGTACACCGGAATTACTCCGTTTGCAAAATTGAAGAGCCTACCCTACCAACATGGAAGAGAGCCCCCCTTTCCAAAACCACCGCAAGAGCTCCCGGCTGTCTCACCAGGTCCGGCAATGCCAGGGTGCCTCGGGAAAACAAAAAAAAACGACGCCGAAGCCTCACACCCCTGAAAAGCTGGTCTCTATAAAGGCTTATGCAAAACAGGTCCAAATACAGTGGTTGCGCAGGCTTCTTGGCACCGTTCAGAAACCCCAACGTTTCTGATTCGATTCTGCAAAGGTAAATGCCGACAAGGGTTTCAACTATGGTTGACAAGTATGACCCGGCTGTGGCTCAACAAACCGGTACCAAAATGGAACCCTGGTAAGTGGAAACATGGACCAAAACCTGCGTAACCCCTCCTGTTTAATGTTGAGCCACACCCACCCCCTATCACCCCCTCAAGTATGCATCCCTTTGATTCAAAGGCCTTGGGCAAATGCTTCCTGAGCACAATCCTTCCATGCCGCAACGGGTGTTGACAGCACCGAGCCGCACGCCCTCGCCACACAGGACATCTTTGTTCCCGATGACCTCGATGACTTTTTATCGCGTGCCCCGTCGAGATCCTGCCATAAATGAGGGGGGGGTCTCAAAGACCCTCATATGGTGCATATATATATATATATGTATATATGTTTTATAAGGCATCTAATAAAAATATACATTGGCATACATATATTATTCTATATACATGCCCCCCCCCTTTTTCATGGACCCTGGTTTTAGTGCCTTTTGGGGATGATGACTCTAGAATCTGGAGATTCAATTTCTCGAAATCTAATTTTGGGTCGCCAAAACCTGATAATTTGGAGCCCGGAGTGCTCCAAAATGACCCAATATGGGAATTCGATTCAAAATACAGCAACGGCCCCAGGCAACTGTCCACCCAAGACAAAAAGGATCGGCCTTTTTCTCACTTCCCAAGTTGATTGGCCAAAAAAAGTCTGAACTTTTTATTTACCACTAAAATGGTCTTTCCAAAAACTTTGAATTCCATCAACTCAGGAAGTGAGTTTCTCCCGCCGGGTAAAACACGACCATGTCCCCAACCTAAGCCTTGGCTCCCTCGCCAAGCTTGGACGCTCCGGACTGAACGGGTCCCAAAAGGACGACACCCCCTGGCAGCGCTCGGCGCCCGGGCAGAGGTGCTGGAGCTGACCAGCACACGGAAGCAGAGCTGGTGCCCGTTGCCCGGGTCAAGCACCTTCGTTTGAGACACGGCGGCTCGTCGTTTCTAGTAATCCACCAAGATGCAAAAATCGGTGTGCATGCCTTCCTTTTGGCTGTCCGCAAAACAGAAAAAGGATGCACTCAACAAAACGACGCACCCATATGAGGCATCAAAACTCTTGTTTGCTGGCTATGGAGGATCCTTACTACCAGGTGGATGACCATGAACCCGAAGTAAAGGAACCAATCTTTGACCATGGCAGATATGGGATCCTCACGGTCAAATGGTCTTCTTTTTCCTAGTTTTCTGGACGATGGGTGGCGAGTCTTGTTTGCGCCCTTGTTGGCGGTTTTACAGTGACGCCATAAGGGTCCCCTAAACAAGACACTCCCTCTTGACACTACAGAGCACCTGAGGTTTCACACATTGGCTTTGCATGAAGCATGGTCATGGTTTCGGCTTCCAGCTAAGAATATATCCCCTCTTTCTGGCTTTAAACAGCGCCAATTGAATTGGGGTTGCCAATTTTTAGCGTGTTTCCTTTGAGGGTGATGACTGCCAGGGAAATACTGGGGAAGCCTTTTAGTGCAAACCATCCAAGGATCACATGGAACAAGGCCCTTTTTGTTGGTTCGCCCCTGGAGGCAAGCCGAAGTGCCAATACCTATGAAACCTCCCTGCCCATCTAATTCAACATCAACCAAAAATGGGTAACCTCAAACAAAGACGCCCTCGTCTTAGCGCTAATGCTCAGAGCGCAACGACCGGCGCGTCATCCCAGCGCGGGTTCTTGTTACCACCTTGCAACGGGCGGTTGAAGTGCACTTCTGATCCCTCCCCCCCCCCCTCGCATGTGCCGATGCAAGGCGCCGCGATCGTGGAACGTGGACCCGCCTTGATGAGGACGCGTCCGGCCAACAAGATGGCCTTCTTGGTGGACCTGACGCTCTGCATGCTGCGAACTCCGACCGACCTTCGGAGTGACTTCTGACCTTTCGGATCAGAACCCTGCCTCTGCCCATGGCGACTGAGTGGCCCAGATGTTGAAGAAGCGAGTCAAGTTGGCGCCTCGAAATGGCATGGCAGCGAAATGTTGGTGGGTCTGAGTTTCAAGCGGCCGAAGCGTTGCTGGGAGTAAGAGACGAAAACAAGTGCAACCAGTCTTCCAAAAACGGGCTCCAGCCCCACGTTTCCTGGGCCCGAAACTGAACAAAAAGAATCCACGTTGCGATTTGTTCCCCCCACACACCTATAACATTCTAGGGCGTTCCCGCCGAAAACTTGATACTTTTTACGCCCCAAAGCTGAAGCCCGATCTGAAGATCTAAGCCGCGGCACCCTGGCACTTGACTTCGATCATGTGGCCGGTCACCCGAGCGTCTCGGACAATCCGAATGCACGGTGGATGTTTTGACGTGTGACCTCTTTTTGTTGAGGAAACCACCCTTTGGCTCTTTTGGTTGAGGAAACCACGTTTCACCTTTGGTTGGCTTGGGAAAAAAGGACACCAACCTTTTTGGGGTCCCATGGGTCCCCGAACTTTGAGACAAATCCATGCCCGCTGGACTTGGACCCGACCGCTTCTTGCGAGAAAAAGAGGTCTCAGGCTGTCCCGTGTTCCCCATGGGCGCATCAAAAAAAGTCAAGCCCCTCCGTTGGATGAATGGAAACTCTAGACGAAGATGCATAGACATGCTCACAAATGAGGAAAGATGCGCGATGCGATTGATGTACATAAGAGTTGGATCCTTCTATACGTCGAATGGCAGTAGCCAACCTTCAACACGTGAATACGGTGCAGCGCTTTGTTAGACTGGTGCTTGAGCCACGGTTCGGCTTTACCGGTCAAGGCCTTTTGCCATCGTGCGCCTGCAGCATGGTTAACGTATGTGCAGTCAACATGAAGCCAAAGAAGCAGCAATTTTCTTCGCGGTCCGGCTCACTCAGCCGCCCTCTTCTTCTTTTTCTTCACGGGCACCTAAGCTGAGTGTCGGTCAACGGCTGTGGCATCCGCTTGTGGCTCAGGTCCCTCCCCTTCCAGCATGTCATTCAAACACCCCAACCAGCCCCCAGTTTTTAGTCCAAACAATTTGAACCGTTCATGGAAATCTGCCACATGCGATCTGCCTCCTCCTCCTCTTCCGCCTCTGCCTCCTCCTCCACCACCTTCTTTTTCTTCTTCTTCTTCGGAGCCTCCTCCTCGACGCATCCATTCCCCGCTTTCACAAGCGGGGTGTAAGGAACATCTAGCCTGGGAACTGGCCAACAGATGATGCAATTGTAGACCTGGATGGCGCTCAGAAAGGCCAAAAACACCTGGTGGACTAGTAGGGGGTGTACTAGGGGGTGTACCCTTTTAGTGGAGATTGGGGAGGACGGGTTCTTCTTGGATCCGGGGTCAACATTACATCAACTTCCCTCCAGTTGGTGGTTTGGATTTTGGTAGTTTGGAGTGGTGACGTTCTCCCATTTACCATGTACAAAAGTCAGGGGGTCAATCCAGATCAACCTAAACCACCAACTGAGTTGGTAACGCCGATCCAATCACCGCTTTGGAATGTTAGGTAGGCCACCCCCAGGATACTCTCTTAGGGGGATCAACAAGTTGGGCTCGAATGAGTTGGCTAAACTAAGATGCCAAGCCGACGAGCTACGTGCAAATGCCCGGAACAAATAGCTATCCGCGCACATAGCTGACAGGGATTTCGGGTCGGGGTCCGTTTGCAGACACTCAGCCGCTCCCTAACAAACCAGGCCATTTAGGATCAGCCGCCGACTGTGCCACCAAGATGATCGATCCCCGGTTGATTCCCCGACAAGTTCAACAAACCACGAGGCTTTCCCTGGTCCCCAGCCTTCATCTTTTGAGGCAACGATATGTACGCCCCTTCGTGCGCCAACTTCAGAACATCGACCATGGGGAAACCCATCGCACGACTCACAAGTTTGCAGTGCCCCGAAACCCAGGCCCCGCCTCCTCAGCCTCCTGGCGGGGCAGGATAGGCCTACTAGGTGCTCCAGTAGAGAGGTTAGAAGTAGGGTACCTTTTTTTTTCTGTAGTCTGTTTTAGTAGGGGAACCCTCCTTCAAAAAAGAAACGGTAAAAGGGCACTACTGGGGGACCTAGCCTATGTATCTACTGCAAGCCGAGGGGAGCTTGCGCAGCCATCCTGTGGCAGGTTCCCACTTCGGGCGTTTTTTTCCAGTTTGTCTCTATTGGGGAGCAGGGTTTCATGTTTTCCCCTCCCCCAGCTTGATTTACAGTTGCAGCAAGTGTTGCGGTGTTGGCTTCTCCTTTTTTGGGAACCCCGGTTTAAGTCTCATGAAGGGGTCAATTCTCTGAGTTGGGTGTTGGTCCAATTCTTTCCAGTCTCGCGGGACGGAGGTTCGATATGCGGCTACGTCGGACGTGGCCAAAGGAAGCGCTGCTATGAACAATCAAGAAGTAGTGGGAACCCGCCACAGGATTACTTTTGCTTGACTTCCCACGATTTGCAGATAGCCATGGACCGCCAAGGGGGGCTATCCCTTATTATTAACCCCCCAATTAGGCTTTTTAAGGGCTTATCCTTGGCTTATCCTGGGCTTATCCAGGGATAGCCTCCCCTCCCATAGCCCCCTACATGTCCATGAAATAATGTTAACGCCAAAATAAATAGAACCCCTGGTTGATTTGGACAATCGGGCGACCAATTGAACTAAGGGAGAACTCAGACCGCTTTGGAAGGAGAACATTATCTCAAACAAGGGGATGGATTCTACTCAGACTCCGGGTCAACATTAGCTACAACAATCCCTCAACTCAGTCACAAACATCAAATCTGGGATTGAAGACGTTTCCCCCAAACCCAAGCCCCTGATATCAGTGAACAGAAACAAATGATGGATATACAAAAAATGCGTGCGTGTGTGTGTGTGTTGTGTGTGTGTTGTGTGTGTTGTGTGTGTGTGTGTGATGTGTGTGTGTGTTGTGTGTTGTGTGTTGTGTGTGTTGTGTGTTGTTGTGTTGTTGTGTTGTTGTGTTGTTGTGATGTGTGTTGTGTGTTGTGTGTTGTGCTGTTGTGGTGTTGTGGTGTTGTGGTGTTGTGGTGTTGTGTGTTGTGTGTTGTGTGTTGTGTGTGTTGTGTTGTGTGTCGTGTGTTGTGTGTTGTGTGTTGTGTGTTGTGTGTTGTGTGTTGTGTGGTGTGTGGTGTGTGGTGTGTGTTGTGTGTTGTGTGGTGTGTGGTGTGTGGTGTGTGTGTTGTGTGTTGTGTGGTGTGTGTTGTGTGGCGTGTGTTGCGTGCTGTGTGTGGTGTGTTGTGTGTGTGGTGTGTTGCGTGTGTGGTGTGTTGTGTGTGTGGTGTGTTGTGTGTGTGTGGTGTGTGGTGTGTGGTGTGTGGTGTGTGGTGTGTGGTGTGTGTTGTGTGGTGTGTGGTGTGTGGTGTGTGGTGTGTTGTGTGTTGTGTGTTGTGTGTTGTGGTGTTGTGGTGTTGTGGTGTTGTGGTGTTGTGGTGTTGCGGTGTTGTGGTGTTGTGTGTTGTGCGTTGTGCAATGTGTGTTGTGTGTTGTGTGTTGTGTGTTGTGTGTTGTGTGTTGCGTGTTGTGTGTTGCGTTCTGTGTGTTGTGTGTTGTGTGGTGTGTGGTGTGTGTGTTGTGTGCCGTGTGTGGTGTGTTGTGTGTGTTTGGTGTGTTGTGTGTGTGTGGTGTGTGGTGTGTGGTGTGTGGGGTGTGTGGGGTGTGTGGGGTGTGTGTGTGTGGTGTGTGTGGTGTGTGTGGTGTGTGTGGTGTGTGTGGTGTGTGTGGTGTGTGTGGTGTGTGTGGTGTGTGTGGTGTGTGTGGTGTGTGTGGTGTGTGTGGTGTGTGTGGTGTGTGTGGTGTGTGTGTGTGGTGTTGCGTGTGTGGTGTTGTGTGTGTGTGGTGTTGTGTGTGTGGTGTTGTGTGTGTGGTGTGGTGTGTGTTGCGTGTTGTGTGTTGCGTTCTGTGTGTTGTGTGTTGTGTGGTGTGTGGTGTGTGTGTTGTGCGCCGTGTGTGGTGTGTTGTGTGTGTTTGGTGTGTTGTGTGTGTGGTGTGTGGTGTGTGGTGTGTGGGGTGTGTGGGGTGTGTGGGGTGTGTGTGTGTGGTGTGTGTGGTGTGTGTGGTGTGTGTGGTGTGTGTGGGGTGTGTGTGGTGTGTGTGGTGTGTGTGGTGTGTGTGGTGTGTGTGGTGTGTGTGTGTGGTGTGGTGTGTGTGTGTGGTGTTGCGTGTGGTGTGGTGTGTGTGGTGTTGTGTGTGTGGTGTTGTGTGTGTGGTGTGGTGTGTGTGGTGTGGTGTGTGTGGTGTGGTGTGTGTGGTGTGGTGTGTGTGGTGTTGTATGTGTGGTGTGTGTGGTGTGTGTGGTGTGTGTGGTGTGTGGTGTTTGTGGTGTGTGTGTGTGGTGTGTTTGGTGTTGTGTGTGTGGCGTTGTGTGTGTGTGGTGTTGTGTGTGTGGTGTGTGTGTGTGTGGTGTGTGTGGTGTGTGTGTGTGTGGTGTGTGTGTGTGTGGTGTGTGTGTGGTGTGTGTGTGTGGTGTGTGTGTGTGGTGTGTGTGTGTGTGGTGTGTGTGTGTGTGGTGTGTGTGTGGTGTGTGTGGTGTGTGTGTGTGGTGTGTGTGTGGTGTGTGTGTGTGTGTGTGGTGTGTGGTGTGTGTGTGTGTGGTGTGTGTGGTGT
>CAUJNA010000076.1:132898-152898 GCA_963377175.1 Effrenium voratum
TTGAATGGCTTCCAGTTGGTTTTGTAGAAAGATCCTGACATAGAGAAGGGCGGCGTCTTTAAACTCGTCTGCGGCGTTGTTGCAAGTTCAAATCAGCAGCGAACGCAAATACGCTGGCGCCAAGGTTAACACCCAAGGGTACCCATGCAGCATTTTGCTCTTGTCAACACAGTTTCTGCGTTCCAACCACATGAAACCAACCATCAAGACCCGTTGTGCGGTGAATTGCAAGGCTTCCCAACTAGCTGGTCTGACAAAAATAGGAGATCCTCGCATCTTGGTGGTTTTGCCTTCTCCCTGTGCCACCGAAAAGCATGCCATCAGTTTATCACGAGTCGCCGGCATCAGGCCGGCCTCCACCACGTCATCCTCCGCAGTGTGTGCTGCGTCGCTGCCCTTGACCGCCGGCCTCGAGCACAAACCACGCCGTCCGTTAGCTGACAACTTTTGGTGGGCGAAATGCGGCAATCCAACCAAACCAACTAAACGAGCTACGGAACAGGATGGCTGGCAGCCAGCAAGACATCGGAGAAGGCTTCTCTTCCGGGCTGAAACCTAGAGCTCGTCCAACATTCCAAAAGTGACAGGTCCACACATTTTGGCCGCACCTCCCTGGTGTTTCACTCCCCAAATGTTGCCCGGCCATGCCTCCCTTCATCGGAATCCAATAACATGTGTCCAAACCCCCTAGGCTCTTAAGACCATCAACCCAACCCCCAAAAAGGGTCCACCGGTTCCACCAGTTGAAACCTGGTTGTTTTGACCGTGGCACAGTTGCGCAACTTCGGGTAAAAGCGTGGGTGGTTTTTCCAAGAATGTTTCGGGGGTCAAAGCCAAATCCGAACCAATCCAAGCCACGAGCTAAGGCCAACCTGAACAAAGGTCTTTTTTGGTGGACCCCAAGTTCGTGGAGAGACTTTCTCTCAAAGAGACCCTGCTGAGTTCCGTTCTGGAGGTTGACAACTTTGGTTGGCAGAAGGGAAACTAGAAGGAAACTGACAATTTGGGATTTGCCGGTTCTGTTTCTGACCTTGCTCTCTTCATAACAGTCCCTGTACAGGCTTGCTTCTTTGCACACTTGATGTGACAAAGATCAGCGCGGAATATTGCATCTACTCTGAAACATCATCGACACACAAATACACGGAGCGGCCACAGGTCTATTTGTATGTAGCCCTGTACAAAAGGAGTTCTCCGTGCACAGCAGTCCGCTGGCATCACCATTTTGACGTCCAAACCAACCAACTCTTCAACGCATCACCCAGCTCTTCGCAAAGCAGAAACCTTCCAACCGCCATGTGCATGACGTCCTTTAGTCGTCAACTCAGCCTTCGAAAACGCCTGCGAGAAAGCTTGGGTCGTGTTCCGATCGTAGTCTCTATTCTCTTCACCAGGGTCACTGCGAACCGTCTGGCTCTCGTGCTTGGTGGATTCTCCCGTGAGCTGCAAGACCTCCGACATCTCCGACGCGACCCAACAAAGCTTCCACTTGCCAGTTGCGGTCACTTGGGAGTCAAACGAATAGCCGCACTCGGCGTCATGGTCATGGTGCTTCTTGCTGTAGCTGAACGTGCCGCCGGCATAAATCTTGAGGTCTATGTCCACACAGGTCTCTTCCAGACCACTTCGGCCTCCCTGGACGTAACTCTTGGAGAAGCGCTTATTTGTGCACCATTCCGGCTCCGATTGCACCACGGCAAGAATGCTGCGACCAGAGATGTCTGCGACGCTCCAGTCATCCTTCACCTCTTCACCGGCAGCTGAGTCTAGGAAAAGCGAAAACGCGGCCGCGTCCAAGTTGAGCGCTTCCAAGATCTTGCTCTTCACTTCAACGACCTTTTGGCTGGCATCCGCGGTCACATTGCCTTCCACACCACTGAGCAAAGCCACCCGAAAGGACGGCTGACTCTCAGTCATCGCGAAATGCGATGGAGCTTGGAGTGAACAGGGGGCGCTTGAGACAAGGCAGGGGTGGCGCTCGTTCGGGGTGAATACGTTCCGCGAAGGAAGAATGCACCTTCTTCCATCTGGGCCGTGGTGTTCCTTTGCGCAATTGCCTTTACCTGTGGCATACCTAGCGGAATCCGGAAACCACTTCTGCGGGTGGGGACAAATGCCTTTACAAAGGACAGCTTAAGGACAGCTTGTTCGGAATGACTCTTAGAGGATGTGCCTGTTCATTTTCAGAGAGCAGTGATGAGCTCTCGGCCACTCAATGCGAAAAACCAAGCGCGGCATTGTGCTTTTAGATTCCCGCCCCATTTTCCTGGGTCATCCAAGTCTGACTGGGTCGACCCCTTCACAAACCAAATCACGCTCCTCTGAAAAATCCCATATGAATCCACAGACCAGGGGCCCGTAACACGGTCCAAGTTTCTGAGCGGATTTCAAAAGGTTGGTCATTGAATGGTTCATTTGGGGCCGGGGGGGGGAGGGGGGGGGCAGGATAGTTTGCCCGTTTATGAGGAAAGCCTGTTCAGAACCCATCAAAAATACTCCACCCCAAAAGCAGCGGTGCCACAGCAAAAGAGTTCCATGAGTGGTTGGTGTCATGTTTCTTTGGCCCAGAGAGTTGTTGATAGACCTTTCCAATTGAGCATGCCGATATGTGAAAAAGAAGGGGACCCCTTCTGAATGGGCGGGTTTCCTTTTGGCTTCAATGTGGTCCACAAATGGGACGAGCTCCCCTTCAGGCATTACGAAGAGATGGGGGCAAACTTCATACACAGGAATCCTCTTGCTGGTTGAACCAAAAACATCCCGTGACCCCAATCCTTGTTGACCATCATCCATCCGGGTGGCTTCCCGCCGGGGCAGAACGCTCTGTTGGTGATGGATTACTTACAAAAACTCCAAGTCTTCGCCGGGATTCCGCTGGCTCCCACGGGTCTGTCTGTGTTCCCCTTATTTGGTGAGTTTTTGTTTAAGGGAAACCAAGGGGAAAACCGCTTTGGGGGGTCACCTAAAAACAGGGATGTCCAAATTGGCGCTCGGCCCATTCGACCCAAGCTTCGCCTCTTCTGGTGCTTCCCGGCAGTGGGCCTCAATCCGGGTGGAGGCTTCGGAGCAAACACGTTAGGGGCGTTCATTTTTGCTTTTTCTGTAAGGAAAGGCAGCAGCAAACCCTAGCTTTTGGGGGGGAAAGCAAGCCCAGGGTGATATCCCCAGCAGCCACGGAACCCAGCAGAGACCAAATCCATGAAAAAGATGTTTGGATGGAACAAGCTGTTTGACAACGCGCAACCTTCCGGGATGCCTTCAGGTCTGGTCTCCTTTTTTATCTGGCACCTCCTTCTGGATTCCCGAACCCACCAAAAAAGGGGTACCAACAAAAAAAGGCGGCCCAAATGGTTTCCTCTTGGTGTCCCTTGCCACAAGTCCATTTGGGAGTTACAAATGAGTGCTGCCAAAGAGCCCAAGAACATGGAAACAAGGCTGGAAACAAGATTTGCATGGCTTTCTGCTTCTATGCTCCTCTTTTGCCTTGCGATGTTGGTCCTTTGCCTGACATGTGTCATCTCGGATCTTTGCCCCACAGGTTGCGTCTGCGCAGTGACATCGATTAATTGAAGGCAATTGTGTTGCGTGCCTCCTGCAAAATGATCTTCCTGGACCATGTCCGAGTTGCATGGCGCCCCTGGAAAAATGGATCTGCAAATCCCTGGAAAACGATCTCGGCTTCTGGCTCAAAGGCTTATGCTCACACGCAGGGAACCAGCGACGGCGGGTTAAGGTTCAAGGGGTTCAAGGGCTCCGACTCCCACGGGTTTTGAGACCACCTACAAATCAGCTTTGGCCAGGTCTCGCTCCTTTTGTGTTTTGCGTTTGAGGACGTGTCGAAAGGACATGGACCTTTCAAAAGCCCACATCCGAGGGCCTTCTCTGGCACGAGTTTAGGTTACACAAAGGGCGCTGCTAGTGGAATATCAGCTTGCCCATGCCAAGCCTGGCCCGGCCATCGAAATGCAACTCCTAGGTCCTCCTATAGAGAGGCTTGAATAAGGGTGCCCTGTTTGCTGTAGTCTATTTTAGTAGGGGAACCCTCCCAAAAAAAAGGTAAAAGGACACTACTGGGGGACCTAGACTCCTCGCAAAAAGGCCAGGGGAGATGCTTCGGCCGGAGCTCGGTTCGATTCGTTCCGAGCGGCCTGCTGATGCCCTTGCTGAGGGACTTCATTCCGCCCTCCTCCAGGGTCGCCAGGCGACGCTCCACGTACTCCTTGAACTCCTCACTCGCACGGCCATGGGCTCCAGCCATTTGGCTGTGGCTGTCGAAACCGTTTTGGGATCCCATTTTGGGGGGTTTTCGGTGCACCACCCGTTTTAGAACCTATATGTTAGTGGGGATTGGGATGTTCACCGCGGGTACGGGCTTTTGACCCAAGGCTATTTGAGAAAACGCGCTCGCCTGGAAAACTTGGAGAAGATGTTCGGTGAAATTGCTTTCAGCTTCAAAATGTTCCAAGGAACAAAAAACACATTCATTTCCGCAAACGGAAGCTCGGGAGGAAAAGAAGCACGGGAGGACAAAAGTTGCTTCACTGGTTGTGGGTTCATTTAATGAAAAACCCAGTGGTTATTTCAGCCAAAAAGTTAAAGTCGAAAGATCTGTTACCCAATATCAAACAAGATTCGTTATTTGAAAACCTGTTAGGAGCAACGGTGGATGCTGATCTCTGCCAAAATGCGAGTAATGGAGGAAGACATCCACACTTAACCCCCAAAACCGTGCTAGATTTCTGGTAAACGCGTTCCCTCGTTCCCAGACCAAAAGAAAGCAGGAATCGGCATCCACCGCAAGCCGGAGCTCCTGGACCTAAGCTACACACATGTCCCACAGCCCCTTCTTCGTTGCGAAATCCCTTGAAACCATAGCCATCGCGTAGGTACAGCAGAATCTATGCGTTGGGCAGCCACTTGCTGCCGAGCCAAAGGAGCCTGACTCAGGACTCGCTTGCAGGGGGCCCAAAGGATCTGAAAAGGGACTCGCGGGTTGCGCCAGAGGCCCCACCGGTCAAGAAAGGTTCAGCTTGCAAAAGGCGGTTCCTCAAATGGCTCCAAGTGGTACGGTGTGGGGCGTAAGGTCCTTCTCTTTGGGGCCTACCAAGGCATCCCTGGAAAGTTTCGGAGTTTCAGGATCCTTTTTGACCCCAGGCGCAGCCGTGCCCCCATGGAAGGTTCTTCTCAGTCTGCGACTCCCCTGGAAAATCACAGCAAGTGCCCCCAATTACGTGGTTTCCCCAAGTGGGTGTGACTGAGTGCTGCCTCTGTGGTCTCGTCATGCCTCGTCCAGTCTGGCCGGTAGCTGTTGCCCTTTCCGCGTTGCACACTTCTCTCAGCTTCCTGCCAAGTGGTTTGGATTGCCGGGTTTTCTTCCTTACCCGCTACGAAAACCAGGGCTTCAAATCCCCCAAGAGCCAATCCTAGGTCCTCCAGTAGAGAGGATAGAATAAGAGTACCCTGTAGCCTATCTTAGTAGGAGAACCCTCCCCCCAAAGGGTAAAAGGGCACTGGGGGACCTAGAATCCCCACCGAAGCTGATTTGAAGCCCGACCAAACCGACCTTGCAGGGTTTCTTGGGTGCGTCTTTGCCCCTTGCCAAAAAGTCCACGGGAGAAATTCTTCCGGCGTCCTGCCCAAGGGTCGGCTCGACCTGGCACTGTGTGCCATGGTCAAAACTCCATGTCATTTTTTAGGGAAGCGCCCTTCTTGGTTTAGCTTTAAAGCCAACCAAAAAGGGGTGGCCTCAAACAACAGACAGACCCATATGGCCTGTGGTCATGGTTCCCTTTTTATGACTCATAACGGTCTTTAAGGATCTCCGTGATCAATCTCCCCTTCACGAGACATCTGGACCAAATCATGCGTGACTGTCTGCGTTGGAAAATCTCGCCGGAGCCCTTGCCATATTTTGCTCTAAACCCCAGTTCTAAGTTCACATCCACTTTTTGCTTCCTTATGTCGCTTGGCATTGACGAACAGGAAATTTACGTACAGGTCACAACAAAGAAGGAGTGCCCGAACCAAACCGCCGCATTCTCCTAATTCTGCTCTTTCATCACAAGAGAACTCACTTAACGCCGTGTTCCAGAACAAGGAATGGGGTTGGTCTCCAAGTGCGACCAAGGGCGTTCTATTTGGTGGAACAAAAGCTGTCATGCAAGGGAATTCAGCCTGGCATGATCGGCAACCACAAATCAGAAAGGCACTCTCCAAAGGTTGTGCATCAAGGATTGCTCTCATGGGGGTTGATCAACATTCCTGGCCCCAGAATCACCATGGGTTACTTTTCTCATGTGGCAAATATCGTCTTTTTAGTGGTTTTCCACCGGTCATGCCATGGTCATTGAACCTTTTGATCAACTCCCACAGGGAAAAGTGAAAGCCATCACATGTGCAAGGCCTTCCTCCAAGCTCTTGTGTGGGTTCCAGTTCGATTAGGAGCCATTTGTTGGCGTGTGGTGTCTTTCTTTGAGGGTACCCACTTTGGTTTGGTTTTGCTAAGAGACCGATAGGAAACCAACCCTTTGTGGGGTCCCCTTTCAGACAAACCCATCCACTGGTCCAAAAAACTGTACCTTTGCCCGGCCGAGACAGCCGAACAAGCAGTCTGGTTCAAATCAATCTCGGTCTCTTTATGGGTGTGGCTTTCGTTTAGGAATCGGACCCCACAAAATGTGAACTTGGCGTCCATTTCAACCCACGGGGGTTCCCTCAAAAGAAAGGCACGACCTGATTGAGGTCAAGGGCTCTTTGGGTGTGGTTTTGTAGAGGTCAACCCTATGACATTGGGAAGGGGTGTGGACTGGACTTGATCGGTTTGGAAAAATATCCCAGTGGCAGAAAACGGCTTCGTGCTGGTTGCCCAAACAAAGCATCCCCTTCAGGACACGGCATTGCAAGGGAGGCATGGCTGTGGGATAATCACACACGGTAAGTGGAATTCCCATCTCTACCGCCAGTTTGCTTTGGTTGCGGGGACTCTGTTGAGTGGTTGGCCAATCAACCCATGCGGTGACTTTCAGAAAGCCTCAGCTTGGGGGTTCGGGGTGCTTGGAGGCCATATCTCGGCTTTTTGGATGTGGGTGCCCCAAAGGAATCCGGTCTTCCTTTTGGTGCCCCAGGAACACCACTACTGGAAATATTATTATTTCTTTCCAGGGGGCGTAACCAAATGGGTGTACAGTAGCTGTAAGGGACACTTGGACTTGGTAGATTTGGGTGTGTCACTGTTTTTGCTAGGGTGGCCCCTGATAGATGCCCTTTGAAACCAAAAGGGGAACAAACAAAATCTTAAGAAAATGGGAAAACAACCGGGGAAAAAGTCTAAAAAGAAAATGGAAGCAATTGGATTCGCCTGGAAACCCCGCCTGGTCGCCCAAGGCATCCACGCGACAACAGAGCGACAGCTTCGCCGCCAGCACGCGGCTGATCTTCCCCTGGGCTGCGAGTCCGCCTTGGTGTCCTTTCGGAAAAAGATGGATGGCCCTGGTAGATGGCTGTGGTTGTCCAAACCGTTTTGGGATACCATTTTGGGGGGGTTTTCGGTGCCCCACCCATCTTAGTCGGGATTTTAGTGGGGATTGGAATGTTCACCGCGGGTAGGGGATTTTGACCCATGGCCAGAAGAGTAAACCACCTGGTGAACCAGGAAATCGCCATCTATTCTTTTGCCAAAACAACCAAAAAGGTTCAAACCGTGAATTTGATTGAAATTTTCGCTGGGGAATCGAACGGTGGAGCGAAATGGTGTTCGTCCATCTACAGTATGGGAGGTTGGCCTAGGTTCTTGTGGAGCATATTCCGTCTGGTCGACTGGCGAAGCAGGGTGGGCTTGCGCAGCCCAGGGAGGAATCCTTACCAGGGAGGGTTCCCTCTGAAAGTCATGGAAGTGCCAATGCTGTACCTGGGCTTGTGCCGCTGATCACTTGGGAGGCTTGCTGGAAGGCTTGTTGAGCCCTTTGAATTCGGAAACCCTCCCACTTCCTTGGCTTCAAAGTCCACGGGTTGCAAGCAATCAACGAAAGCCAGTTCAGTCCACGGTGTCCTCGCCGAACAAAACCCAATGACCAAGGAATACCTTGGGTTGTGCATCATGGGTCAACAGTCCTTCAACACACACACACACAGACACAGACAGACACACGCAAAGACACGCCCGCGCACACCTGCGCGCAGAAAACAAACAAACAAACAAACAAGCAAACAAGCAGGGAAGCAAGGAAGCAAGCAAGCAAGCAACAAACAAAATGGTTGTGGGAACTGAAACTCTCCGCGATGCCCAAGTGGGCCATCTGCAGTACTGCGCTGTCACTTAGGGGCTTCCCTTGGTACCACAGAAAGTGGGATTTCCTGAAGCCAGCCATGTTCCAGATAGAAAGGCCCAACCTCCCAACCTTTCAAAGGGCCTTCAGCGCCGGCGCCGACTGACCCACCAAAGCGGCATGGTAGATGAGGCCGTACCTGGCCGAAGGGATCACTCAGTGATCTCAAAACCGTGAGACCCACCAAAGGGTCACAACGAACCGCCTTGATCGACTTGACTTCCGAAGCTGAGGCTCCCACTTCGGCGTTTGCTTCTTGGTCTTCATTGCTCTGAAGAGCGCCTGTCACCAGCTCAGACCCTCAGACCCCGGCTGAAGTGAACGCCACTTGGCGCTGAACCGACTCGAAGCTTCCACTTTGGTCACCACAGTCCCGCGAGAACTCTGCGTTCCATTGTGGCCTCGTGCCCTTTCGTCAAAAATAAGGGTGCCCTTTCGCCTGGGCCTGAAGGGAAACCACCACTTGCGGAGAAAAAGAAGAAGAAAAAGCCCCGGTGGTACCCCCAGCCTTGAAACTCCCCCGATTTGAAAGCCCCTGGAATCCGCAGCTTCTTTGGGGGCCATCCTGAAGCTTCCAGGGGAATGTTCCTGGAATATTTGCTTCGCCCATGTTTTGCACTGTGGCTTGTACCCGTTTTGGAGTTTCGAGGTTTGGGCCCAAGCATTGGCAACTTTCGGGCTTTGAGCTGCCCGGCACGCATGGCCTTTTCTTGGTCCTTGTCATGGCCCCTTGTCTAAAACCCGAAGGTTCCACGACCATCCGCTCCGAAAGGGGAGCTTTCATGATGTGTCCAGCGAAGGAAAAGATGGGCAATTGTTCCAAGGCAATGGCACGAATCTTTCTCGTTGGCAAAGTCTTCCCCCCCCCCCTCTCGGAGCACGGAGCATTCGATGCAGACGGACATACAAAGAGAACAGCATTGGTGCTGGCCAACTCCTCCCATGTCCGAACTCCGAACTCCGAAACTTTTCCGAAACTTCCGCGTGCCTTCTCAGCGCCCAGGATCTGCACCGTGCTCGAGGGATGCTTGGCCAGGCTCATCAGGGACCTCGGCTTCCGAGGAAGAGAAGAACATCCGCGCCGGCGCGGGGGAGAAAAAAAAGCAGATTGTAAAAAGGTTGGCGCATCTGCAGGACATCAACTTGAACTTGATATGAGTATTTGCAAACGCTTGAATTCCGGGTCTAGGCGGGAAACCTCCTATCGCTTCAGTCAATAGGGGTATCCAATGCGGTCTCAATTCATCATATGTATAAGTGTGTCTTTTGTAGGGGACCCTCCAAATTGTGCTAACTAACCAGAAACCAAAAAAAAAACAGAAGAAACAAAAACGTGGACCTAGAAAATGGTTCCCAACGCAAAACAAACAAAAAGGAAAATGAAAACGAGGACCTAGCAAATGGTACCCAACGGGGAAAAAAAGAACAGACGGATCGCCACCCCATATTGCTGGACTGGACGGTGGGCCCGAAGCTTCTCAGGCACGGGCCCCGCTTGGGAGATGAGCCTTGCCCCCACCAGCTCGCCCACCATGTAGGTGAGGTTCGGCGCGATGGCGTTCATCCGGAGCTGAGCTAAGACCAATCCGGCGAAGGCGACGAAGGCTTCGGCTCCGGAGAGCACCAGATGGTTTGGGGCCAAAGGAAAGTTGAAAGGTGCTTTTTTCTTCTCGGCTTCTCCAATGGAGAACTGTGCGTTCCCCTCAGCCGGGGTGTGAAATGTTAGGACAAGCAGCCAATAGTATCTCGAGTCTGGAAGGGCAGACCAGGTGCAAAGCCACATGTTCTCCGTCCTTGCTAAATATTAAAACATATTGGGTGTTGGTGTTGTTTTATAAACTGCAGTTTGTTGTTGTTGGGGGAAAAGAAGCCGTCACCTCACTTCCCGCCAAGGGCGCGCTCCCGAAATCGCTCCGTCGAGCCTTCAAATACTCGGAGAGGGAGGCCCTGTACTCCGTGAGCTCAATCACGCGCTCGCTCAAGGTCTTGATGTTGCCCTGCCAAAGCTTACGCACGATCCGAAGCGGCCGATAGGAAGCGGCCGGTCTTTCCGGGTCGGTTTTTTTTTTGGAGGAACCCACAAGTGGTGTTCCTGTTGGTTTCCCATTGAAACCACAACAAAAGAGGACCAACTCAAAACACACACCATGAATTATTTCAAGGAATCTCTGAGGAACTAGGAAAGGAACAACCAGGGGAACCTTCGTGGTGTAAATCGCTCGGGGTAAATTGCTCTCGCGATGTCCCCCCCCCAATTGGTGAACCAAGGAGCCGAGACTTTGACCCCCAGACAATAGAAATTGTCAAAATCACCATGGGAAGAGAAGGCCACTCTTGTTGGCTGATTTTGAGGGACCCCTCCAAAAAGACCTCGCAAAATGGCTTTGTGTGTTTTAAAAGGCTAAGATTCCTCTTGGTTTCCCTTTAAAACCAACCCCAAAGGATTGCCCCTCAGAGAAATGCACCCCCAAAAGTTCTCGCAGCTAGTTCCTGGGCGTCCCCTATCGGCTGGGTCTCAGGCCAAATCCTCTTCCGTGATCTCAGTGCCCTGGCACCGGCCACACGCGTTGGCAAAGCTTTGCCAAGGACAGGGGTAAATCGACGACACCTCTCCCAGGCCCCTCTCCCAGCCACCCCAGCTCCTGGACTTGGAAAATCTGGCTTTCTTCTTTTGGGGGGGTCCTCCATCTCAATCAGTGAATGGATCAACTTCCGGTGCGGGGAAACCCCAGTGACACCTGCTCTTTTGGAGCAAAGAGCGAAAGCCTCGGCGGGCCGGTCGCTTTTCCAAAGCTGCAAGTTCGGATGTATGTTTTTTTTTTTTGCCGGGTGAAACGCCGCCCTTTTTGCGAAGGGTTTCAAAGGGAAACCGTTCATAAAACTACCAAAGAGTTCAACACTTCGGAAGGCCATGGCAATGGGCTTTGTTTTGAGCGTCCCCCAGGGCGATCCGTCCCTTTTCTGGGGCTCCCCCTTTCTTGGTGGTTTTGAAGGAACACCCACAGGGAAAACCCGCCGATTTTTGGGGCCTCGCTGGTTGTGGGGGCATTCAGCGAGCCCACCACATCACCATCGGATCGTTTGACCGAACTTCATGAGATGCCCCCTCTCGCAGCTCCAGGGAGGCTGAAGCCCAAGTTTGGGATAGCGACTGACGCATCTCCAAACGAGCTCGGATGGTTCGAAACGGGGGGGGTACTCCATTTCCAGGCAGGATGTCAGTTTCACGCGGGAAATGCCAACATAGTGACATAATTGCCTGTCGATCCTTTTGTGTCTGAGTGCTTCCCTCATATCACCCCTCACAAAATCATTGGCCCCTTAATACATATCGTGTAATATGTATGAGTGTTGCCTCAAATCCCAACCCCCCACCCCCGCAAAAAAGAAAAGAAGAGGAAAACAAACCACGGGCGCCCCAAAAAGTCAGCTTTTGGGTTTGCTTGAGACCCTCCTTCTCTCTCTCTCTCTCTCTCTCTCTCTATCTCCCCCCCAGGGGCGCCATGGAGGTCTCTGCGGCAGACTTCACCTGCAGCTTTGGTTCCAACGCATCTTGCGTTCGTTTCAGGGAAACCAAAACGATACTCACTTAAACAATACGATTCTACAAAATGCCAATATTATTGCATCAAAGGCCAAGGGTACCCTCTATCCAGCCATGGGAAGCTGACAGCGGGGGGAAGTGTAATCCTGTTGAAGCGGACTCCATTAATCCACTTCCGTTTGATTCGCCGCAACATGCGGCAAGTTTGGATGTACCCGAAGAATAAGCGACGAGTCTTCTCACTTGAGGCATCACGGAAATACGTTCTGCTTGAGTTTCTGCATGATCGACTCGCGTGCTGCTGTTTGTTGGTCGCTCGTCCCCGCCGAAGCTCATGTGGCACTCCTAAGGGGATCAACTGGCTGGGAACTTCAACTTTGAGACCACCGCGGTTGGCGTCCTTTCAAACGGGACCGAACCGGGTCTCATCGATTTTGCAACCACGCTTGCAACTTTGCAAAGGACCTTCTGGGTTAAAGGAAACACCACAACTAAAGCTAGACAATGCACCGGCAACAAAAAGAAAGAAGTGAGAAAAGAAGGGAAGTGTTCCTCCTTGAGCACGCTTCATTTGAATTGGCGGACATGGATTGTTACTGTGAACTATAGGGGTTCATGTATAGGCAATCAAACCATGCACAATGGAGCCGTTTTTGTGTCGAGGAAAAGACCGCTTCTGAATAGCGGCACCAAAGGTTATGAGCCCAAACCCCTAAAACAGGGGCCCTCGCTCGGCAATGGAACCGACAAGGGCATCAGGAAGTGGAGAACCTCGAGAAAGGCTCGATTCTGCCGATGGAGAAGAACCGGAGGTGGAGAGCCTGGAGACCATAGGGCAGGAAATGGTGCCCTATGCTGGAGGCAGAAGGCCTCCGAGGAGGATGGTGGAGGTGGTGAGGCCGCTTGAGCTCACGGCAACACCGCTCAAGCCAGGCCAGGGCGAGGAGGAACTCGATCCGGAGCCTCCACGCAGGTGGCCAAATGGACCGGAAGGAGAGCCAGAAGCCATGAAGCCTCTGTTCACCCCGGAGCAGATCAGGGAGTTCAACAAGTGGGACGAGAAAGCACCGTTGCTGAGGGGACCGCGGATGGACCAACCGAGGCCGGCGCACTTGCCCGTGGAGAGTAACCTGGAGGGAGACACTCCGGGTGGTGGCCAACTTCGACCGAGGTACCTACCCATGGAGAATCCGGAGCCGGAGGGCCAGATGATGAAGATGATGGCGGCGTCTCAGGATACGAGGACGACACCATCGGCACCGGGAGTGGACCCGGTCTACCTCATGCAGATGATGCAGGAGCTGATGACGCGGAATCAGAGGCTTCAGCATGAGGTGGAAGTGCTGAAGAAACAAGGAAAGGAGACGGACGCTGACTACGGCACGCCGGAGAGCCGGGAAAAGGTGAACGGCATGAGCACGGTCAGGGACAATCAGAACCACGAGCCCTACGGCCCGACCCGCGACCACTCGAATGGCAAGGGCGGAGAAGGCGGACTTGGAGCTGGTGGTGAAAAAGGAAATGCTCGGGATGAGCAGGATGGCGGTGCCTCGGAAAGGGCAAGTGATGTGGCTGGATCCGGAAAGGATGGCCACCAAATGGACGTAATGCTGAAGCTCATGGAGGGCATGCAGATGATGCAGAAGCAGCTCTTGGAGCAGAAGGAGAAGAAGGAGACCATCGAGACGGTCAAGGCGGGCTTCGCGGAGTTGCCTCGCCTGGGCGAATTTAGCCCAGAGAATGGTCCGATAGATCTAGGGGACTGGTTCACAATCATCCATCCCCTGATGTCGGACCTGAGTGACAGCTCGATGGAATGGTGGGACCTACTCTTAAAGGAGGCCCGCGAGTGGTACGAGGAGTACATGAAGGAGATCCCGCTGAACAGGGTCAACATGGTGCCCAAGACGCCGGAGGTGTTGGGGGTACGGAAATGGAGTCGGTTGGAAAGGCGGGCAGCTTCGCTCATCATCCAGGCGGTTCCGGAGACGGTGAGAGACGAGATGATCGCCACGAATACGGTGTCGGCCTACGGGGCGATCTGCAGGCTTCTGGTAGTGTATCAACCAGGAGGCCTTGGAGAAAAAGGAGTGGTCCTACGGGCGTTGGAGGAGCCGGTGGAAGCTGCTACGATCCCGGAGGCGCTCAAGAGTTTGAGAAAGTGGCTGAGGTGGAGGCGGCGGGCGAGCGAGATGAACTTGGCGTTGCCAGACCCCACGGTGATGATGAGGGGCCTCAGCAAGATGATTCGAAAAGTGGTGGAGACGAACCGGGAGCTGACGTTCCGGATTTCCCTTGCCCGGAACACGCTGCGGGTGGACAGCGTGCCGACGCATGGAACGGTGCAGCAGTTCGCGGAGCACGTCTTGGCCGAACTGGAACAGAGCAACCAGGGGGGTGAGAGAAAGGTGACAAAACCCGTGGACGCTAAGATCCGGAAGGTCGAGACAGAGAAGGAGCAGGGGACGGGACGTAGAGACCTAGTTTGCAGGTTCTACATGAAGGACACCGGCTGCAGAAAGGGCCGGAGTTGTGAGTGGCAGCATCCCACGGATGAGACCGCAAGAGGACGCTGCTGGGAGTGTGGATCAGTGGAACACATGAGGAAAGACTGCCCCAGAAAGCAGAAGCCGACATCACCTGAGAAGCCGGCGGCTGTGAGAAGGGTGGCCCAGGAAAACGACGTGGCGACGACACCGGCTTCGGCACCCTCACCCAAGAAGGAGGAGATCAAGCCGATCCGGGAGAAGGAAACGGTGGTGGCAGATTCGAGGAAAGACGAATCTATGGGTGGGGTGTTGCAGGAAGCAGCAAAGATGCTACGGAGCCTCAACGCCTCGCAGGGAGTCAAGAAGGTGGACGAGAGAAACGACCGCTTGGACGACCTGCAGAAACAGTTGAATGGGTTGAGATATGGGTCTCTCAAAAGGGCCCAGGTAAACGCTCAAGGGAGGTGGAGTGATGGTGGGCTACTGGACTCGGGAGCTACGCATCCTCTACGTGCCCGGCAAGAAGGTGAAGACATCGAGAATCTGGACGAGATCGATGTTGCCCTAGCCGGAGGAGAGATGAAAGTCATGCGGATCACGGAGGGAGGCATCATCGTCCAGGAGAACGAGGGCGTGGGCTCCATCATTCCGTTGGGTCTGCTGGTGGAGAGGTTGCACTGCGTGGTGACGTGGGATGGGGATGAGTGCCGCGTGGTACATCCAGAGCTGGGAGCTTTGCGGATTCACATGGAGGATGGATGCCCCTATGTGACCCAGCGGACGGCGACGAAGTTGCTCGAGGAGCTTGAGAAAAAGGGGAAGGAGAAAAGGAAGGGCCGGATTAGCGAAGTAAAGCTAAAGAAGGTCCTGGACTGGGAAACGGTCAGAAAGGTGGTGGAACTACATCCTGCATTTCGTGACCTACCGGAGGAGGTGCGAAGGAAGGTTCTGGTGGAGCCGGCGGAAACATTGCGGGCAATCCCATGGAATCGGAGACGGAGACGGTCCCTGGAGCAGAAAGGCCGGAAAGCCATCCTGCACCTATACGCGGGACCCCGTGAAGGATACACCCTGGAACGGGCGGTGAAGGAGCTTGGAGGCGACCACATGGACGTCTTGGAGATTGATTTGCAGCGTGGGCCGGAGCACGACATGATGTCGGACGAGCTCTATGCAGCCCTGCTGCGGGGCGCGTTGGATTCCCGTTTCGATGCGGTGGTGGGTGGACCGAATTGCCGGACCAGGAGAGTGCTCCGACATTATCCACTACCTGGCGGTGGTCCGCGACCGGTGAGGTCACCGGAAGAGCCGTTTGGGAGGAGCGACCTCACGCCGCATGAGAAAAAGGCGGTCTGGGAGGACGACGTGATGATGTGGCGGATGTTAGCCATCTACCTGGTGGCGGAAGAAGCGCGGAATGCGAAGGGAGGCCCACAGGTTGGCTTCGTGTTGGAGCAGCCGGCGGATCCCAGGAAGTACATGCCTGGATGCCCGACCTTTTGGGGGACGACCCAGTGGGAAGCATTTGAGGAGATGGAAGGCATGGCCGAGTACGAGTTCTACCGGGGGACTTCGGAGGAGCAGCACAAAAGCCGACGACATTGGGGACCAACCTCTACATCGACCTGCCTGAGAGAAGGGTGACAGGGCTGGTGTCAAGAGCCCGGATGGAAGAGGTAGACCTCAGAGACTCGAAGAACCTCGCAAGGTGGGCTCCAGGACTCATGAGAGAAGTGGGGAGAGCGATTCTGACGCAGGTCAGAAAGCAGGTGGTGAAGCTGCGGAAGCTGAGTTGGCAAGAGCACATCGCGGCAGGACATTGCCCAATGAGGAGGGACTGCCGAGTTTGTCAGGAGGCTAGTGGTCAAGACCGACCCCATAGGAGGATCAAGCACAAGCACGCCTACTGCCTTTCGTTGGATTTGGCCGGACCGCTGAAGAAGGGAAGAGACATCGACGGGCGGAGCTGCAAGTACATGCTTGTGGGCGCGTACACATGGCCGAAGAATCCGCTGAAGTCTGAGGAGATCCCGGAGAAGGAACGAGACGGAGGTGGAGAAGCTGGCAAGGCGAAGGGCCTGGAGGAGGTCAAGAAACCGGACCAACCCGGGCAACGACCGGAGGACTACTGGACCACCAGCGCCAACGGCAAGTACGTGATCAGGGTGCACAAGAGCCACCGGAAGGTAAGGTTCTTCCCTGACGATGCCCCAGGAAGTCCGGTGCCTGTGGAGCGACTACGGGGACGGAGGAGGACCATAGCACGGACAACTAAAGATGGTCCGCTGAAGATGTTCATGGACGACTGGAGGAATGCCGAAAAGACGGAAAAGGTCTTTGAGGACGAGAGCCGATGGGCCGGGCGGACGATCTTCCAGCTAGAGGGCCCGGAGGAGGAAGAGCCTCAAGAAGAAGAGAAGGAAGAAGGAGACCCTCATGATCCGGCTGATCCAGAACCCCCAGAAGGGATCTGGGACTTCGAGCTGGAGGAGTTGGTCGGAGAACAGGAAGATGGAGGGATGGAAGAAGGCGACCTGGACGAGTACGAAGAGGATGAGGAGAAGAGAGAGGAGCCGCTGGAGATTGAAATCCACACGCTGGCAGTGCCTCTCTCGACGAAAGGAGGCAAAGAAGTTTTGGATGCCATACAGACGATGTATCTGGAATTGAAACGCCAAGGTTTTCCAGTGGCGCGATTGCATAGCGACAGGGGCAAGGAGTTCATGAACCATGCCTTGCGCCGGTGGTGCTTCAACCGGGACATCGCGAAGACGAGTACGGCGGCAGACGATTGGAGATCAAACGGGCGAGCAGAAGTGGCCATCAAGCACTTGAAGTCAAGAATGAGGAGAGTGCTCTTTGCAGCCGAGGTGGATGGACAGTGGTGGCCAGCTGCAGCTCGGTATGTGGTGGAGAAGGATAAGAGAACAAGGCAGAGAAAAGAGGGCACGATACCCAGATTCTGCCAGGAGGTAATGGTGAAGAAAAGGAAGTGGAAGTCAGAGGAGCTGGGCCCAAGGCACGTCAAGGGGAAGTATTTGGCCCCGGTGGTGGACGTACCGAACGGTCACGCTGTGATGAGAGAGGATGGAACAGTCCAGGTGGCTGCCTATGTGCTGCACCACTGGAAACCTCTCCCGGAGCCAGTGGACGGGTGGCAATTCGTGGAAAGGACAGGTGATGAGGGAGAAGAGCGCGAGCCGGAGGAACCCTATCGTGTCCGGAGGAGGATAAGAGATAAGACCCAGAAGAAGGTGTTGGAAGACGAAGGGGTTCTGGTGAGGTTGCGGGCGCTCAGATCCACAATAGAGGAGGAAGAGAAGGCGGTGACGAACGACGAGCCGGAGGTGATGGACATTGTGGTGAAAGCCCTAGAAGGTTTGAAGAAGGAAGAAGAGGAGTTGAGGAGCAGCACAGAGGTGGAAAAAGACGAGGAGCAGATACTCCAAACCAAGATCGTCAGTGCCAAGGAGGTGGAAATGAACCTGGAGGATTGGAAAGCACCCATGAAGAAGGAGCTGGACACCATTGTGGAAGAAAAGGGTGCAATCACCAGGCTCAACCCGGCATCGGCGAGGGAGCTGCTAGAGAACAACCCACGGGTGCCAGTACTACCCGGGAAGGGGGTGTTCACAATCAAACCAGGAAGGAAGCGTAAGTGCCGACTGGTGGTGTGCGGCAACTACGGGGAGTCTCACGAGGCCATGCCGCTCTTCGCGGGGGGCACGGACGTGGTGGCTTTGCGGTTGGCGTTGAAGGAGGCGGCGGTTCGCGGGTGGCAAGGAGGCACTGTGGACGTGAAAGGAGCCTTCCTGAATGCCCCGCTGCAGGCAGTTGACCAGGAAGGAGAGCTGACGGTGGCCATGCGACCGCCGGCAGTACTGGTCCGGATGGGGGTGATACCCAAAGGGGAGCTGTGGATCGTCAACAAGGCAATGTACGGCCTACGGCAGAGTCCGAGGTGCTGGTCGGACTACCGGGACGACGAGATGAGGAGGTGGAGAATCAGCTATGGCAAGCGTTGGCTGAAGTTGGAGCAGATGAGGAGCGAACCGAATCTGTGGCTGGTGAAGAAGGTAGAGGACGACTTGAATCCGGAGGAGCTGGTCGGCCTACTGCTAGTCTACGTGGACGACTTCATGCCGTTAGGCGTGGAAGGAGTGCCTCAAGCCCTCATGGAGAAGATCAAGGGCACGTGGGAATCATCAGAAGAGAGCTGGTTCGGCAAGGAGCCGGTAAGGTTCTGCGGGGTGAACATCTCTGTGACGGAGCAGGGGAACCTTGGACCAGATGGACTACATCAAGGAGATCATCGATCGGAACAATGTCCCTGGCAAGTCGGTGATCCCCATGAGCAAGGAGTGCAGCGAGCCAGAGGCAGAGATCGGGATCACGGCGGAGGAGATTCAGACGGGTCAGCGACTGGTGGGCGAGTTGATTTGGCTGGTCACCCGGAGTGGCCTACGTGGTGTCGAGAATGTCGAGCTTCGTGTCCAAGGCTCCACGATGGGTGCAGAGAACCGCGACCCAAACACTGCGGTACCTCAACGCGACCAAGACGGAGGGCATCCTGCTGGACAAGGACATGGGGGAGGACACAGATGGAAGAAAGAGTAGAGGAGCGGGCTTGGAAGTGATTACGGATGCGAGCTTCGCGCCTGGCGGCGAGATTAGCCATGGCTGTGTAATGGTCAAATGGCAGGGATCAATGCTGGCGTGGAGATCTTCGAGGCAGAGCTTCCCTACGCTATCGACAGCCGAGTCCGAGCTGATGGAGATGATAGAGGGAATGGTTCTTGGGGACTCGGTAGACGCGTTGATCCAGGAGATCAAGACGGAGATGGACTATTTGCGGACGTTGATCGGGGACAACCAAGCGGCGGTCTCGCTGTGCACAGGAGATGCTGGATCGTGGCGGACGCGTCATCTTCGTCTGAGAGCGTTCTACGTGAGATGGAGAGTGCAGATGGGGGACTGGCGGATAGTGCATCGGATGGGCGCCAATCTGGTCGCCGACATGGGCACGAAGTGTCTGCCGGGAACTCGCCTACGTGATCTGCGCAGGATGGCAGGTTTGGTGGAGATTGGAGCACCAAAGCCAGAAGAAGGAGGAGCCCTGGAGGTGGACCTGGAAAAAGGAAAGGCAGCGTTGGCCATTTTGGCATGCTGCATGCAAGTCCAGGCAGTGGCGGCGAAAGAGGAGAAAGTCGAAGAAGAAGATCAGGGAGACTACAACGCCCTGGTCGGCTTCGGCATCCTGGTGGCCCTCTTCACGGCTCTGGCAATCAAGGTGGCGGCGATGGTGAAAGAGGCATGCGAGAAGAGAAGCAGAGAGGAATATGCATCTATAAGGGCGATGCGTGGACACAACAAGATGCCGGCGGGTGACGAGGAAGAGGAGTCGGAAGAAGAGGCTTCATCGTCGTCGAGAGCATCGGCATCAACTACAAGGAGAAGATCCACTACTACCGGAGGTGGCGGAGGGTCGGAAGCATTGGGTGCTAGATCAAAAGCAGCACCAGAGGCAATGAGGAGGCCGTTGGAGAAAGGAAAGGGTGGAATCGGCTCTGGAAAAGGAAAAGGGAAGCCGATCGTCAATGCACCATGGAGGAGAGATTATGCGAGGAGACACCCCACTCCGCC
>CAUJNA010000076.1:157898-177898 GCA_963377175.1 Effrenium voratum
ACAAGAACGTTCCACAGTATGCTTTAGTTGTGATTGACATCTTCAGTAAATTAGCAGATGTAATACCGATGGATGAAAGAGACGGAGAGCACGTTTTGAAGGCGCTTAGAGCAAGTTCTAAAAAGATGGGTTATCCGATGTCTGTGTATTCTGATGATGATGGAGCGTTTGCAACCAGAAACCAAGTGCAGGATTTCTTCAACAGCGAGGGCATCAAACACATAATAACGAAGACACACGCAAATGTAGCCGAACGTTTCATTAGGACAATGAAAAGCAAATTCATGATAGAGCTAGGTTTAATAATATGAAATGGACCGATGCCTTAACACCAGCATTGAAACAGTATAACAGCACATTACACTCGTCAACAAGGATGACACCAACCGAAGCACACAAGGACGACAATGAAATAAATGTAAAAGTCAATCTGAAACTACGAGAAAAGAACAAAAGAAAATATCCCAAAATACAGGAGAACGATAAGGTAAGAGTGTTTCAAAAGAAAAGGGGTAATTACACCGACAGAAAAGAGTATAACTCTAAATGGTCTAATAAAATATTCAATGTTGATAAAATGATATTATGGGCAATAAAACTTACAGAGTAGCAGGAATAAACAAACCACTTCTGAGACACGAAATTTTGTTAGTTAATGATTAAACATATTTCTTGGTATCTTCAATATACTTGACTTGGTAGAAATCCAGACTTGATTGTTTAGGTTCTTTAATAACTTTTTCATTAAGTTTTTTAATATATACATTTCGTTTATTCTTGTATTCAGTGCTCTCTCTCTATCATCTTCTTTTGGTTGGTAATTATTAGTATTATTGTAAGCTGGTTTCTTCATACTTTCTAACAGTTGATAAATGCGTGTATTTTGTTCCATGATTTCATCAATTTTCAAAATGAGTTTATCCACACCTTCAATACATACTATATTATAAAACTAAAGTTTTAAAACTAAATATTTTAATTTCGAAGGTCTTTGTTACTTAAATGTTTAAATTCTTCGCCTTCTACCATAAGTCTAACAATGTTATCTAAATCTTTTTGAGTATGTCCACACACTAACGCTTCGTCTAGATATAAATATTCATAGCTAAGACAAAAAAAATTAATAAAAAGTTATAGTGTTTAGTTTGAGTACGAGTTAAGACTATTTTACAACCACACTTACAAGTATAATAACTAACACCATTATAATTATTGTCTCCAACTTGTTTATCTAATTCAAGTGCACCAAAATGTAAATGTGTTAAACTTGAAAATTCAACCATATACTATATTATTCAACTATACTTTTAAAACTAAATGTTTAAATTATGTTAGTTCTACTCTTTAAACACTATTTTTTCATCATTTGTTTAATAGTTTCCTGCGTTTCGTTATCACCATTTTCCGAGAGTGTTGCATCCTTACCCCATTTAAAAGTTATATTATGAACATCTGTTTCTAAGTTGATACTGTCTTTAGTTTTATCAATATTCATTTTCTTATCATTTTTACTAATTTTGAAACTTGTTGGAATACACGAACATTTACAATTTCCTTTCTTTTGTATTGTAATTCATTCTTAAGTTCTAACATTCTTTTGCATGTAGGACAAACAACCTCAATAACTGATGTTTCTTTAACAATTTCTTCATCAGTTGAAGAAACACTTAAACCTGTCTTATTCTTTTTGTTTTTCTTTTTTGGCATTTATATTAATATTTACATTTCTATTTTTGATATATTGCATTCCTAGCTTAATTAATTCTAATGAATAATAACAACATTTCTAAAATAATAATTCTAATCAAAAGGAGTATACGAAATTATTCAATTTGTAAATCAAAATTCTTAATTATGATGTAGAAATTCATGGAATTGCAATTTCATCAATTTGTAAAAAATATATTTTTAAGAATACTAATGAAATTACAATTTCATCAATTTGTAAAACATAATTCTTAATTATGTTTTAGAAATTAATTAATAATGCTGACTTACAGCTTTGCTCTAAGCAACTTTCATATACAAAAGTTGACGTACAACGAAGTCCTAAGCAACAGAATACTGTTTAATTAGAAAATTCATTTTCTAATTAAAAATATATTATGTTGACTTACAAAAAAGTTTATATTGACAGCGCTCGTAGAATTAGTGGTACATCATCAAATTTCAAAGTTGAATTGCCAGAAACATTACAAACAGACAACGGAGTTCATTGCTACATTCACGAAGTAACATTACCTAACTCGTGGTATTCAATACAGTCAGGATTAAATAATTTACTATACTTTTATTCTTCTCCACTAGTTCCAGATGAAGATAACACAAATGTCCATCATTTAGCATTACAATTGGACGAAGGAGTATATACTGGCACAGAACTAGCGACAGAATTAAAGACAAAAATAAATGGTGTTGTAGATAATACTAATTTCTCAAATACTTATGAAATTTCTGACAGTGTAAAAACAAATAAAATAACGATTTCTTCAAACTATGCCGATAGACAATTTGCAGTATTAACTGATGAACAAATGAAAATAATATATGCTGGTTATATATGGAATGGAAGTTTTGATGCTAATAATTTAAATTCTGTTAATGAAGTTTTAGGAAATTATCAAGTTGCAGTTTATCAATACAATAATCCTTATGTTTCTGGGTTTATCAATCTTCAACCTATTAGAAATATTTATATTCATTCTTCTCAATTGTCTAATTATAACCAAATAAATTTAAGAACGGGTGATAGTACAGTTGTTAAGAAAGTACCAGTCACAGCACCACACGCGGGAATTGTCTTTGATAATGAGTTGAACCCTCTTGATTACTTGGATGTATCAAATAGAAGCTTTAAACAATTAGATTTTTGGATTAGTAATTCATTAGGAAATGAAATTAACTTAAATGGAGTAAATGTATCCCTGTCACTATTGTTTGTGAAAAGCGATGTTATTTAAATATCTTCTTTAATTTTTCCATTTAGAAAATATATAGAATATATTATATGTCAAGTATTGAGGTAGTAGATGTTAATAATGAAACTAAAACAGAAGAAGCACCTATTAATAATGAAGTTGTTGAACAAAATGAAACAGTTAATGAACCAACGCCAGAAGAAGTTAAACCAGAAGAAGTCAAACCTGAACCAAAAGCAAAAGCATTACCAAAAGCGAAAGCATTACCAAGAACTAAAAAAGAAGTTGAATTAGTAGAATGTGAACAATGCTCTAAAAAGATGACATTGAAAAGTTTGAGACACTCACATCCTAAAAATTGTAAAGGGGCACCTACTGAATTATTACCAGTTAATCCACAAAAGAATTTTAGAAAAATTCAACCAGAAGTAAAAGAAGAAATTAAGAATGAGATTAAACAAGAAGTTATTAAAGAAACCATTAAGAAACCCACAGCGACAGAACTATTAACCCAACATTATGAAGAACTGAAACAAACGAAAAAACAAGATAAATCAGATAAAATAAATAAATTAACTTTATCAATGTTTTAAATAATAATCTAATTATTATATATAACAATTATGCTTCTGAGAAGTCATAGAAATGTCGAATTTAAAAGGGCTCCACAAGTAGAACGTTCCTACGACTCAAATGATTTATGGGGCGCTGCTTCAAGAAAGAATTATTTTAAACAACTAAAAGAAACAATGGAAGCGAAACAATCACAAGGAGCATTAATCAAGTATAGAAATGATTTAGCTGAAAGCAACAGAACCGAAAGTTATAGAGAGGGGTTAGACAAGATAAGACGAGAGTTGGACAGCACACGCTCACCAGATGGAATACAGACAACAGAGCAAGAAAGAAACATTTAGAAGAAATGATTAAGAATATTTCGGATTAATCTATTTTCAAAAGAAATTAATATAATATGATTAAATCAATAAATAGACTGAATACAACCAAACCACATGCCATAGGTTCATTAAAATCTCAGCTACACTTAAGACCTTCTTATGATGAATTGTTAAAAGAAACATTAGTAGAAGATGAAAACCGCCCGTCAATTGAAGATGTAATAGATAGAAAGGCGACGAGATACAGATTAAACCAATATGGAAGTCAGTGGGACAACAAGGACAGCTTAGGATTGCTAAATCAGGAAACGATGAAAAGAAAGGAGGAATTAAGAAAAGCAGAGACAACAGCATCGTCTTCTAGAATAACCAGCCGGTCTTCTTCAAAGTCCGCTTTCTCCACACCAGACAGTCCACTGACAGAATATGAAGAGTATGAAAATGATATACAAGCATCATTTGAAGAACAAGATAGACAAGTCAGAGAAAAAAGGGAAAAACTCAGTCCAAGCATACACGAAGATTTAAACAAAGCATCGTCAAGTTCAATACCTGAAGGGGTAGTAGTTCATTCAATGACATCCGATGACGAACTGCCACCTTTAGAACCCATAGAGGAAACAACAACAGCGAAAAAGGGTAAAGACAATGATGATGATGATGATGATAAACAAACAACAATTTCTACCACCGAAATAATGGAAATGCACGAAAAAGCAAACGAGTTGGAATTACAAAATGTCGAAAAGAAGAAGTTGATGACGAACAAATTTTCAAAAATTATTTGACTACTATAAAATGGATGTGGCCGGTGTATTTATCGAAAACTCCGGGAACTATGATGGATAAAATAATTTCAAAACTACATCAATTCAATGTAACAAACGCTGATAAATACGATGAGTTCAAAGAATTATTAGATGAATATAACAATGCAAGCACAACAGAAAGAAAAGGAATTCGTACTCGGTTAGAAACATATTACAAGGACAACGTTTATAACAAGTACTTCAAACAGAAACCAAGTTCATCAACCCAACAATAAACAAAATCTATAATATTTAAATATGACTGATAAAGATTATGGATTAAGAAGAAGGAAAACTTTTGATGAAATGCTGAAAGAAGCGATGACACCCGAAAGACGGGCATTTGACACATCAATTAACGATATAGACTTTGACGATTTTGACCTTTCAAAATACGACAGGAGACTACGGTTGAATGCTAGGGCTCAAACTGATAAACAAGTTTTATTACACGAATTGACACCAGAAATGTTTGATGAAATACCGCCAACATCACAGTTGTATGAAAACAATGAGGCAGACACACAAACAACGCGATATGTAGCAAAGGAGTTAGATGATGAAAAATTCAGTGATGTAATTACAGACAAGAGTGAGGAAAATAGAAAGTCAGAAGATGAACCAAAAGACGAAAAGCAGGAAGATTTACAAAGTCTTCATTTAACATGGTCATCGTCATCAGTATCAACCGAAAAAATAAGAAAGAGGAAAGTCGAGAAATAAAGTCGTTAAGAAACATATTTTTAGGTGGAGAAGACAAGAGCGTATTTGAACTATTCCAACGAGGTGAGAAGTCATCCACTCCATCAGAACAATCGCGAGAACAAGAAGAAGAACAACCGAGGGCTTCTTTCTGGTCAAGACGACAGGTAGAAGCGAGAAGCAGAAGCCGCTCACCAGAAGAAAGAGCAAGAGGTAATCAAATGACCAGAAGACAATTAGAAACAAGAAGCAGGAGCAACTCACCCCAAGAAATAGCACGAGGTAGTGAATGGACGAGGGAACAAATGGAAACAAGAAGTAGGAGCAGAAGCCCAGAAAGCACAAATACAAAAAGTAGCCGAGGCAAGAAGAAAAAATAAAACTACTTAAAGAGAAAACGTGATAATATAGTAAAAATGACAGGAATTTTCATTAATGGTAATAGAAAACAGAGAATAACGAATGACGAATTTGATGTAATGGTTGAACTTATGAAAGCGGAAAACGACTTAGTCTTACAGAGAATGAGCGAGAAGGTTAGCGAGAGCGACGACCAACTAATGAGATGGAAGGACGACCAGAAGACCTACCACCAGAACTACTACAACAAAAACCTAAAACAGCCTTACACCTGTGAGGACTGCGGAAGGACGATATCAAGCAAGTCCAACCTATCCAAACACAAGAAAAGCAATGTGTGCAATAAAAACAAAAACCTCCCTTTATGAAAGGATAAATCATTAATCTTATTAAAACTCATTAATAAGATTAATGCGTTGAGTTTCAACCCGGAGCCCAGTTTCTCCAACAGGCAACCCCTACCCAAAACTACTTAAAGAAATATTTACTATATACAATATAGAGTATAGATATATGGTGTCAGTGTCAGAAGAAAACATCATAGATTTCATTATAAAAAGTCAACAAGGTGAACTAATACAAAAAGAAGGGAAACAAACACAAAAACTCAAAATAGGAGACAAGACCTACAGATACAGTAAGAACAAACCCACTTCGAAGGTGTTGAATACCAGACTAAAGGAAGTGGCGAGCAGCGATGGTTACAGACAACATAGTCTTCTAATGAAAGGGGCTAGCTTCATGAAACTCACACGAGGAAGACCCTTACAGGATTATGTCAAGCGTTTCAAATCCAAAATCACAGATCACAGCAAGCCTTCAAGGGCTACGCCAACACATATTCGGTCAGTGATATAAGCTTGAAAGGAACGCAAGGCTTATCATACTTAAAATATCAGAAGCAACGAATGGTAGAATTTCTTAACAGAAACCCGAATATGAAAATCATTGTTGAAGTGGATTTGGCGTTAAAGAACACTGACAACGAAGAGATACGGCGGAGGCTGAGAACTAGGAGATACAATGTTCATAACCCTGAAGAGATAAACAGTGTTTTAAACAACATAGCCCACGACATAGAGGTTCAAATTGAGATAGCCGAATTCATTCAATCAGGTCTTGTTCTTCTTAAAGTTGGAAAGCTGGTGATAAGTTATGACAGATACAATCCTACCCGTGGCTCTTCTTAGATTCCATTGCCCGACTGGGTGGCGAACAAAAAGGCTTGTGTCAATATTAAAAACAATGATGAGTTGTGTTTCAAATATTCCGTTCAATGTGGTTTTTATGAGCTATACAAAAAAGACCATCCCTGTGATATGTATCATTATACAAAGTATGTTGATGACCCGACGAAGAAAGGCACCAAAGGTGACAAGTTTATTAAATGGGACAATATAAACTTTCCTGTAGGCAATGATGAGATTGAACAATTTGAAGAACAGAACAAACACATATCGGTCAATGTTTATTACATCAATCCTGATACCAATAGTAAAGCAATTTTATTATACAAAAGAAGCAACAACTCCCAAGCACAGCAAAAGATTGATTTAATAAAGCTGACTGGAGAAAATTGCAACTCACACTATGCCTACATCAAGAACTACAACAAGCTGATGGGAAGCCAAACCAACAAAACAAATAGGAAAAAACATCATTGTAGGACGTGCTCACACGGTTTCAAGTCAGAAGAGTTATTAAAACAACACGAAGAACAGGGTTGTCTAGCGGTTGAAGGACAACAAATAGAAATGCCAGAGGTAGGAGCTACCATTGAATTTAAGAACTATTTTAAGAAACTGAAAGCGCCTTATGTCATATATGCAGACTTTGAATGTCTAACAGTACCCATTGATGTTAAAAGCAAATCGACAAAAGCGACAACCACATCATATCAAAATCATCGCCCTTGTGGTTTTATGATTAATGTAGTCAATGCCATCACTGGAAGCAGTGAGCCCTATTTATACAGAGGCGAAGATTGTATGGATAAGTTCGTTGAGAAAATGAATGAAGTCAGAGATGATGTAATAAAGAAAATGAAGGAAGTGAAAGAGATAATCATGACTGAGGACGATAAAACAGATTTTGACACTGCTACTAAGTGTTTCGTTTGTGGAAAGGGCTTTCAGGAAGGGGATAAAAAAGTTAGAGACCATTGCCATTTTACTGGTAAATATAGAGGTTGTGCTCATGATGATTGTAATCTTGCTTTTAGTATGAGATATTATAAAATACCAGTCTTCCTTCATAACCTGAAAAACTATGACGCTCACTTAATCATCAACAAGGCACACGAACTGAGCAAGAATGCTAAAATCGATTGCATCGCACAGAACAGCGAGAAGTTCATAACCTTTGGTTTTAAAAACCTTTGTTTCAAGGACAGTTTTAGCTTCTTATCGTCTTCGTTGGATAAGTTGGTAAAGTTGAGTAAGTATGAAGATGATAAAAGGCGTGAGAACTGGAAGAACAATTTTAGATATAGTGTTAGAAATCCATATGTTAAAACCGATGAAAATTTGGACTTGTTGACTGAGAAGGGGATTTAGCCTTATGACTATTTTGATAGTTTTGACAGATTTACTGAAAGAAACTTACCACCAAAAGAAGCGTTCTACAGTAAATTAAGTGAGGAACATGTCAATGACAAAGATTATGAAAGGGCACAAAAGGTTTGGAAACACTTCGGTATTAGAACATTAGGACACGATTTGTATTTGAGAACCGATGTCTTATTATTGACTGATGTTTTTGAAAACTTTAGAGACTTATGTATGGAATACTACGGCTTGGACCCCGCACACTATTATACCCTTCCTAACTTCGCTTGGGAAGCTATGTTGTTGAAAACTGGTGTTGAAATTGAGCAGTTGCACGATAAAGAAATGTATGAGATGGTTGAACAGGGAATGAGAGGAGGCATGTGTCAGGTCAGTCATAAACTGGCTGAGGCAAACAATAAGTATATGGATGAAGCCTTCGATGAAAACAAGCCGTCAAGTTATATCAATTACTTAGATGCTAACAATCTGTATGGACTGGCGATGTCTCAAAAATTGCCTTTAAAGAACATCAAATGGACAAAGAAAACACCTAACATTGAAAAGTGGGATGAAAAAGATGAGTATGGTTTCATCCTTGAAGTGGATTTGGAATATCCAGAAACACTGCACGACTACCATTCAGACTATCCACTAGCACCGGAAATAATGAATGTCAATGCTAATATGTTGTCAGACTATCAAAAGGAAATCTTCAAAATCTACTATGGAAACAAAGAACCAAAGGACGAGAAAACCAGCAAGTTAATATTAAATTTGAAAGATAAAGAAAAATATGTGGTTCATATCAAGACTTTACAGTATTACCAAAAATGGGTATGAAACTCACCAAGGTTCATAGGATAATAAGATTTCAACAGCGGGCTTGGTTGAAACCGTGGATTGACTTCAACACTGGTAAGAGGAAAGAAGCGAAGAGCGACTTTGAGAAGGAACTCTACAAGCTCATGAACGATAGTGTGTATGGAAAAACGATGGAGGCCAAAAGAAAGCATATGGATTTTGAATTGGTAGATAATGATGCTAGGTATGAAAAATGTGTGAATAATCCTACTTTCAAAAATAGAATTATCATTAATGAAAATCTGGTAGGAGTGGAGAAAACTAAAGCTAAACAGAAATTGGATAAACCCATATTCTTAGGAATGACAGTTTTGGATTTGAGTAAATTACATATGTATGAGTTTTACTATGGTGTGTTGAAAAAGAAACACAACGAAAATATCAAATTGATATATACAGATACTGACAGCTATGTAATTCAAACCTTCACTGATGATGTCGACAAGGATTTTCAAGGTATCAAGCAACATATGGATTTTAGTGATTATCCTGTTGAACATCCATGCCATGACACAACAAATAAGAAGGTCTTAGGAATGTACAAAGATGAAGTCAATGGAAAAATCATCACTAGATTTATCGGGTTGAAACCTAAATCCTATGCTTTCACAATCCACGGCGAGGATGAGGAACACAAGAAATCAAAAGGTGTCGTGAAACATAAGGTGAAAAAGGAACTGACCTATCAGAACTACCACGAAGCACTGCATCACAACAAAAAACATGAAATCTCCTACAACTTCATCAGGAGCAAAACACACCAAATATATTCAATTTCTCAAGTCAAGCAATCACTCAGTAATTATGAGAATAAAAGACATTACTTAGATGCCTTTACTTCTTTACCATATGGACACTATACAATAAAGTAAAATAAATATCTAAGTAATTCTAGTAATATGAAATTATTAGAATTATTTAGTGGTACAGGCAGTGTTGGTATGGTTGCTCGTGATTTGGGCTACAGTGTGAATGCTGATATCAATCAGGATATTCTGAGTTGGAACTATAAAGAGTTTGATGTTGATGATTTTGATGTGATTTGGTCATCTCCTCCGTGCACAGAATGCAGCATAGCGAAGACGAGGGGTGTCCGAAAAATTGAGTATGCTAATAGTATTGCTTTGAAAACCCTTGAAATCATCGACTACTTCAAACCGAAGTGGTGGGTCATTGAAAACCCTGCAACCGGATTGTTAAAGGAACAGCCCTTTATGAGTGGTCTAAAATATTATGATGTGGATTACTGTAAATATGGTATGAACTACCGAAAGAGGACGAGGTTGTGGTCAAACATTGAAACATGGAAACCCAGACCATTATGTAAAAGGGATTGTGGCAAGATAAGAAATGGAAAACATCTTGAAACTGCTCAACGGTTACCAAGTGGTAAAAAGCTTGATTGGGGTGAGGGATACATCAAACACAAACAAGATGAATTGTATAAGATACCCACTGATTTGATTAGTGAAATATTTGTTAGTTTGTTTTAGCCCAACACCCAAAAAGGGGAACAGGGACGAACACCCACCCGAGCCAGAACCTAGAAGGCGACAGCATCGTAGTCGATGAGGACGATGACTTCACAACCTCAGAGTGCGGCAGGTGCGGAGACTATCAAAAGCAGAAACCTCAGAACCTCCAAACCTTCAAAACCTACCTTCCAAACCTTCAAAACCTACCTTTCACATTGTCCTTTTTTCCTTCTTTTTGGTTGGTCTTTGGTTTGTCATCACCATCAGGTTTTTGATGGGAAAATCACTCTGAGCCTTCTTGGCTCTCGGTGATGTCATCATTGATGTCATCGTCCATGTAATAGCGCGGAATGAGCCTCATTTCCAGTGGATGCTGTCGCAATCTCTCCCAAAGGTTCTGGTCATCTTCTTCAATGAAGGGGGCATCCTCATTGTAGCGGAAGACGTACCCGATGACACTCTCATCGAGAAAAGGCATAGTCGCACAGGAACTTGAAATTGAGCTCCTCCACCTCCCACCGCTTCACACGAAGATGAGGTAAGCTATCATAGACACATCGTCTGATGAGATTCAAATCTATTTGTTCCAGTTCGTGAAGCTGTCCACCTACATGTAGGTTGAGCCTCATCGTGAACAATTGGTATTCGTTGCCGTTGTTGAAGAACACCTGAAAGGGAAAGCCCAAAATGTAGAAGGCGACGTCCATGGCGTTATTCATCACATCATCGTGGTCACCGCGTCCGAACTCCATGAAGGCGTCGTTGTCTTTCTTGAGCTCCCACTCGTTCTTGAATGCAACCCACTCCTCCTCGCTGAACTGCTTCTTCTCGGGGCGGTAGTAGCACGCACGAAAGTATTCCTTCTCAATGTGGCTGCTAGGGATACCGAAGTTCACCTCATTCTCATAGGTCTCTTCATAGTCATCGTTCAAGTCTCTGACGTTCCACCCACGGCGAATGACGATTTCCAAGGCGTGCAACCTGTTTTCCAAACTGAGGGTCTCATTCGTCTGTGTGGAAGCGTCCACCATCATTCCAGAACCCTTGTTTCAGGTTGATAAGCTAAAACGTCGAACATCAACCAAGCACTTTGCTCAACCAACTGCTCACAGGTTCGTTCAACTAATGCGGAAGCTAAATGCTCAATCACGTCTTTGTTCCTCTCTCAAACGGTTTCTTACAATGGTTTTATGCTGTTGCTCACCCTTGGCAACGCAACCAATGCTCACCCCAAAGTAGAAATGTTCCTATATGTACAACTGCTCAAAGGTGCATAATGCTATGCTGTGAAGAGCATAATGCTTACAAAAGCATTGCAGTATGCGATGGAGAGCATCCAAAAACAGCATCAAAACACCACCTAAATAAGGGTGTTCAATGTGGTGAAACGCATTGGTCAATGCGAAGTTGAGCACAGGGGTATACTGATGCTCTCAACCACAACCAAGGAAGGAACTATGTAGCATTGAGCAACATTGATGGAACTGTACAACATTGATACCGTGGTGGCTCACGGTTTCATTTCCCGGTCCTCCTTAACCCCAATGGCAACTTCAATCGTGCGAATTAGACAGTCCTTTATGTTAGAACTGTCATCATTGTCACAAGCATGAATTATACTGTCATTGACTAAAGCTTCGCTTTTGCCAATGGCGTGCTCCAACCACTCTTTAGCCTTTATCATATCCTTGACACCTGGATGGAACCTTGCCATCATTGGAAGCTTTACCCCAAGGTTCGATTTGTTGTGCTTCATGTACTTCAAGGCGTCCCGCAAGTCAGACAGCTGCACCTCATCCAAGAAGCTTTTGAAGGTTATACTGTCCTTCGTCAAGTTTTGAGAGCAGGCGTTGAAGGTGTTCAAGAAGGACTGCTGTGTAGGGTTGGTCACGTTGGGCTTCACCTTCAACATATTCTTCTTGGTCTTGGGAGCCATTGCAACTGTCAAAGGCTGAGCCACTGTCTAAGAAACACGTTAAGCAAAAATTGCTTCGGTTGTAACAGTCAGAAATGAATGCAAGCATCACATCAGTATTCAAGAAGACATAGAATGAAGCAAATGATGAAGCTCTTTTGTCATCGGGTACCGCTCATTGCTACACACCACCTACCAACGATCATAGCGTCGCCTCGACGTGAGGTCAAGCCGCTTGAAGTTGTCATAGTGGCAGACAAAACTTGATGGACTTCACTGACGCTTGCAATCAGTCATCGTCGCTGGATGGTGTGGTGTCATCTTCATCAGCACCAAACGAAGGCAAGAAATCATTGACGTGTTCAGGAAAGATGACCTTGATGCTGTCACCACTCTTGAACAAGGTGTGAACCTGTGTGCGGTTGTTTGAAGCAACCTTGTCAATCACAATCTCGCGGGAAACCGCTTTTGGTAGTTTCTTGTAGCCCTCATCGACAAGCGCCTTGTTGAGCTCCTTGAGTGCCAAAGAGCAAAGCCCCGCCAATGTCTCATCATTCTTTTCAACGATTAGGTCAACTTCAAGCTTGCAAGCCAGGAAGTGAGCCTTGATGACAAACGTCTCCTCCATGTCATTGGTCTTAATGGGCTTAGTGGGCTTGTCCTTGAGCTTAATGTCCACAATGGTCTTCATCCCACCAAGACGTGCAAGCTCGCTCTCAAGCTCAGCCTTCTCGTACTCAGCCTCCTCATTTGTGAAAGCCTCACCTTGTTTTGATAATCCTCGTTGGGAGTGACAAGTGGGATGGACACCTGATGCCGTGGAACTTCTTCACCTTATTCTTTGCTTGGGGCAAGGCTTTGGCTTTCGAAGATGGCTTCTGGTTGGATGAAGAAGCAACCACTATCTCACCATCACCTTCGGATAAGCCGACATCACACACAAGTGAATGCTAAGGAGTCACTCTTTCTCGATCAGAAAAATGCTACGATTTGGTATTCATAAGCAAACAATGAACGTGAGCAGACTGTTATGAGTGTCTCTCTCTCTCTCACACTGACTGGGTTGCCCGACAATAATGCTGATGACGATGGAGTCGAAGCAGCGGAGTGGGCACGATGAAGAACAATCCACAACAACCGCCCAAAAGCCAACCCATGAAACCACAGAAAGTCCTAACCTCTTTCAATCAATAAAACTAAAAGTTGAAATCTGGAACGAAACAGGGGACAAAATCATCAATTCGTTACCACATCCATATCGTTATTTCATGCCCCCAAAATCAGCCTTTTAAAAACGAATAAGGTGGTACACGTGTTGAATTGTGAAATAACAAAAACAGAACAGGCAACCATCTACCCCCGACCCCCTAGGACCAGCCTTTTCTACATTTTTTTTTGGGGGGGGGTTAGGGTGTGGCATTCGATGGTGTACTGTTTTAGGCCTTGCTTTGTTTGGAGTTTAAGGATTTGAGAGCTTGGGGGGTCAGGTTTTGTGTGGCTTTGGTGGGGTTTGGGTGTGCGGGTTTTCGACTTTCTATCAGTTTTAGGCCGTGTTTTTTTACAATTTGAGGGTTTCAGGGTTTGGGAGAATTAGGATGTCGGGGTATTAGATGTGTCACAGTTTAGGCTGTGGGTCCCTAATAGAAAAGAAACTGGGTTTTAGGGATTGGGGTTTAGGGTGTGGGGGCACTAGACTGTTCTATTTGGGCTTTGGGTTGTTTAGGGTAGGGTTTGGGGGTTCAGGTTTTGGAGTCGTGGGTTGCAATTGCAATTACCCAGCAACTTCTTACACAAACCCTCTCTCAGCAGCAGGCCTGTAGTCAACATGTGGAGGTTGAGGGTCAAATCAACCACCCTCCCACCAAATAACATGGAACCTGAGGGAAATGGTCCCTTTAAAAGGACATGTGTCTTCCAGAAAAGCCCGAACGTCAGGTTCCATGTGTTGCTTGGGAGGCTCGTGGCTTCCCAATCTGCGAAAACTGGTCCACGGCCCGCACGGCTCGACGGCTCGGGCCAGCCAGGCCCCCCACACCACACCCATCAAACCCCCCAACCCCTCAGCCATGAGTGCTTCAATTACGCGAGGGCTCCATGCTTCATTCCACGAAAAAAAAAAAAAAAAAAAAAAAAAAACATGAAGCAACTCAGTCAGATTCCTTCCACCGTCAGAAGAGTCGCGCGCGCCAACGCGTGGAGGTGCGTGGGGAAAATACCGAATGAAGCAGGCCGCTGAGAAAAATGACTGGATCACGGCACCAACACCAGGAGCCCAAAGAGTCCGCCGTAAGAAATCCGTTGAGCTCATGTGCCACCTCTACAAGGGATTGGCGAATCTGTTTCTATGTTAGGTCCGCTTTTGTCAAGACACCCCTGCAACTTCGTGAAGAATTCCTCCAACCCATTCCAAGCCTTCTAGGTCCTGAAACCCCTGACTCTCAATGGGTTGCACTTCCCCTTGGTCTGCTTGCTTTTACTATAACAATATTCTTCCAAAAAGGGGAATGCAATCCAGCAAAATTAAATCAAAAGTAATCCTTTTGCCGGGGGAGGGGAAGGGTACCGAGCCTTAAGAAAGACACCTAAATGGAAACGATCAGATGCTTCAAAGAACGCTTGGGGTGAAAGGGGGGGGGGGCTCTGCCCTTTGGGATTTCTCAATAGAAATCCCAAAGAGTTTGGGGGTTCCGGTTCCCATGTGTGTCTTGTGTTAGGAAACGATAAAAAGTAGGGAAGGAGAGCAGGAGACATGGTCTGGGTTGACTGGAGGGAGCCGGGAGCGGGCCCACCAAACTTGGTTCACTCAAGAAAGAGTGTCCCTTTGAACCCTCACAAAAAATGACATGCCTCAAAATGACACGCAAACAGACTGGTTGACTCCTTTGAGTGGTTAAAGCAAAAACAAAAGAGGCAAAAAGAGCACCCTCAAAAAGCGACACGCTCCTTTCTTGAGACACCACCAAATCGAAGCCGGCGATCCCATCGATCCGGTCCTTCGCCTTGGTCTTGAGGCCCATGAGTCGGACCACCTGAGCCCCGACGGAACTCGGGTCCCCAGGTTTGACGTCTTTCCTGGGTTGGAATTAGGACCCCAGCAAACAACATATGTTTTGCCTGGTTAATGGAAAACAAAGGTAACCCCAAAAAACGCAAAAAAGTAAAAAGGGGAACTAATTCTGGGGAAGTTTCTAGGGGTACCTTTCATGCGTTAGTGTGCGAGGACGCTCTTCACCACTACTTGTCTATTCATGACTCCCGCTCACACACTCCCCATCCTTTCCATCCGAATCTTTCCAGAAAACCTCCGGAATCCCAGGGATAACGGATCCGGTTCTTTGGAAGGAAGGCTGGTTGAAAAGAATGGTTGGAATCAACCCCTAGAGTCTTGACCCTTACACACACTTGAACTCCCGCCTTCGAGTACAACCTACACACACACACACCTTGGGCGTTGGCTTCAAAACAAAAATACCAGCTGGAGCGATATGGAATAACATTCCAGGTGTTGGGAATGAACTGGAAGAGGATTCCCTTCAAGGAAACCATGGGGGATAGGTTATAGGGGCCATTCCCTCATTCCCTGCTGAGAACCAGCAACCTTTCAGGGGAAGGTGCGGGAAACCCAGCAACCCAAGTGGGACTTCCCGCGCGCACAAGTTCACCAGGCTTCCTCCTGGAACACCACTGAAAAGATCAAATATGGCTGTGGGTCAAAATTAGGTACCCAAAATGGCTTCCTCCTGCAAGGTCTCTTGACAGGGCCATAACAGAAACCCGGGATTCATCAACCCGGGTTGATTCATTCGGGGATAATTATCCTTTTATGGAGGGAATCACTTTTGGAGGAAACATCCCCTTCTAATCCTTTTGGTTGATCTTTTTGGTCGACAAGTGAGTGTAGGTTTGCATTCGAGCAAATGATGAGAAAGTTTCGCTGGGCGAGCCTAAAAAAGATCAAAGTCACCCGAAACTCGCCCGCAGGAATCCAAGATTCACCTTGGGGCCGCCAAGCATGGCAACCATGCTTGGTACATCCAACATGTCTCAAAAAAGGTCGACAACTGCATATGGCCGAATAAAATCCTTCAAAGCCTGCAAGGTGTTTCTCAACCACAAGCGACGTCCAATTGGACCTAAAAGGAACCTTTCCAGCTCGGCCCGCCTTGGCGTAGGCGAGGTTCTCGGTGACGATCTTCCCCATCTCGGGGAAGTGCCAGCCGTACCTTCGACCGAACTCCACTGGGCCAAACTTCCAGTCCTCAAATGGGCGTGCGCTTTCTGGGGTGAGGCTCGGTACGCCATGGTACGCCTGCGCTTTGAAAGACGGTCTGAAAGGAAAACCAAAAGGAAACTCGCGCTTCTTCTTCTTCTTCTTCTTCTTCTTCTTCTTCTTCTTCTTCTTCTTCTTCTTCTTTTTGGGGGTGGGGGGGGCAGGGATATCCCGCCCCATTTTGAGACAAACCCAAATTATTTTGAAATGAAGCGCGCTGCTTCCATGTGTCAGGGTGCTAATATGTCGCCTTATGCCCCCCAAGAGGAGATATGATGTGGGTATCAAAATCGATGGGGTTTGACAGGGTGTTGATTTGGTTGGATGGTTTCCTGGTGTTTCCTTCCCGATCCGACTACATGAGTAACCAAGGGAACCACCCTTTAAAGGCCAAAAAAAACATTGCTGTTGAAAGGGTAGCTGGGATCCACTGGGTCCGAATCACATTCTGAGAGTTCTCTCATTTGCTAAGGCGAATTTGCTTGCCTCCCGTCCAACAAGTTACTGGGCCCTCAGATAAGTGTCTAAAGATCGCATCTTATGTCCACATCAAATGAGCTTTGTCGTCTGGAAACATACCCCCTGCTCAGTCATGGAAGCGGACAGCTTTTGGCCTTTTAAGAGGACTCCAGTCTTCTCAAATCCTCCTGCCAGCTTCCATGATTGGGAAAACGCGGAGTGCCCAGCATCCACTTCCCTGTAACCCAAGACTCGGGGCGTTTTGGGAACTCACCGGCCGAGGAAGATCTCTCAAACTTGGACCCCCGAAACGGGTCGCCGGGCATCCAACAGCCAAAAAGAAGATCACGCTTTGAAGCGAGCAACTCGGACTTTTCAAAAAAGGAACTCGCGCTTCTCCGACGTTTGGAGAACCCATGGGCGATCACTCCGGCGATCCATTCGGCTCACCACTCGCGCAGTCGCATGGCGAAGTTGTTGAGCTCTTTGTCCAGGTCGTCCAGGAGTCCCACTGCCTGAGATTTGGGCTCGCTGGCTCGGTGCTCGGTACCCTTTTTGGGCACAGGGACACTTCACGCGTTTGGCCTCCCAAAGAAACCTGGGACGAAACCAACTGCATTTCGATGATTCTATGATAACTGACTTAAAAGACAATGCTCCAAAGAACAAAAACTGACAACAACAGAAAAGGCAAAATCGCGGACGTTGTTGAAAAAGCCCAAAGAGGCGTTCACGCGTTTCACACACTCCCCACATTGGCTCTTTCTCTCTGCGCCTGGATAATCATCGTGTCCACCTTGTCTGGGGAAAACTTGAGCTTGAAGCGAGACCTTAGCTGCAGGGATGCAAATGGGTTTACGTCTCAAAATAGGATAAGAACCCCCTCCCCCTGCCCAAAGACATGAAAAATCCCTCCCCAAAACAAAAAACACACACAAAGGGGGGGGGGGGGGGGGGGCCTGCCCATTTTTCCCCCCTTTAAACAATAGAAAAGCAGGTCCTCAACAAAACGACACGAAAGCCGCCGATCACCGAGCGCATTCTTTTGCTAGCTGAGAGGCAGTGTGTGTGCCAAGCCCAGCGACATCGACTTCACCTGGCGGGGGAAAGGGAGCTTCGAACCGGCGGAAGCTGACAGGGATTCTGAAGACAGTCCTCAGCGTAAAAGCTGTCCACTCCCATTGAATCTGGTTGTGAGACGTGAAGGTTCACTGGTGCTTCACCGCTTCACTGCTGCGGGCGCTTAGTGGGCGTTCGTCAAACCTGCGTTTGTTTGGCCTATGGTCATGGCTCCCTTAACCGCTCACCCCAAGGAAAGGAATCGGTCTTTTGCCCATGGCACATATGGTCCAAACTTTCAGGCGAACGAATTCCAGCGAGTCGACTTCCAGGTGCTTTTGCCCCAATTTTCACCACGTCAGCATGTCTGCTCTGGCCTCCGACTCGTCGAGTCCTTCAATCAATTCAGTCCTGAGCGAGCGGCAAAACGTCAACCACAGCCGCCCCCCCCCCCCCGACCCCCACCCCCGGTGTAGGTTTCCTGGCCGATACAAACAAGCAGATACTCACACCAAAAAAGGCGCACAAAGGTCCACCCGAGCGTATATCCGCATGGTTCGGACTCGAAGCTTGGCTTTGGATTGTGACACGTCAGAATAACTCAAGATACTTTTGACCCATCAATCAACCCGTGTTTCACCAGTTTCCATGGACATTACCTCCTTCCAACTTAGGCTGCTTTCCATGTGTGCTTGCAAATTCCTCCAGATTGGGCGCATCTTCTGATGTCTGTGTGTGTGTGTGGTGTCAGTTGCGGTTTGGGGAGGATGATCACCCTGTGACCCTGATTGCGACCAGGTGGTGCAAACACACACTGACACAGATGTATATACACATGCACAAACTGATGCTTTACTTTGCCGCTGGGGATTGACTACTTTTGGACCGCGGGAATCCTTCCATAGGCAAATGGGACTCGGAGCCCGGCAAGTGCAGGCGCACGCCGCGCATGATCTCCTTCAAGTTCTCGCTCAGCACGGAGACCTACGCTCTCCTTTTGGAGGAATCAATCCTAAGCTGCCCTCTCTTCAAGAATCATGGAATGGGCAAGGTCGCCCAAATGGAAAATCGTCGTCCATGATTGTTGGCAGGAGGGTCTGCAGCATACATCCAACATGCTTTCACCGAAGTAAAAACGGGTGAGGTTGTGTTGTTTAGGGTACTCCCTTCTGTTTGTTTGTTGTTTTTCTTTTTAGGCAAACCACAAACCCAAATGAGCGATTTCAATGCGAAGTAGTACAGTACAACTAGGTTCTCTAAGGCTCTCAAAAATACCCCTGAGGAACTCTCTGAACAGCAGACTGGTCGCCGGAACTTGCTCCGTGGGGAGAAGGTCTCATCCTAATCGCGTCGCCCTGGACCAACACGTAGACACGGCGGAGAGATTAGGCCTACTTGCTTGATATTTAGACAGCATTCACCCGCCTTTCAGCGTCGAAACGCGGCGCTAAGCCAGCAACCCTAGCCCCCGCCCCAAGACCGGGTTCGGGCCCAAGACCAAGAGTTTCAATCAAGTAGTGCCAAACAAAGCACCTAATTCGCGCTTGAGGTCGTCTCTGGAGGCTGCTGCCCAAACGAAGCCTCGACGCCCAGCTTTTTGGTGATGTTAATTCCCAGCTGCTTGTCGAGCACCTGACGAACCAAGCTCTTCGAACCAAGCTCTTCGGATTGTCGACCTGGAGGGGAAAATGAGATATGCACGAATTTTGATTGGGGACCCTTTG
>CAUJNA010000076.1:182898-205398 GCA_963377175.1 Effrenium voratum
GTCTTGTTTCCCGCGTGCGAAGTGATTCGGCGGCACTGGGCCTGGATTTATCATGGAATAAGACACCCTCAATGGCAATGTGTTGGCTTGTGAAACTGTTCGGTGCCACACATTTGGCTCGGAATTTTCAAGGGGACTTTGGTGGACATCAAAATTCCGGTGGGACCACTTTGGAGGTTCGCCATGAATATTCATAGCCATTTGTTGTTGCCCCCCCCTCCAGGCAAAGACTGTGAGAAGCGGGGGGAAGTTAGTGCCCTCTAAGTTGTGATTTGAAGGGTTTTGCCACCCCAAAAGAAATAAACTGAGCTCCTCAAAATGTCACCACTTCAAAGGACCCAGGGTTGGGGGGGGGGGGGTGAATCCTATGATTGTAGAGTCCTTACAGGATACATCCAAAAAGAGCCTGCTTTAAAGGAATTTGGATCCTCTAAGTCTGCAAGGTTATTTTTGACTGGCCCCTATGCATCTTTTCAGGAAGAGAGCCCTGGCTTCGGGTCACCCGCATATGGTGGATGCCAACTCAATACTGCAACTCAGGGAATCAGGTTGCCCCACCAATTCACCATACCTTGCCATGTTTTGTTTTTCCTGTTTTTGTCATGCACGATTTGCTTGAGAGCATGTCTCAAAAGCAAAGTATTCCCAACCATGCTTGTTCTCCCTGCTCTAATGTAGCCTTCGTCTCCAAGTTTCCTGAACCTTTCAGGAGTCCAAAGGCCTCAGGGCGGAAGATACCCTTCGACAGCCACCCACATCTTCAAAAGGGCGCGTAAGCTTGCCCTGGGCTGAGTCTTTGCAATCAGCAGCGGAGCCCCTTCGGATTTACTAATCCAACTGAGTTCCTTTTGTTTAAACATGTTGAACTAACTAAAAAATGACATTCGCAAATTTCCCTGTATGCTTTAAAGGGAACCCTTCCCAAAACAGACCATGCGAACCGCTCTTAAAAGTGTTTGAGGGGGGGCCAAAACCCCGAAACGCCACTTTGAGGACCACCCCGGGACCGATTGGTCCGGGACCCAGTTCCTTGGGCGAAGCGGCTTCTTCAGGAACTTCTTGAGGCTCTTCCCCACGGCACCCTCCGTGAGCTCCGTGCATGCCTCGGAGAAGGCTCGCAAGGGATGCGCTCGAAGTGGCTCATTGATCCAGCCATTTGTGTGGGATGTGTAGCATCCAACTCTAAACGCTTAGAAAGCTAAAAGTCTCAAAGTATGGAACCAATCCCTCATTCTCACTCGAGAAGCTCTCGTCGGCCTGCCCAAAAGAGACGCGAAAAGTTGTGGGGGGGGGGGGGGGACAAGCTTCATTCTCTGTGTGTGTGGTTGGTCTATTCTTGTCTGAAATGCTACCCTCCATGACTTGCCTTCAAATATTCGCCCCCCCCCCAAAAAAAACAAAAAGAGGAAAAGGCGATCACCTCAAACTGTCTTTGGTTCCTGTTGGCTTCCCTGACCAGTCCAAACAAGGGGCAGACTTCTTGCATCCAAAAACCACGGCAAAGGCATAATGCTGACCCCATTTTAATCAACCCCAGTTTATGAATAGGGGGGTGTCCCGGGGTGAAATGTGGGGAACCAGACCACTCTTGGAGGGCAACACACACCCTTTCCTATTCATCAACTCGGGTTGAAATTCATCCACATCACCCCAACCACTCTCCGCCCGATTCCGCCAATGATTCTGCTTGGTTGACGTTGGAAGGGGAGCAAAAGTTCCAAAATCTTACTAGTTCAGCGCTTGGATTTCACCCACTGAACCACCACAAGCAAAACTGCCACACGCTTCGCAACAACAACCTGGTCTGCGCGCTGTCGCGCCTCCATGGCGGCCTTGGTGTCTTCAAACTTGTGAAAGGCCGTGAGCCCCACCTGCCGCCTTCGAGCCGCGCCAAGGGGTCGTGTGTCGTTGACGCGACCGCCCGGTCACTCCTTACATGCTCCAAATGCGTGGCTTTCCTTCCTGGCGATCCTTTAAAGCCCCAAAAGGGTGCCCTGAAAACAAGACACGCCCATGTATTGCTCGTCTTTGGAGGAAAACAAAAAGGAAACAACAAGGAAACCAACTTTAGATGTGTCACCGTGTCCTTTTCTTTGCGGTTTTAAAGAGAAACCAAAAGGAAACTTGGGTGTGGCTCGTCACAAGAGGGGAACCCGAAAAATAGCCTTTGGTTGCCCCTTTGGTTTTTCTTTGAACCAACCCCAAGAAGTGTAGCGAGCTTCAAAACACACCAATGGAAGCCCCATGATGGATGGGTTGGCGGTTCTCTAAATGGAATTGGAACAACGGAAACATGTACGTGGAGCTTCCCTTGCCGCCGTACCAGTGTCTTCTTTGCTTGCGGATGTGGAAAAAATGCTTCGCAGGGTGTTCTCGGCGATCAGCCGTTCGTACCTAAAAAAAAGGAGTTGTCGGCCTTCGAGCCTAAAATCCACCAAACCCCCGAGATTGAGAGCTGATGCATTTTAGAGTAGGGCAATCTCCAGAATGGATTCCTTGTGTTGGTTGCCGTTTCATGTGAGGAAGCAACTTTTAGAGGACCAGGACCCCGTCCAAAGAACTCAAGCTTATGGGGGCTGACCAAAAGGTCGACCATGAATTGGGAAACCACGAAAAAAAGATTTGATATTTCAACCACATGGAACCAATACCCATGGCCAGGAGTATTGATCAGCCCCCGCGTGGTATCTCAAGGTTTTTGTTCAACCACAAATAATGCCACCGAACACCTGCAGAGCTCAACCGGCCCTTGCCGGCCGGGGGATGTTGGCGGGAACCCTAACGAGTTGCTTGCGGCACTTTGAGGTCTGGTCTCCTTCTCAAACACGAGTCATGGTCATTGAGCCCACTTCCCCTGCGGCTGTTGTGGACTCTAAAAAAGCAAGCTGGACCTGGGACAATGTAGGTCAGGCATAGACAATGAGTCAAGCTTGACCTGTCTCAATAGCTTGTGACAAGCTGATTTCTGATTACACACCATCAAGGCCAGACCTTCTTAGGAAGAGCAAAGGGCATCGGCATGACGGATCGAAGATTAGATCTCCGCAGCAAGTCTCCTGCCCGGTTCAACTGCCAGGCTTGAAGAACACCGAAAGCCTTGTTTTACTCCCCTGCAAGTTAAGCATGGAATAAAACCAATTTGGGGGAACCCCACTTCAGGCGAGCTGGCACCCTGGGGCGGGCACTGCGCATCCGCACTCGTCTTAAACGAATCATAGATCGTATCCGCATCCGCCTGCGCAGAGATCCGGATGCAAAGCGCTGAGCATCTTAGCTGTTCGTCGGCACACGTCCGATGATTCATGCCAAACTTGACGAGTCACTCAGCTTTCCGGTTGCAGTTCCGGGTTCTTTTCAGTGGTAGGATTCTTATAGGGGAACAAATGAAAAAGTGGAGCGTCCAGATCGTACATGGAACGGCTATGGCTCAACCGATGGTACCCAAAAAGGCACCTTGGTATACTAAAACCTGTGTAGCCCCAGCTAGATAACTTTGAGCCACGCCCAAATATCTTATGATGTCGTCAGGTGTTTGCGCAACTTGGTTTCAGATATGCTCGGGAACCAATCCGAGACACAACAAGTTGCCCTCGAATCGCATGGATGCCAGCCGCACCCTCGCACGAATTGTCTCGAATTTGGGCCTTCAGCAGCTTTTTGTTCATCACGCTGAAGAGGGCGTACCTCAGACGTCAAGTGGAACCCCCAACAATGGCCTTTTGGTCTCCTTAGCAAGCCGAAAAAGGCAGAAACCCTTTCCCTTGTTTGCTCAAAAGACGAGAAAAATGTGGCGAGCCTGGAACCAAATTCCCAACCAGCACGCAAAGGCCTCGAACCTGGATTCATCTCTCGGTTGAAACCCACCTGCCACTTAAGCCACACGTATAAAGAGGGACCTCCTTTGCAGAAAGCCAGGCGGAGATACTAGACTTGCAAGTAGAGAACGAAATCCGCTCTACAAAACGGGCATTGGTGGACCCCTGTAGCTGACCGACGCTTTGAGCGGAATGTTTTTGGACAACCCAGTTTTGGGCTTTGCTGATACTGAGCTGTGACCGGCGACCGACTTCTGCTTGGCATTGGCTGTTGGCATTTCTGCATCGACGTGGCCTTGTAGGGTGGAAGCCAAGAATTTCCATTTAGGTACATGGGTGGCGGGCTTCCATTCTTGACCACCTGCCGGTAGACTTGAATCCCGAACCGGTTGCTTCCCCAACAAAGGGAATCCGATTCCTGGGTTTCAGTCCAGCGGGATGGGACCCGGGCCCTGCCGGGGTTTCAAGGAGCAGCAACATGGCCGGCACCCTCAGGGCTCCGGAAAGGAGCCTGGCGAGCCGAGCCGCATCTGGGGACCCCAATGCGACTTCTGGAAACACCGCGCTGTCAACGGGAATGGGCCCACCTTCAGACGGGTTTTGTCGCGTTGGTTCTGAAACCAAGGGTTCAAACATCCGAAATAGAACGCGGCAAGGTGCACGCGCCTGTGACAAGGATGCGTGCCCTGGCCGCGCAACGTCTACATGATGGCTCGAGCTATGAAAAATGCGCATGCCGGACAAGTGAAATCCAAGAACGGCACAATAGCCACGAACCGCACACCAACACTTCCATATCGCTGCCACTGGCTCAGTTGCTTATACATGTTGACCTTCATACTTCCAATGATAAGAACCCTCCGGGTACAAACTATATATAGAATTATATATATATATATTATGTGCATGTGACGCACCAAGCGCAACAATATTCACATCGCAAAACAAATGCAAGGCGGTGAAACCAACCGTCTCCCAAACCATCTACTATGTGAGCTGCAGTGTTTCGACGTTCCTTTTCCGCATGAAACTTGCGATGTATCCACATGAAAACTAGGCACGTTTTCCACACAATGCATTCCTCCGCCGGAAGGTTCTTCTTCTTAGGTTCGGCAGGAGTTTGGTTTCCTGGGTTCGCTGGACTAGCATGCCGTTGCTTAATCCATTTTCGTACAAAATGCATTTGGCACGCAACAGTGACTGAACGAAGGGGTTCTAGAAAACACGCACTGCTCCGACCCAATTTATAAAAAGGCCCTGACAGCCGCACGCGATTTGTTGTCTTGGGTTGCTCCGCTGGTTAGGCGGCGCCTGCCTGCACACCGGCGGTGGCAGGAGAGGATCTTCCCCCGGCAAAAACATAAGAAATACAACCACGAACCAACCGACCGACCGACCGACCGACCAACCAACCGACCGACCGACCGACCAACCAACCAACCAACCAACTAACCATACTGTGGCTTTCGGAGCGCACGGCAAACAAGGTGTAAGAGCACAGGGCGTTCGTTCATGGCTAAACGCTGCGGGCTTACAGCCTCAGCGGTGTGAATTGCAAAAAAGGGTGGACAGGGAGGGCTCGATCAAAAACAGAAAGGTGTCATGTTCGGCGCAAGGCTGCATGTCTAGGAGTAGAAAGAAAGGGGGGGGAACAAAAACGCCCGTCGCGTGCTAGGAAACACATTGTTTCTACCCATTTACAGAACAGGTCCTGACAGGACGCACCATTTGGCCTTGGGTTGCGCGAGCATACGTCATTTTTAATGAGCATTGGTCTCTTGAACCAAACTGGCCAGAACTTTGCAAATGTTTACGCGCAAACTATCCAACCACATAAACACACAAGCACACACACACACAAATACACAAACACAAAAACATACAAACACGCAAACACACAAACAAGCAAAGACGCAAAGACGCAAAGACGCAAAGACGCAAAGACGCAAAGACGCAACCCGCAAACCTGCAAACACGCAACACACGAGCACACAAGCACACAAGCACACAAACACACACACACACACACAGACAGACACAGACAGACAGACAGACAGACAGACAGACAGACAGACAGACAGACAGACAGACAGACAGACAGACAGACACACAGACACACAGACATACAGACACACAGACACACACACAGACACACACACAGACACACACAGACACACACACACACACAGACACACACAGACACACACAGACACACAGACACACAGACACACACACACACACACAAACACAAACAAACACACACAAACGCACAAGCACACAAGCACACAAGCAAAACCCTTATTTTTTTGACGCCTTTTTGACTCTCAGGAAGACATGACAGTCCTTGTTCGGGTAGAAGGGCGGAACTTGTGGGCAAGCAACCTCACCCGTTGGCCGCCGTAATGTTGGTTGCCGTTTGGTTGCCGTTTGGTTGCCGTTTGGCTGCCGTGATGTTGGTTGCACTCCCCCTTTTTCTCAAGGCGTTGCTCAGAGGTGCAGTCAAGGATGCAGATGCGTGTTCGGCCGTTGCAGTGCTGCATCCCCTGCGAAGCCTGGAGATTCTACCCCCGACAAACAAAGCGTGTTCGGTATCACTGAGGTTTTCAATGAAACGTACGCAGAGGCTCGGTGAGAGCAGTTTGAGTTTGCATCATATGGAGGGTGGCTGCACCCTGCGTCTGCGCGAACTGCTCCAATCACTGGGGCCTGGCCTTAGTGATTGCAGGGAGGGTGGGTGGGTTTCAAAAAGATAACCCTACAGGACCCAGAAATGACAACTCGGCCGAAGAACAGCCTACGTTCGTACCACCCTTCGGATTTTCAAACGCTCTTACAGGCCGTTTCTAGGCGAATTACCCCTACTAGCATGACAGACCTTACGGGGTCAAGATGTTTCTCTCCAAGATATTTTTAATCATCTTGATCCTGGAAATCAAAACTGTATCCGCTTCCAATTTCCTGTGAAATGACTTGCCAAACGGGCCCCCTCATGCGAGCAGGCGCGCAGTTCCGCAATGCTCTCCGACATGAAAGTTTTCCGGGCGCAAATCTAATTGTCAAATACGGGAGAGTCTTGATGGTCCCATAAACCGCCAAGTCAGGCTTTTTCAACAGATTCCCACATCGGACATCAAATGAGGCTGGTACCAAGGATTGAAAGTGTGCCGTTCTTGCAGCGGGCGGAGGCATTGGAGTGTGTGCGAAAGGGCTCCTGGCTTGCTCTGCTTCGCTTGCGTGGCGCACGAACTTATGCATCACTGCATTCTTTGTAGGCAACGGGTTTCCGACAAGGCTGGCGCATTGAAGACTCGCTTGAGGTGCGTTCATCCCGGCGCGTGGGCTCAGCGGGCGGATGCTACGGCCCGCGAGCAGCCGCGCGAGTCTTCACTGGATCACCTGGCTCGAGCCCGAACCTCTGTGACACTCCAAAGGTTGCACAGCGCTTTCCCAAGCCAGCCCGGCCTTTTTGGCTTGCTCGAACTGAACATGGACCTGCGGCGCCTGCGGGAGGCCAGCTGGCCCTGTTCCGAGCGAACTCAACAGCCTCGCGGGCGACGGAGACTTCGGAGGACAACAGGGGAGGCAAGTGGGCGAAAGTGAAGGGCAAGGGAGCCAGCCACGGCAATGGCCATGGCAGAAGCTTTTGCAAAATGCTTAGTCGCCCATCGGCACGAAGATCAACAAAGCATTCAACGACAGGACACAGCGTTCTTGCTCTTCTTCAAAACCGACGGGGAGGGCTCGGTCGTCAAGGTTCTGTGGGAGCTGTCGCAGGCGTGGAAAGCGCAGAAGCAGGAGCCGGCCAGCCTGTCGCAACCCATGAGGGTCGTGCTCTTCCAGGCGGTGCTGACGGAGCTGTTTGGTCGGATCACCAAGGTCCAAAACGATGGAGCCATCAAGGTACAGGCGTTGAAGATGGGCTGGATTGTGGAGGAGGGTGCGGGCAGCCCAGAGCACACGGTGGCCTTTCCCGATCTCCAGTGGGATGCGGACAAGAAGCATGTTCCGCTTCAGGGGAGCAGGCCCATTCAGCAGCGGGACATGAACCTGCTGACCATGCTGATTCAGATGGCGCCCCCTCCACCCCTGGCAGCCGAACACGCGGGGCCGACGCTGGCCTTTCTTCTGGAGATTGGGCTCCGCTCTCAGGAGATGCAGAAGCTGTACGACCTGAACCAGCTCTGCTCGAATTCCGTTTGGCTTTTCGTCGGGGCCACCATGCGGCACGACAAGATTCAGCGCTCGCCACTGGCCACGCAGATCCAGCAGGTTCTGGACAAGATCTAGCTTGCCTGGGCGGTTACGCAGGCCAGCGCCTGTGAAACTTGAGAATCCTCACAACGTTTGCTACATCAATGCATGCGTTCATTCTTGGTTTTGGGCAGGGGTGTCTCGCAGCGCGTCATATACGGCAGGCTGCAGTCTTGTTTTCAGAATTTGCACAATGCTCGAGAGAATGAGTCCTTTTGCCAGGGCTATCGGCGTGGGGATACTACGCCAGTGGCCTAACCTCTCGCGCCAGCATGATGCCGCAGAGTTTCTCGCCTTCCTTTTGAGTCTTGCTAGGCCTGACGAATTCAATGGACAATGGCAGGCGCGATTCTCGGATGCTCAGGGTGTGCATGGACAGGATTTCGGTGCCGCGTTTTACCCTGCGCCCATGTTTTTATACGGCCACGCACTGCAGAGCTGCATCGAAGCGTGGCATTCCCACGCATTTTTGCATGCGTTCCTCGAGCAAATTGCAGCGATACACTCAGACGGATGAAGGCGTGGAAAAGTCAGCTCATCCCATTGACATTCAGGCTGGAGAGTTGGTGCAGCTGCCAGTTTTCCGCGAGGACCTTGAATGTGGCTGGCATTCGTATCGTGTTTTGTCAGCGATTTGTCATTCTGGGTGTTCTCTTCGCGCAGGACATTTTTTGACCTTGCTGAGTGTGCAAAGCAGTCGCTCGTGGCATTTTGACATTGCCGATGATAGCCTTGCTTCCCAGCAATCCACACCGGCACAGATAGCAACCCTGCCATCCAATTGCTACCTTGTTTGCCTTGCTGGGGAGTTTTGATTCACACACCGCCTGATCGATTCAGCACATGATCCAGCATTGCATTTTGTAATTTACATTTGCTTGTGAATGGGACCAATGCGAATGCACTGACTTGATATTATTTTCATCCTCGCCCGGCATATGCATGATTTTTCTGCGTGGTATTGCCCCGCCTGCACTTCCCAGTGAGTGGTTGCACATTGCTTCGTTTGGTGTTGCAGACTGAACTACGCGTGGGTATTCTGTTTGGCCTTCGGGTGCTTTTCTATGTTTCAATGACCGGGCTGTGAGCGTCAGGGGCTTTGCACGCCTGTATAGCTGTTTTTGCTGTTGGTACTTGCTGTAGTTCGCTACGAAGTACCATGTGCCTGCAGGTAGCTACGAGGCACACCCAAAGAGATGCACAGCAGCAGCCTTTGAGCTGCCGGGCACGATTGTGCTTGTCTCAAGAACGCTAGGCGTCATCAGCGCTGCGTATGGAAAGGAAAAAACCTGAACAAAATGAATGAACCCAAAGAAACATTTTTTTGAGAATGAACTGAAACAACTGAATCGACCGAAAGAACTGAATGTGTTGCATGAACCAGCAAAAAAAGGAATGAAGCCAAAAGAAGCACGAAAAGAATGAAAATAATGTACTGAAATAACTACATCAACAGAAAGAACTGAATGCGTTGAACCAACCGCCAGCCAACCAACCAAACTGAACCAAAACCAACCAAAACCAATCAAAACCAACCAAAACCAACCAAAACCAACCAAAACCAACCGAAACCAACCGAAACCAACCAAAACCAAACCAACCGAAACCAACCAAAACAAACCAAAACCAACCAAAACCAACCCACCCACCCACCCACCCACCCACCCACCAACCAACCAACCAACCAACCAACCAACCAACCAACCAACCCACCGACCGACCGACCGACCGACCGACCGACTTACAGGTAGCAAAACTGCAGTTGAAGCAATGGAATTGCTCAAAACACGTTGTCGAAGGCCGCCGCTCCCTTTTCCTCTTCGGAAAGCAAGAACCGGACTGTCGTCCATGCCGTTTCGCATCTCGAATTAGCGGGAGCTCACTCCACTTGGAGCCAGGGCCTATCGACCCCAAGCTTTCAGCTGGGGAATAAATAGTAGACCTCTGTTTGCTTAAGTCCCCAGGAACAAATATGCCCAGTCTTCAAAACCAACAGGGGGACGGAAGTAGTTGACACCCACACCTCCCAGCTGAGGACGGGGCATTACCTAAGGTATAGTCCTCACAAAGTTGCTGATGTGTCACCTCCGCCGATGCTCGTCGGCAACTGCCATCAAATGGGTGTGCGTTGTAGGGTACTGTGTGTGTGTGTGTTGTAGGGTATACGTGTTTACATGATAGATAGGGAAATCAACAGGAGAAAAAATAATGGGGCCCTGTTTCAACACACACTCAACTGATTGCCGAGCAAGGCGAAGGAAGGGAACTGTTGGGCCGCCTTTGATACATATGATTTGCTCTTTTTGACAACCTCCATCAACGATAGCGAAAGCGGCACCTGCACCCCACACTGCGTGCCCCTAGCCCTGCCGTCCGTCAATCTCGCACAAACGCGCCTGTGCCATCACCAGCATCCAACAACACCCCAAGAATCCCCCGAGCACCCGGCTGTCAATTCTGCAACAAGGCCCCCGTAGCGTCACCCCCCAAACAGCACCCCAAAGCAGCACCTGCATCAGCAACCGAAACTGCATGCCTGCTGCCAATCTCGCACAAATGCACCGTCACTGTCACCAGCAGCATCCCAAACAGCCCCCAAAGCAGTAACTGCCATATTGCATGCAGTACCCGGCCGTCAATCTCGCAAAAATGCGCCACCGGCAAGCGACCCAAAACAGCACCTGCGCCAGAACCCCAAACTGCATGCTCCTAGCACCCTGCCGTCAATCTCGCAAAACTGCGCCCAGCACCCAAAACCGCACATGCACCAGCACCCCCTAGCACCCAGCCGTCAATCTCGCAAATCACTTTCTCCTCTTTATTGGAAGTTAGAACCCCTATGGCTTTCAGCTATCTGGGGAAAAAGTTTAATGGTTTCCTGTCAGTGCTTGATTTCTTTATATTCAGTCGACCTCAGAATGGGCGTGGCACTTTTGAGCGGACCGCCCGAAAGGGGGCTATCCGTTGGGCGTCCCTTGAAAACCACAAACAGGGGGCACCCTCAAAAAACACCCAAATGAGCCATGTTGGAGGAGCGGGCAAGTATGCCGGGCGATCCCGCCTGAAGGTGCGGTCTGCTTGCTGTCGCCGTCCGCCTGTCTTTTTGTTTAAGCCCAAGGAGTGTCCATGGAAAAGGGGCACGCGTTTTGTCGGTAGGCTTCCATTGGTTTAGTTGGGGGGTGCCCTTTCCCCATTTGCCCATCCCCAAACCCGGGGCTCGGGGATGCACCGCTTCCTTGGACCCGAAGTCAGCATTCCAAGAGACTGGCTGAGAAGCCATCCGCGTGGGCTCGAGGCCCAACAAGTCATTCATTGCTCGGGACTCGAATCGGTGGGCGCCAACAGAAGTCCTGCCCCAAATTTCTGAATCATCCCTGAGCTGGGCTGTCTGGATGAACCCCCCCCCTTCCATGCATGAAAGTTGATCCAGCCATATCCTCGCAGAACCTCCGGTAAATAGCGCTCCGAAAGGCTCCCGGAAAGAGGAAAATGGATATTTGCTCCGCTCGCGCCCTTGCCGCCGGGAAGTTTTTGAACTGGAGTCGCATCCCAGGGAAGCACTTGGTGGGGGAAGTTCGATGCATGCCTTTCCTTTCAAATGGGCTTGTAACGTTGTACCCCGCCCCATGTTGGTAGACAGGGTTGTGGGAAATGACAGCTTGTGATACAACAAAAAGGGCCTCCCAAAGACTAACCCCCATAAAAGAAGGGATTCCCTTGTATCACAGAAGTGGGGCCTTGCTTCCAAAGGTGAGCCGGAAAACAATTGAAATCTGACACCCTTCATGAGCTGTAATTCGGGCGCCCCCATTTCCTTGTGGCTTTCCTTCAAGCGCCATCCAAAAGTGTAGGCGGATAGTAGAATTCTTAGGCACAGACTTTGAAGTCAACCCAAAGATGATAATGAGACGCTTTCCTGGAGTTTTCTTCAACTGCCATTGCAGTTCCTGCTCAGAACAGGATCACTTTTGAGCCCACAAGGAGAACATTGGCTGGGGGTGCCCTGAAACAGAAGCGGTTGCTCTTGGGGTGGCGACGGCAGGCCATGCCACGTACATCTCCCAGAGCCCCTCCCAGACCCCACTGCACTGCACGGTGCGCGCCCAGCGCTTGCTTGGAGATAGCGCTGCCTACCGAAGAGCCGAAGCACCAATCTGTCCGTTATCAGATCTGCGAGCAAACTATTTATTTTTGGATGGACACCCAACCGCTAAACGAACTAAAACCCAAAAAAGCTGAGGAACCGGATTCGCTAGGGACCGCCAGGAAACCAAATACCGATGAAGGTTGGCACAATGCGGATTGGGAAGCATTGTTCAGAGAAGTAAACAATCATGGGGAAGGCTGAGAAACAGCCGGGAGGAGATGACTTCACGCTGACCCTGGAGTAATAAACCTGGCGGATGACACGAGTGACAACCAGCGACCTGAGTCAACATTGCCCAGCTCAGACGGGAAGCGACATGACTTTGGCCCGAAGTCCCCCCCGTCATGAAAAACGAAAAACCAAGACCCTCCAAAACGTGGTTCAATGGCTGGTTTCCTTTTGGTTTCCAATTGGTGTCCTTTTCAAACCAACCAAAACTAAACAAAAAACCAAGACACCCAGCTCTCAAGATCTTTTCGACTGATTGAGCGCCCAAAACCGAGAGGCTGGGACTTGGGCCAAGCCCAAAATATCTCCGGAAAGTACTGTAGCAAAACCAGCGGTCCTGCATCCAGAAAACACCGGGTTCGAAAATGGAGGGCGCTCTAATTGTTTGTCTGCTTGGAAAAGGTCCCAATCGAAGAGCGCTGGTGAGAGCGGCAAGGCAACCCAACTCCTGCCGCAAATCTTTCCATAGAAGGGAGCTAACCGCAAAATCCCCAACCTAAGCCCTAGATACAACTTCCTGGTGGTACAACACGACTCGCAACCCGTTTGTTTGTTTGTTTGTTTGTTTGTTTGTTTAACACCACCTTTCTGGCCCTGGCAGGGCTGGACACAAACCACCGGTGATTTGTTTAACGAATAAAGTGCCCGCTGGCGCCAAAGAGCTGGACCCGTGGCGAAGGTCGCTTCAAAGACCTTTTTGCTACGCGTCGTAATGGGGGTTTTGTCGGTGCAGGGTGTGACACATGCGAACCTCTTGGAAGTGAATGCCAAACTGGAACTCTACAACAATATCTTTCCTAACACTTCTTCTACAACAGGAGACTCTGGAACAACATTTTCCCGCACGCTGCCTCTCCTGCCCTGAGCCAGATTCCATCATTCTAGGGCCCCCTTCTTCTCAAAAGCAGCAGGGTCTTAAACCTACAAATCTGCCCCTGTCCGGCCCGCAGCCCACATTCCATAATTCTAGAGCCCCCCTTTTCGCCCTACCTTGTTTGAAAAAAAACGGGCGTCTAAAACCAACACATGCTCCCTGTACACCCACAAATCTTCCCCTAACACTGCCTATTCGGCCCTCACCCAGAGTCCATCATTCTAGAGCGCTGTCCCCCAACCCAGCCTCGCGCACCCATTCTGCACCTTCAGCCTCGCACCCCCCATTCTGCATTATACACCAACCCACCCATTCTGCAACTCTGCCCTCGCACACCCGTTCTGCACCACAGCCTCCCCCAACGGGGCACGCATTTGTGCACCTGTTCTCAGCACACCCGTTCTGCTTCACACGTTTTAGCTTTGGCCCATTCTGCACCACACAGCCAGGCACCGGTTCTGCACCGACAACACGGCCATCCCGACCCAACCCAGCCTCAGCCTCGCGCGCCACACAGCTGTCACCCGACCCAGCCCCGCGCACCCTCTCGCACACGGGAAAGCCGAGACATCTTGGGAGACTCTGGGCACTTGCGCACTTCAGCAGCACCACCTCCCCCATTCTGCACCACCCCGGGCACGCATTCACCACACAGCCGTCGCTCCGCACTGCACAACAGACGTCCCCCGACCCAGCCTTGCGCACCTGTTCTCATTCTGCACCAGTCTGCACCACACACCTCGCGCACCTATTTCTGCAGGCGTCCCCACAATTCACAGGCACCGTTCCCCGCGGTCCACGTTCAAAGCGAAGGCAAGCTCGACCTTTCTTCGAGGTCGCCTGCAAGGCAAGGACGAGTGACGTTCGAGCGGTATGTTGACTGGGGGGCAGCGTGGGCACATCCCTCTGTCAAGGCAGCCGGGGCGGCGTCAAGGTGCGTTGGCCTACGGACCCGTGCCGGACGCGTCCATCCTGACTGTGGACCTTGCTGCGGAGCCGACTACAGGGGCGAGGAGTATTGCGGAGATCCTGGATCTCATCTTGGATTCCGTGCAGGAGATCCGTGAGCGCAGCGCGCGGCTTGACCGCCGGAGACGGCCTCGCTGCCGGCGAACGAGTTCCAGTGAGCCTGGGTTGCTTCCTTTTGGGCAAGGGGCCAGAGCTGTTCGGTTTTGCGGTTAAGGGGTGGCGACTTCGAGGTTCATGTTTGTTTTATGTCGATGCGAAGTATTCCTGTCTTAGGGTTGTTTGTTGCTCGAGTCATGAACAATTCGCTGCCACTCGCAAGCGGCTTTCGAAGAGCAGCAGCCTTTGGGTTGGCGAGGTGATGTAGGTTGTTCGGGCTAAGCAACGTGACTGACATGTGAAGTGCGCTCTTTTCTGCTGACAGATTGTGGCAACATGGCGAGAAGCTCGCGTTTCCCGCAAGGCCTTTCATGCCTTTCATGCGCCACAGATAGAGACCAACGGCCTAGCGCAATCGGAACTGCGTTCAGACGCATCTACCATCAAAAAGATGGGCAGTGTCAGTGATCGTGATGAGTTCGCTTGATGAGCTGCACGGTCGGCAACCTGCGCAGCATGCTAAGGGGCAGCGCTTTGGCTGCAGTGCGTGGATGAAAGCATGCTAGTGGAGATCTGTTGCGACTGCACGACTTTTTTTCTCGCGCTGCAAGACTGTGTCACGACTCGAAAGCTAGCAGATAGCAACATGGCACGTGGCTTGCTTGAAGCTTCCTTCAAGCGTGACTCACTCACTCAATCACTGTCTGACTTTGTCTCACGCACTGTCTCACTCACTCTTTCACTCACTTATTCACTCACTCGCTCGCTCGCTCGCTCACTCACTCACTCACCCACTCACTCACTTGCTCGCTCACTCACGCACTCACCCACTCACGGCCGCCACAGCCTCGCGCGCCCATTCTCCACCACGCGGCAGCCTCACGCGCCCATTCTGCACCACACAGCCATCCCCCGACTCAGCCTCGCACCCATTCTGCACCGTTCCGTCCCCCGACCCAGCCTTGCGCACCCCCCCCACTCTGCACCACACTGCACCCACCCATTCACACGGCCGTCCCTGCGACCCCTGCAAGCCCGCCGTGCCTAAATTTGGCAGCTCACAACGAAATGGAAATCCCTTCTTATCTCCGCCGTCAAAGCTTTCATCGCTCCCCGGAACCTAAAGGCACCTAAAGCAGAACCCGAGCATCAGAGATGCTTTGGGGGGAAAATACAAAGGCCTGACAAGGGGATTTCTTGCCCTTTGTGACTAGTTTGGGACCAACAACTCCCTTGCTTGTGTAGAAAAGCTTACCAAACAAAAAACTCCACTGGACAATGGCCCTGGCCGAAAACTGCCGCCTCTTCGTCTTCTGAAGAGATGTCGCATCCCGAGGTCTCGCTGGAGTCACCAGTGTCGCTGGGGGTCTGCGGAAACAAAAGCGAGATCCGAGCGTCTGCCCAACCAAAAGACTTGCTGGTGCTCAGCCGGGAATGATATAGCATCGTTGAAATGTATTTATACATATATATATATACATGAAAAGAAGGGAGGGGATCGACCCCTGCCCACAAGGTCATGATTCTTAACACTTCACGTTCCCCATTCTTGGAACCATATATAGTGAACCTAGAAACCTAAAATAGGCTCAAAGGAGATCCCGAGTGCGGAATACTGGGCACTTGTCGTTCCAAGAACAAAAACACCAGCCGTCCTGCACCAAACAAAGCTCAGCCTCTAAATCCGGGCGCCAAAAACCGGAAGCTGTTTGAGCACCTGCTGTTTGACGAGGGGGTGCTGATCTCTTTCTTCGAGAAAGGTCATATTACCTCACCCCTTGATAGGATTGATTTGTTGGTTTGGGGCTTGAAGCAAATGGTGCAGCGGTTTACATTTTTGCCCTTGGGGTGATTCGGGGGGAGCTTGCATAAGCGACGCCTGGAGGCCCGCTTTCTTCATTTCCGCGACCCCAGCTGACCATCGGGTTCCCTAACAAATGGTTTCCTTGAAACCCACCCCGAAACGCGAACAGAAGTTCTCATGTTGATTGCTGTTCTTTTTTCGTTTGACACCTTTCAGAAAATGACGGTTTCCATCTGACCAGCAAACATTTGAACAATTTGCAGAGCTGAATTCAACCAAGCCAGTGCTTGTTTTCCGGGCTACTTCCTATCGCTGGTTTGGTGTGGTGGTCTTGGATGTCCTGAGTGGATGTCCTGGGTTGCTTTTCACGACACTAGACCAAGGGCATATACTCCATTCTTGAAGGATAGTTGTTTTGGTGGTAGTGGAACTGAGTTGCCGAGTTGACTGGCCTGAAAAAAAACAAAAGTTGGCCCTTGACCATGACATCGGCAGACAAAAGTTGCGTTTTTGTTTGGAACAAGGAGCTGCTACTTGCGGCTCGCCCCGCCGGCGGGCGGAGAAAAACAAATTAAAAACAATGCCTCCTCCGAGTCCGTCACTTCCGTCTCATCAGGATGTTTGCCTGGCACGGTGTGGTTTTGAACCCAAAGTCCTCCCTTCTTCTTCAGGCAACTAGTTCGAAGCTGGCCAACCCCAACTTTCTGCCGCCAGATGGCCCTTTTCCCCTCGGTTTGTCTCGTCCAAAAAACGTGTCCCCCCCCCTCGAAAAAATATACTGTTATCCAGAGACACGCCCATATGTTTGTTGCCCCCCCTGCGCCCTGGCGCAGCTGAAGCTTTCGGCACGGAACAACATATGAAATAAGAATGGGGCTGTTCCACCTGACAGGTCCCGGGTCACCCTCGAAGAGACCCTCCCACCCACCAAGGATTCTGGGCCAAAAGTCCTGGCGAAGACGCGTCTCGTCTAAAGGGACTTTTTCCAGGCTAGCGGGTTGCCGCCACACATGGAAGTCCCCTTAATGGGAACCACTCGTCTCTCGGAGGGGTCCAGGTGCACTTCCGTCGTTGGGATGGTCCGCTCGGATGCAGCGCTTTTCCCTCAAATCAGTGAGCCACCTGCTTAAAAACCGGGTACATGGGTTACCCTCCCTCCAACAAACATAGCAGCTGTGGGAGGGTACCTGGAAGATGGTTTCCTCTTGATGGTATCGTGTGTCAGTTGCTATGTTAGTGGGAGGGAGGGTAGTAATTAAGGGAAAATCCAATCCCATACATGGGTGCAGCCGCCTTGTGAAGTCTTGACATGGTTCTGGGTAGGCCATTTGAACACCCGGGTGTTGAAACAATTGGACGGCCCCAGTGAATCAGCTGGGGGGTGATGAGTAGGTCAACATTACCAGTCCCGACCATGTTCCTAGGCCAATAAAAGTTGATATTGAAGGGAAGCCGCCTCAAAAAAGGAAAGGAGGGCATGTCTGGGATTTGTCTTGGTTCCAATCTCCAAAAGACATTCAGCGAGCGGTGGAAGGGAGATCTGGCAAAAACAAAAGCAGGAAAGGTTCTTAGGCTTTGAGAACCTTTCGGGGGAAAAGAGGGGGTCCTGGATAAACATGAATCCTTAAGCCAAGAATCAATCCACCGCTCCACAGCCGTGAGCCGAAATCCGACTCAATCGCCTTCAATCAGGTCTGCTGCATTCATCACCCGCTGCATTTCTGACGATGCCACAGCGAAGATGCTTGTGCCTTGGTGAAGAGACGGATTCGAATCAACGGTTCCAGCTTGCACCAAAGGACGTGGAGCCCGTTGGTTTGCAGCCATTTGGGGTCTGCCACAGAGACCAAATCAACCGACCCTATCTGAAGTCACCAGCCCGTATTTAGTAATCAACCACCCCTATCCCAAGTAAGTAAGCAATGCGGGCAAACATCTACCAGCGGTCCTCTCTTCTTCTGTTCCCTGGTTTTTTTTGGGGGGAATCAACGGTGTTTTCAACTGGGCCGCTTAAAAGTAAACCCAGGCTCGTACGCTGGAATTCGAGGCCTCGAGGCCTCGAGGCGGTGCCGCTTCGCAAGTCTTCTGGGCAATCCGGCCTTACGACCGATTTATCACTCAGATGGTTCACCAGACTGGCCCGCCCTTGAGCCCAAAATGAGCAAATCAGCTCATGGGTTTACAAAAAAGGCCCGAGAAAGGCAAATGGGTTTGTCTCTTCATATAGACCCCCCCCAAATCTGTGTCTCTTTGGCCTCTTTTCGTTTAAACCAGACCCTGACAGGGCCAACCTAAAGAGGAAGGCTGTGGATGAACCAAATCCGGCACCACTTTGGATGGTTGAAACCCTTCATACTTGGAAAACCACCTACCAACCCGATCGGCGTGGATTTTGTAGCCATCTACAGAATTTCTGCAGCTTGGGTGTCTCTAATTTTGAAGATGCCCGTCTTGGGTGTTTCCCAGGAAAACGCAAAAGGGAACCAACTCTTCCAAGGAAAATCTTCCCAAGGCTCGCGCTGAGCGGCACTATGAAAGCCACTAAGTTCATGCACCTCAGGCCGCTGCGAAGAATGCAGCAGCGGAGTGACCGGACCGATCGGGGAAGAATGTTGGTTGAGCTGTAAAGGGCGAACCAAGGAGCGACAAAAATGCATCTTTTGGTCAGGCCTGGCTGAACTCTTATGCGCAAACTCTACCCATGGCATGAAACTCTAAAATAATAGGTATCCTTTTGGTTGATTTTGAAGCCCTTCCAGAAAGGGCTCAAAAAAAGACACACCCGCAGGAGAACGAATGGTTTGACTTTGAATTTAACACCCTTTCGTGGGCATCATTTCGGTGGGGATTTATGTCCGTCAACCAGTAAATATCATAGCCATATCTAAGCAAGGGCGAGGCCAAGAAATCAGAATCAGTCTCCATGGGTTTGTGTTTTTCGTCGGATTCGGACCCCATGGATTTCGGTTCCCTTTTTTGCCCAACCGAAAAAACGGGTGGTACTGCGCCAAAGGACGGACCCATCTGCTCAAACAAGAGACATGTGGTGCCCAGTTCATTGGGTCCGATCATTCAACGGTTCTTTCACATGACTCGGTCCAAAAGTGCACAGCTTGCGAATCTCCCAAACTGTATGCTGCTATGCACGGGAAGGCGAAGGTGCTTTTCTGTTTCTTGATATGCTTTTGAAAAACGTCATCATCCTGATATATTGAGCCTTATCTTGTTTATCGTTGTTTTTGCGCTTCGCTGGTGATGCTGGCGAGGTTGAATCATCAACACCATCAACAACGCGATCGTCAGCACCATCGTCGTGGTTACACTTTGTCATGGGGCTTCGCCGGCCATGCCGGGGATGTGTAGTCGTCGTCATCATCATTCTCATCACTCTGATGATCATCATCCTGCTTTGCGGGTGAGGCTGGGGGTGCGTCACGATGCTTATCATGATCAATGTCATCACAATCCTCTATTTTTTAGTTTTGATATGTCAAGGGTGACGTTACGGACCTTGGGTGACGCTGGGGATGCGTAGTGACGACTATCAGAATCAATATGCCCGTCACCCCGTTGTCATGGGGCTTCGCTGGTGATGCTAGGGATGCATTATCATCGTCATCAACACTAGTACAATTGTGACGATCATCATCATCATGATCATCATCGTCGTGACCATGCTTCGCTGGTGGTGCTGGGGATGCGTCACGGTGATATCATCAGTACTGCAATCACAAGCGACACTGTTATCATAATCCTCATCCTGACTGTCATTACGCGTTGCTCATGGTGATCATCATCATCATCGTCGTCATTTCGCTTCGCTGGTGATCTGGGGATGCGTCATGATGCTTATGATCAATACTGTCATCCGCCATTGTCATCACGAGCCTCGCAGTTGTCTTTGCCAAAAAACACATTTCAAAGGTGACGTTAGCGCACATCTGCCTTTCAAGAAACATACAACATTCCTTCCAAGCCTACCAACTCTGTCTTCTGTTGTCTTGGCCAGAGATGCTCCGCCCGAAAGGGAACATCACTTAGGTTCTGTGGAACTGACAGCTGGAGCCCGGAGAAGTTTGGAACGCTTCCAGGCCACGGGAGTTTGGGTCGTCGGCATGGCTCACTCCGGCAACATGTTCTGCGCACTGACTCCAATCGAAGGAAATTTGGAGCTCCACGGGCGCGGCGCAAAAACGTTCGGAAATGCTCTAAACATGTCCGAGCAAAAGGAAACAGCAGTGGCTATGTGCAAAGCAAACAACCAAGCTATCTGGAAGTGGCATCTTGAGCTCGAAACTCTTCAAGCTGCTATCGTTGCAAGCCACATCGGCCCAATCGGCCCAATCGGCCCAACTAGCGGCACGCAGAAACGCGCTTGAAGGCACGCAAGAACCCCAAATCGCTCTGGAACTGCGGTAGTTCCACCAGCAGCGCGTACTTCCGAGATATGTGCGTTGGCGCAGGGCGCCTTCCACTTGCTCTGTCACTTTCTTTGATGCCCCACATTGATATCCGTGTACCAAGCGGGTAACGGACATTTGAATCATTGTCATAGCTGAATAATTGTTGGCAATGATTTGGCCCTTCATATCAAGCGGGTCACAGACCCTTCGTTTTTGCCATGAGTTTAAGTTATGTGGATATCACAAATATCATTGAATGTTTAGTGGGGGAGCACGGAGAAAGATGACGAGGCTTTCTCTTCCGCAGCCGGTTGGCCCACGCAGATCGCTGCGATCATTGCCCGTAACTGTTACATTTTGACAATGAGGTAAATGCGTCTCCCAGACGCCCGGTGGCCATGGGGAAAAAACACTCTTGTTGTTAGTGGTCAAGTTCACAGGCAGTTCCCCTCTGAAAAAGTAACAAGTCGAAGAAAACACATGGGCACCGGGTGTCGTTCATTTTAGCGATCTGAGGCGGGCGCATGTTGTCCAGGCTGGTTCCATTCAGCAGGGGATCGCCTCCGGAAGGGCGGGTTCGGATTTGACCCGACGAATGCGATGTGACGCAAAAAGCCATGACGGTTGGCATCGTTGAAAAAGGGTAAAGGAAAACCCAAAAGTGATGACGTGTGGTTGACTAGAAAATGATGCAAAACTCGAAAGGGCAACAAGGTAACAAGCACTTTGCTCAGCCTGAAGTCAGGAAAAGGGTCCCAAGCTTGTGCTTGAAAGGGGAAGCCACCCAAAGAAGGGGGATCGTATGAGATTACGAGCATTTACAAGTCGTTGCTTGGAAGGAAACACTCCAAAAGAACTGTGACAGAAAAAGGGCCGCGGCTTTTGTCCCGAAGCCGCCTTGCTAGACGGCCTTGCCTTTCACGCGAGCTGCCATGTAGCCAAGGTCATCCGCACAGCATCCGAGGCAAGCGCGAGGCTCGCCACACGACATTCTACCACTTTCTTCCGGGCCAGGACTGATCGAAGCTGACCGCTCCCCCAAACCAACTATATCCCACGCTCTTGGAAGTTGGTACCCTCTCCATGTTTTTCTTGGGGTTCTACTGAAGTTTACCGCCCAGGCCAAGAGATAAGCGAACTGAGGCAAATAACCATCTGGCGGCTATGTATGCAACTTTCTCTTGGGGGCTGTGTTTTGGGGAATAACAAAAAGCCTCTTACAAATGTGGTGAGCCCTCAATCATTCCCCCCAGTTAGAAGCCTGGAAGAAAGGGACTTCGCACCGCGTTCTAGCTGGACGCAAAATCCTATACACATATCCACTGCCTGACTTGTCTTTCCCTCCGCGACAACCGGGTAGAAGCTCCCCCCTGAGGTTCCATGTTCTTGTGATTGCAAGGTGACTGATTTCTTCGTGTCCCCCAAAAGTGAATCCCTGGGTTTATGAAAAAATGAGGGATTAACTAAACATGTTGGTTGGGGAGTAATATGTTGAATATATGAAAGCCACCAAACAGTATGCCTTGTAATCAACATGCTTCACCCTGCGGCGCAACTACCAAGCGCCTCGCCCGGTCCCAGTCCACCGTCCCCGCCTATGAAGTACACCAGAAGCAAGCTGAACGCATCCGCAATGGCGCGGTCGATGGTCGAAAAAGCCTACCGCGAACTCCACGGCATCGCGAGGAGCGGATCGGAGGTACAAAACTCGGTCGCTTTCTGCTCCCCCGCTAAAACGTTTACTTTTAGTGGTTTAATACGGAAAACCCATTAGGCGACAAAGTGAAAGTCCCAACACCCAAGCCAAATGCACCAAAGAAAACTTGGGGCACCCATTTGCCACCATTTTTTCGGGGCCTTTGAAAGGCAAACCAAAAGGCGGCATGTCCAAGCACAAAACCCCAACACATTGC